>JAWDJD010000001.1:184957500-185360000 GCA_035047305.1 Bradypodion pumilum | reverse complement strand
GTACCTCAGGGAACACTGCCTACTTTACCCAGAAGTAGGTACGTTAACCCTGAAGCTCTGGGATCAGATAGGAGACTGCATTCAGCAAACCCCGAAAGCTCCGGGAGGGATAGTCCGCACATGGAGGAAATGTAGGAGACTCTTAGAGCAGATCGAGCCAGTCCGGGTAGAAGCGGAAGAACCCCCGTTAGAGAAGCCATCAGGCACGCCAGTCGAGCCGACTGCGCCCACCGCACTCTACCCAACATTCAAGTATCAGCAGAGTAGCGCAGGGAGCCTTCCCGCGGTGACAGCTGCAGACGTCACCGAGGGAACGCAAGGAATGAGAGGCGCTGGCGCTTCTCAGACAGCCCCAGGTTCCCTAGTCGTGAAGAGTGCCCTTCAGCGCACAGCTGAGATAGAACTCAAGAAGGGGGAATTGCCAGTTGAACAGCTAGCAGAGCTTCGACAGATTTGTCCCATCCGCTTGGAGATGGACGCGCTCACGGGCGCACAGCAGGTAGTACACTCCCCAGTCCCGTACAAGCTCCTCATGGCTTTACGGAAAGCAATTTCAGAGACAGGGCTCCAAAGTCGTTTTACGAGGGGCACGCTCCAGCAAGTGTGCGAAACCACCATGTGGATTCCTCATGATTGGAAAGCCGTCATGAGGATGATGCTCACCCCCAGCCAGTACATGATTTGGGACAGCGAGTTCCGCCTAGAGGCGCAAGCTCGGGCTGCCAGGATGGGAGGCGCGGTAATCCCTGACCAGCTGTATGGTTCAGGTGCCTTTGAGTCCATCAACGCTCAAATCAACTTGCCTCTCGCCACCCTAGAGATGTCAGCCGAGGCTGCCTATAGGGCATACTTCAAGGTCCCAGCGTCTGGCAAAACGGCCAAAAATTACACCGCCATTAAGCAGGGAGCCCAAGAGCCCTACATGGACTTCATCAATCGCCTGGAAGAAGCAATTAGCAGGCAGATTGACAATGAGCAAGCCCAGGAAGAGCTCATGATTAAGCTAGCCAAAGACAACGCCAACTTGGACTGCCGTAAAGTCTTGCAGTCCCTGGGCAATCGCCCTGACATAACCTTAACGGACATGATTCGAGCATGCTCCGACGTTGGCACAGACTCCTACAAGATGGGTCTGCTAGCGGCAGCGGTGCAGGGGGGAAGAAGATCCAATGGCAAGAACAAGGGGGCATGTCACACTTGTGGCAAGGTCGGTCACTTCGCTAGGGAGTGCCGATCCAAGGGAAGCGGACAAAAGTCCGGCTGTCCCAAGGCTCCGAACACCCTCTGCCCGAAGTGCAAGAAAGGCTACCATTGGGCCAGGTTTTGTCCGAATTCGGGAAACCGGAATCCGGGCACGTCTCTGGCCCCAGTCCAAACAGAGGCTTCCTTCACCCAGATCCAGAACTCCCCAGACCGAGACTAGATTCTAGGCACATCCCAGGCACTGCGAGGACACAGGCCAGCCCCAAGGGCAGCACGGGGCTAGAATTGACTTGCCAGGCGGACGTTACATGCGACCTGCCAGGCACAGTCTATCTAGTCGACACCCAGTACATGGGACCCCTGCCCAGAGGCTTTATAGGTTTAGTTTTGCCCCGTAGTGTAGCTGGAGCACGCGGAATTTTTATAATTCCAGGAGTCATTGACTCGAATTTTTCAGGCATTCTCCAGGTCCAGCTTTGGGCGCACCTGCCCCAAACCATCCACAAGGGAGACACGTTAGCGCAACTGATCATGGTTCCTTGTCACTCGCCAGCAGGCAGCCAGGGAAGGCTCAGGGACAGCTCAGAGTCCGGTTCAGCAGACCGCTCGAGCGCGAGTGAGGCAGTGCAAGGATACCAGGTCTTAGCGACAGTGGAGACCAACATTGAGTGGAAACAGCGCCCCGTTATCGAGGTATTTTTGAACAAAAGGGTGTTCTCAGGGTTACTCGATACCGGAGCGGATGTGAGCGTGATAAGCAGGAGCCAGTGGCCAAGAGAGTGGGCCATTGAGCCGGTCTCCGATGTGTGGGGGGTGGGAGGCGTCCAGGAAGCGTTCAGGAGCCGAGAGTGGGTAGAAGTCACAATCCCAAAGGCTGACGGCACAGCGGTAATTCGGCCGCACATTCTTGACGTGCACATCAACCTTTGGGGGCGAGACATTCTCCAGCAGTACGGTGCTACGCTTACCTTCGGGTAATGGCGTTGCCACTTAAATGGCTCACCGACACTCCGGTATGGGTAGAACAATGGCCGGTAGTGGGAGAGAAATTAGTTGCCCTCAAGCAGCTAGTTAAGGAACAGCTAGACGCAGGACACATAGAACAGTCCACAAGCCCCTGGAATTCGCCAATTTTTGTGATTAAGAAGAAGTCGGGGAAGTGGCGACTCCTCCACGATCTCAGGGAGATCAATAAATGCATTCAGCCGATGGGCCCACTTCAATGCGGCATCCCAAATCCTAACATGATTCCCGAGGGGTGGGAGATCCTAGTTGTAGATCTCAAGGATTGCTTTTATACAATCCCCCTAGACCCCAGGGACCGGGAAAGGTTCGCCTTTACAGTGCCGGTCGTGAACCACGGTGAGCCCACGCAGCGGTACGCGTGGAAATTTTTGCCACAGGGCATGCTCAATTCGCCCACCCTGTGTCAAATTTATGTTCACGGCACACTGGCAAAGTTCCGAAGCCTTTACCCTAGAGCAATTGTTTGTCACTTCATGGACGACATCTTAGTAGCGTTGCCGCAGCTCGGCAGCGAAATGTTTTCTGACCTCCAGGCCAGCCTGGGGGACAAAGGCTTACTTATTGCCCCTGAGAAAGTGCAGAGAACCGAGCCCTTCTCGTACTTGGGCCATCGGCTTCTCCGCTCTTTCGCAGCACCAGTCCTGCCTCAGATAAATTTACAAGACTCAGTCACCCTTGTAGAATTGCAGCAAGTTTTGGGGAACATCAATTGGGCCAGACCGTATTTTCGTTTAGATACGGATCTTCTAAAACCGCTCTTCTCGCTGCTAACCTTAGGTAAGCAGCCGGCAGACCGGATAAAGATCTCTCGAGACGCGCGCTTGGCGCTCGAGAAGGTGAACCAAGCTCTCAGCCAGAGGTGGGTGGATAGGATCGCCCCGGGGCCATATGCCCCGATCCTGAATTTGTACATCGTACGGTCGGGATCCATGTTCACTGGGGCGCTAGGAGTAGACTCAGAGAAGGGAGCGAAAATTGTGGAGTGGGTCTACTTGCCTAACACCTCTTCTCGGAACATTGTTCCGCCTCAAGAGCTGGTCTCCGCGGTGATCTACCGCGGCAGGCTGAGAGCAAGGGACATTTCTGGGCACGATTTAGCTAAGATCACAGTCCCGTTCACCAAGAAACAAATCCATCAGTTGATGCAGCTAGGTGACTCGCTTCCGATAGCTTTGGAAGGATTCACTGGAAGCTTAGCATACCATTTGCCCAAAGACCCTAGGCTTGTCTCACTTCAGACAGGAACAGTCAGTTTGTTCGAATTGCTCTCGCTGGTCCCGCTTCAGGGGGCCAAGACAGTTTTTACCGATGGGGGACGCACATATGGTGTCCTGACTTGGCAGGAGGGCGAAGCTTGGCACACGCTGCTAACTCTTCCACAGAAGTCCGCGCAGCGGGCAGAGTTGGCAGCCGTGAACCTTGCCTTGCGCACCTTCGCCAAGGAACGTTTAAACATCATTACTGACAGTCTGTATGTAAGGAATTTGCTTCACAGTCTACCGGGAGCTTACATTACCCCCGCGATAGACAAGAACTTGCTCAGTTTGTTTCTCACTGCTCAATTTCATTTGCGGAACCGCACAGAGCCGCTCTATATTGCCCACATCCGAAGTCACCAAGACCTACCGGGTCCGATTTCCGCGGGCAATAGCAGAGCGGATGCGGCGGCAAGGGAAATTCAGCAACGTTCAGTTTTGGGAGTTTTCACTACTCCAATCCAGAGTCATGCCTTTTTTCACCAAAATGCCAAGGCACTCGCCAGACAGTTCAATCTGCCACTCTCTCAGGCCCAGGGTATAGTCCGCTCTTGCCAACATTGCGCAGGAGCGCCGGGGGGGCCCTCGTGGGGGGTCAACCCACGAGGGACAGAGGCTAATCAGGTATGGCAGATGGACGTCACGCATGTGCCGCAGTTCGGCAGATGGCAATACATGCACGTCTGCATTGACACTTTTTCTCAATTCGTTTGGGCAACGGCGCAGAAAGGGGAGGCTGCCACCCACGTGGAGCAGCACCTCCTTTCCTGCATTGCGGCGATGGGCAAGCCGCGGCACGTGAAGACGGACAACGCGCCGGCCTATAGTTCCAGGCAGTTGGCCGCCTTCATGGCTACTTGGGACATCAAGCACACATTTGGAATTCCCTACAATCCGCAAGGGCAAGCGATTGTAGAGCGGGTCAATCGGACGCTAAAGTCCTATATTGACAAACAAACAGAAAGGGGGGAGCCACCAGCCCTCCCCAAGTCTCAGGGAGAAGCACAGATGTGTCTCAACAAGGTATTGTTCACTTACAATCACCTTAATGTTTTTTCGGACTGCACGCCGCAGGAGAAGCATTTCCGCCGTTCGGAAGCTCTCCCGCGACCTATGGTCCGGTACCGAGTGCCACCAGACCCTTCTTGGAGGGGCCCGGTGCCGCTCATAACCTGGGGAAGAGGGTATGCTGCAGTTATGTCTCCTACAGGTGTCGTTTGGATCCCAGCCCGGTGTGTCAAGCCCTACGTGGAACCGCATGGCGTGGAACCAGGCCGGCCCGAGTCCGATCCCGGAAAAGGAGGACCTCACCCTGACCGAGAGGACCCGCCGGAGGAAACGGCCGCCGATGCCCAAGATCACCTGGGGGATGGTCAAGGCTCTTTGCAGTGACGCCCAGGACGCCGTGCAGCGCGAGGAGAAAGAGCCGACACCGGAGAACCTCACAGCTGCAGTTTTTGCCCTGATTCACGCCAACACAGCGGCGATCACCATCATCCTGGCCCTTTCCCTGCTCTTGGGGGGAGGCGTTCAGGCTACTCCGATCCAGGCCGACGGTTTGCCGCCTGGTGAAGATATTTCCGCACGAATGCGGTACAACTTGTGGGAAAGGTTGGCGGGTCTCGTCAACCAGTCCGATTTTTGTCTACGGCAGGACATTGGTTCTGCATCTATCCTCAGCACCTGTCTCATCCCCGTGTGCCACGCTCTGGACGCGCGCACCAAGGATGGCGACTGGTTGCTGAAGGCGTTCTTTGGCCCACACACTCCTACCACCTTCTCAGCATACGCACGCTGGGGGGGACGGCGACTTGCATCAACCTTGCCGGCTGACGCAGCCACTCTCCATACCCCTCGAGTGGCGGTCAGCCCGGACGCTGCTTGCACCCGAATGACCGGCTGCACCTCAGGCGGTCCGACTCGGCGCCGCTGCCTTGACCCCGGCAGCGGCAACTGGACTTGTAATAAACCAGAAACCCTCATTTCGCTGTACGCTCATGTCACCCTACCTTCAGGGTGGTTTTTCACCTGCAACCAGTTCACATGGAACTATATTCCTGCGAATTTGTCGGACTCAATGTGTTGTATCAGCCGTTTGACACTGTTACTCCCTACTAAGGACATGATTGCCCCAAGCACAAATGTTTCCAATGTTTCACATGTTTCCAATGTTTCAAATGTCTCCCCACTCATACGGCACACACGCACAACCCAGTTAGACAGCTCTTGTGACAGCAGCTTCAGAGTGATGAGTCCCGCTGAGTATGTATCCCTAGCAGTCAGCCTTGTCGGCGTGCCAGGCTTGGCCGTCGGCAACGCACGGAGGATTGGCCGCTTGGCCTGCGGTTTGGCAAAAGCCATTAACCATAGCTCCACAGCGATAGCGCTCCTCAATCAGGAACAGGCAGAACTTCGCCAGGCCGTTCTTGACAATCGAGCGGCTATCGACTACCTCCTCTTGCTGCACCACCTGGGTTGCGAATCTTTTCATGGAATGTGCTGCTTCAATCTTACTGACAACTCCCGTAAGATCCAAAGCCAGATCACGAACCTCCACACCATAGTCCAGGGTATTACTGAGGGTTCCGCATGGGGGGCTTGGTGGAGTTCCCTGTGGAATTGGATGTGGTCATGGATTCCCTGGGGGTGGCTGCAAACGGTGCTTAAGGTAGTGGTGGGGATAGCCATACTAGGCATTACGCTTTGTTGTTCTGCTCAGTGCATTCCCTCGCTGATCTCCAAGTGCCGCCCCAGAGAGAAACTCCGTGACGTCATACCCGCTCAACAGCTGATGCCGCTCTTGCGCAAGGTCGCCAGTCAGGTCCTTAAATAGAAAATAAAGGGGAGATGCGGTTTCCCCATGCCCCGCAGGGCATGGAACGGCCCGCCAGAGGCCACCGTGGTGAGAGACGCTCCCAGCCCGTGGGCTCTGCGGCCGCCAAATTAAGGGGGGTGAATAAAGTATAGGGTTTGATTCACCCAATTACCGTGACCTGACCTGCGACTCGGCCAAGTAAGCAGATAGCTGACTTCTGTCAAGCATTAAGTACATAGTTCATCTCCCAGCTCGGGAAATCCCTGGCGCAAATAAGCCATGTTTGTCCCTGCCTAATCCCCAAGACAATGAGGTCCCTGAATCCATGTTTGCCCCAGCTGATTAAACTCCCCTTTGAAGAATTCCCCATTAACCCGTGTACGTGAGTGAGGTAATTTTCCTGTCAGGTGACAGCTTGCCACCGTTGCGCTTTTTTCCCTATAAATGATGTTGCCTTTTTCCAATAAAGTACTGATCTGATCTCGCTCCTGTTGCCTCGTGTTGTCATTGATCAGTCTCCTCCGGGCTCTAACGCCGCCCTAGCGGCCAGACATCGCTACAGTCGCACAGTCGATTCCGACTCTTTGCGACCTCATGGACCATCGCTCTCCAGGCACCCCTGTCCTCCACCAACCTCCTTAGTCCGCACAGCCCAGTGGCCATTGGGTCTACAATACCATCTAGCCATCTCATCTTTGGCCGTTCCCTTCTTCTTTTTGCCCTCCACCTTCCCCAGCATCAAGGCCTTCTCAAGTGAATCCTCTCTTCTCATTTGATGTCCAAAATACTTCAACTTCATCTTTGTTATTTGTCCTTCTAAGGAGCACTCAGGGCTAATCTCTTCTAATATTGACCTATTTGTTCTCCTCACTGTCCAGGGGACTCTCAAAACTCTCCTCCAGCACCACATCTCAAAGGCATCTATTTTTCTTCGCTCAGCCTTTCTAATGGTCCAGCTCTCACAGCCATACATTACCACCGGAAATACCATTGCTTTGACTATGCGGACCTTTGTTTGCAGTGAGATGTCTCTACTTTTCACTATGTTCCCCAGGTTTTTCATAGCTTGTCTCCCAAGAATCAGTCGCCTTTTTATTTCATGGCTGCAATCTCCATCTGCAGAGATCTTGGATCCTAAGAAAGTAACATCTGTTACTGCTTCTACTTCTTCCCCATCTATTTTCCAGGGACTGATTGGGCCTGTTGCCATTACTGTATCTTGGTTTTCTTGATATTGAGACTCAGGCCAGCTTTTGCACTCTCTTCTTTCAACCTAAGCAGGAGCTTCTTTAGGTCTTCCTCACTTTCTGCCATTAGGGTGGTATCATCTGCATATCTCAAATTGTTGATGTTTCTCCCAGCAATTTTGATCCCATATTGTGATTCCTCCATCCCTGCATTACACATTATGTGCTCTGTGTATAAGTTGAATAAGCAGGGTGACAAAATACAGCCTTGTCTTACTTCTTTTCCTATTCCAAACTACTCTGTCATTCCATTCTCTGTCCTAACTGTTACTTCTTGACTCATGTACAGATTTCTCATGAGACATATGAGGTGTTCTGGTATTCCCATCTCTTTAATTATTTGCCACATTTTATTGTGGTCCACACAATCAAAGGCCTCGGTGTAGTCAATGAAGCAGAAGTAAGCTTGTTTCTGGTATTCCTTTGTTTTCTCCATGATCCAACGTATGTTGGCAATGTGGTCTCTGGTCCCCCTGCCTCTTCTGAACCCAACCCTGCACCTCTGGTAGTTCTCTTTCTACATGCTGCTGCAGTCTATCCTGTATTATCTTGAGCATCACTTTGCTAGCTTGTGGGATGAGCGCAATTGTTCGATAATTGGAACATTCTTTGGCATTGCCCTTTTTTGGGATTGGGACGTATACTGATCTTTTCCAATCCTGTGGCCACTGTTTCGTTTTCCAAATCTGCTGGCATATAGCATGTAGTAGCTTGATTCCATCATCTTTTAGGGCTTTGAAGAATTCAACTGGGATACCATCATCTCCACTGGCTTTGTTCTTTGCCGTGCTTTTTAGGGCCTTTCTGACTTCACTCTCTAGGATGTCTGGTTCAAGTTCAATTTCCCCTTCATTGTTACTATCTGGGGTGTTCAGGTCTTTTTTGTAAAGTTCCTCTGTGTACTCTTTCCATCTTTTCTTAATCTCTTCTTCATACGCTAACTCTTTGCCATCTTTGTCTTTTATCGTGATCATTTTTGCTTTGAACGTTCCCTTGACTTCCCCAATTTTTAAAAAGAGATCTCTAGTCCTGCCTCTTGAGTTGTTTTCCTCTATTTCTTTGCACTGTTCATTTAGGTAGCTTTCCTTATCTCTCCTTGCTTTTCTTTGAAATTCTTTATTTAAGTGATTGTATTTTTTTCCTTTCTCCTTTCCCTTTTGCATTCCTTCTTTCCTCTGCTATTTTAAGAGCCTCCTCTGACAACCACTTTGCTTTTTTGCGCTTCTTTTCTTTTGGTATAGTTTTCCTTGCTGCCTCCTGCATAATGTCTCTCATCTCTGTCCATAATTCTTCTGGTACTCTGTCTATCTGGTCCAGACCATTGAATCTGTTCCTCCATGTGTACTCCATGTGTACAGTCTCTTCTTGTGTTGTTGGAAAAGGGTGTTTGCTATGACCAGTGTGTTATCTTGGCAGAACTCTATCGGTCTTTGCCCTGCTTTGTTTTGTGTTCCCAAGACCAAACTTGCCTTTTATTCCGTCCACTTTTTGATTTCCTACTTTTGCATTCCAGTCTTCTAAGATAATGTGGACGTCGTTTCTTGGTGTCAGTTCTATAAGATGTTGTAGGTCCTCATAGAACTGGTCTACTGTGGCTTCATCTGCACTAGTGGTTGGTGCATATATTTGGATTGCAGTGATATTAAATGGTTTGCCTTGTAGTCTGACTGACATCATTCTATCATTTTTGAGATTGTATCCTATTACTGCTTTTCTCATTCTTTTATTTACAATTATGGCCACTCCGTTTCTTCTGAGGTTTTCTTGTCCTCAGTAGTAGATATGATGGTTTCCAGAGATGAGTTTCAGCTCCTTCCAAATTTCAACAGCATCAGCTATTTTCCCCTGTTTCTTATTTAAAGCTTAAGAAATAAGTGTTGGGATGCTCAGAATTTCTCTTAAGCCCAATGTTGATGATTTTAACCATCACAGTGCCATCTATTTTCTCTCAATTTTGTTTACAAACTGTCATCAGAAGAGGCCAAATTCTGTTGAGTCCAGAATGGAATTTGGTCATTTCTGTCAAGTGCCATAGGTATATAGCAATGTATGTTCTTACAAGTTGCCTACATCTAAGTGGAACACTCTACACATAATCTGAAAGCAACAAAAATCAAGCTACTGTAATTGAATAATCTAGATCAGGGGTTCCAAACCCTGGGTCTGCTGATGCAATTCAACCATGACTCCAGTTATGCCGTGTCTCGATAGCCAATGGCTAAGAGAACTGGCAGTTGTGATTAAACATCAAGTGAGAACATAAGATTGGGAGTCCATGACCTACGCCAGTAGTGGCTATCTTTGACACCAGTTGTTCTTGGACTTCAATTACCAGAAGCCCAAGTCAGCACTCCTGCTGATCAGGGCTTCTGGGAATTGAAGTTCAAGAACATCTGGAGTGCCAAAGTTAACCCTCAGTGCCCTAGACTATTACCGGCAGAAATTTCTCAGCTGCAGGTGTAATGGAAAACTCAAAAAGGCAATCCAACCAACAAATTGCAGATCATTATTATACATATAAGTAGGGTTGTGTCAAGTATTTAAATTAATAAAGTGCTTCATAAGAAACATCTCTCCTAGTCCTATTTTAATTTTATATTAATATTATAGCTTGATACTGGGGAGTGATGCTTGAAAGCACTTTTAAGACAAATGACTCTCAAAAAAGTATATAAAGAAGCAGTCCTAAAATGCACTTCTTTCATAAATTCCATTATATTTTTTGAGTTAATTGATGCAATTACTTTAAAAATTCTAACATTCACGTTTTATCCAATTAGTCGGTTATGGGTAAAGCAGAGAATACAGTGATATTTAGCATTGTGTTTTATGAGAGTCAATTCTGGAGGAGCTAGAATTGGAAGCACTGTGATAAAATAAGAGTAACCGTTGAACTGAGCTTCTGGAACAGCAGACCAAGCAGCATTTTGTTTTTATCAATAATTCATCCTGTACACTATATAAAGTTTTAAAAACTATTGTTTCTGGTTTTGAAAGTTCTCCAAATGGTATGCCTGAAAATGCTATAATACTGTATAGCTGTCATTTCCACTTTGCTCATCTTAGCATTTTAAACAGTGTGTGTCACAGCAGCTTCTGTGCAACATTATCTTGTGCTTTTCATGGGACTATAGGGTGTGACTGTGAAACAAACCAAAACATTTTTGACTTCCCAACCTGAAGAAGCACACAGTGGTCCTGGGGAAAGCTACATGTCTAGTCATGCCTGCCACATGACCACGGAATCATCTGCAGAAGCAGACAGCGCTGGCTCTTCGGCTTTGAAACAGAGATGAGCACTGAACCTGGCTTTCACGCAAGGGAAATCTTTACCTTTACCTAGGACTATTTTATCATCCTTCCAAATGAAACCTATTAATGGTTATCATTTTTACTAAAACTTCTAAATAGGCAGACATACCAGTGCATATTTCATGGCCAGCAAAAGAATAAACATTGCGATCTTTAAAAAGCACTATGGACTGTTTATCATTTATATTCATGAATGAATATAAATGAATTAGCTTCGTCCAGATAACAGAAGAACCTTATAGAAATAATCAGTAGAAAAATTTATATTTGATTACGTAATTCCAAATAAGAAGGTCTCTCAAGGAGCTCCTTCACTTTGCAGATACAGGTGAAACTCAAAAAATTAAAATATCGTGCAAATGTCCATTCATTTCACTTAAAAGGTGAAACAAATCTATGAGATAGATTCGCTACATGCAAAGCGAGAGATGTCATGCCTTAATTTGTTATAATTGTGATGATCATGGCGTACAGTGTACATGAGATTATATGATGATTATGGGGAACATGAGATTGGAGGGTTGGGGTTTTCATAAACTGTAAAACATAAGCATCAATATTATAACAAAGTAAGGCTTGAACTATCTCGCTTTGCATTTAATGAGTCTATCTCATATATTTGTTTCACCTTTTAAGTTGCATTACTGAACCGATTGAACATTTGCATGATATTTTAATTTTCAGAGTTTCACCTGTATATGACATTATATTCTGTATTCCAGAGATGGGGAAAGTTATTCTTTTTGGACAATATGTTGTGCACCCCTTCAGCAGAACCAGAGTCCCCCCGAGACAAATTCCATGCCCCCAGAATTGCTTTGCTTGCACACAAGTTTTATTACAAGTTTCACAGCTGTTTCCAAAGTCCCTTTTCCGACAGTTACTGGAGCTGAACTGACTTCATTAGCCCCTGGGGTGCCTTTTCCCCCATTCAGGGATGCAATTAATGTCACTGAATTTTCCCCAAGTTCAGGCTTTGGGACTGGGAGGCAGAGGTGTGAAGCAAGCTTTCTGCTGGAGTCTGCCACACCACCCCACACCCCGCAATAAGGGTTTATAGAGACAGAGGCAAGAAATCAAAGCCTATAGCAGTGATGGCGAACCCATGGCATGCGTGCCGGAGGTGGCACTCAGAGCCCTCTCTGTGGATAGCCATGCAGTCACCCCAGCACAAAGTTCACATTGTCTCTCTGCCCAGCAGCCCAATGGGAACACTTTCTCCCTCCCCAGCACAGAGTTCACCCACCCCTCTTCCCAGCAGTCGAATGGGAGCATTTCTTTCTTCCCCTGTTGCTATGTTGGCACCCTTTGCGATAAAAAAGTGGATTTCAGGTTGCAGTTTGGGCACTCGGTCTCTAAAAAGTTCACCACTACTAGCCTATAGCTTCCCCTGACTCAGCCCTTCCCCACCTTGGTCTCTACCAACTTGCCTTTCACCTTATATGTTGATAGCGAGGGTAAGGAAGAGATTAATGTCCTCAGATCCTGTGCATTCATGCCTCCTGGAAGCAGAGCAAGAATTCCTTGCAGCTCTTCTCCTTCCATGTTGAATATTTCCCAGTCACCTACCACGTCCTTCCGCAGGCCTGCTTCTTCTCCAACTGGTGCGAAAACACTCTCTTTGTCTTTGACTATTCTTTAGCGTCCATTCTCCTGGCCTTAATCAGCTGCCTTTGGTTAAGTGACTCCAGTTGGGTCAGCCTGTTCTGGCAGGCTTGTTCCCTTTGGGGCCATGATCCTCCCTATAACTTTTCCTCCCCTGTGAATAGGGCTCAAGTGGCCAGTAGGAGGCATGATCACTCTGTGTGCCTTCCTCTTCTCACATATGGTCTGGAATCATATAGATCAAAGTTTCCCAACTTTGCACCCCCCCCCCAAGATGTTCTTGGACTTCAATTCCTAGTAGCCCTGATCAGCAGGTATGCTGACTTGGGCTTCTGGTACTTGAAGTCCAAGAACACCTAGGGGCCCAAGGTTGGGAAGCCCTGATATAGGTGGTTCAATCAATACAGTCTGGCCAAATTATCTTGCTATGGTACTAGAGTAGACTATTCAATGTGGATTGTCAGGTGCCAGTTAACTAACCTGACAACCCTAAGGACTAACTGCCTTGAATGGTGAAGTCCATAGGGAAAGATGATGGTGCTTGAATGGATTAAATCCTACTTGAATCCATCTGGATAAAGCGCAGCAGATTCATTAATACTAGCCTGGGGCCGATAAGGTGTGTGCCAAAAGGGCTCAGGACCAGAAAGTGACTCATGGAACTGAATTGGCAGTAAGGGTGTCATGCTGTGATGCAGAAGGCAAATGGGAGGCCACTGAATTATATTGCTCCCAGTACAATCTTCATGGCTGATCGCCATGAGAATAGACAATATTCAGAATTGGATATGGCACTTAAAGAGGAAGAAGGAATACTGGGGAATCAATCACAGCCACCCTAAACTGTAACTTTTCATATCTCTGTTATATTCTTTAAAGAAATGTCAAAAAAGAATTATGGCATGACTCTGAGTTACTAAGTAGAGTTGACAAATGGGACCTGCAACGTAATGTTGCACTAAGGATTTCTGTTGTTTTGAAAGCAAGCTAGCTCACCATGGCTTTTTAAAGACTTTGTTCTACTTTTCAAATACAGTATCGGGTTCTCTCAAAGTTTTCTGAGATCTTCTTCTTTCATATAGCTGGTACTGTCTGGCCTTTTAAGTGTAGAAATTTGCTGTTGGTAAACATGACAATGTAACAGATTCACACCATACATATTAGCAAGGTTTTCCACATTGACAATGGGTGATTATTCTCCAGATTACCACTACAACAATAGTGGAATATAAATCTATTATACCCGACTAGCATTTGAGCTGACACATCCCAACCTCAAGTTCCAACTATATGTTAAAGATAAACCATTGCTCTAAAAGGACTTTTTT
This sequence comes from Bradypodion pumilum, assembly GCA_035047305.1. Classification (NCBI taxonomy): domain Eukaryota; kingdom Metazoa; phylum Chordata; class Lepidosauria; order Squamata; family Chamaeleonidae; genus Bradypodion; species Bradypodion pumilum. Next base: position 185,346,208 of record JAWDJD010000001.1, on the reverse strand, counting down.
GAGTTTGGATTGCATGTGATTGTCATGGCAATCACCACCCCTGCAATCTCCTGTAATTTACACATTACTGTAGTTTTATTTGCTTTGTCATTAGCCTTCAAATCATAAGAACATTCTTCCTTTATCAATCAGGCTTCTCAGGTATGAAGGATCACCTCAGTCATGTTTCTTGAATATTGATGCCAATTCAGCACTAATTCGTTTCTCCGAATTGTCTCATTTTGGCCTGGATTGTGTAAAGCCTATAAATGGTTCAAGCCAAGAACTGCACATTTATGTGCTTCTCAGCTAAAGTTACAATCATTTTAAACAAGCAGACAGATTATATGAAGTCTAAACCAGAAAGTTAATGCATTTTCTCTGCCTTTGGAAACACATAGTGAGATGTGGCTTCCTGTGGACGAAATTTCCATGGATAAGCTGGGTCATCATTCATAAAGACAGAGAGACCATGTCACACAAATATGTCACACCTTGAAACAACCAGGAAGCTCATTCTGATTTCACATCTAGTTATTTTTATAACCTTCAGGAGATCAAGGGTTTCCACCCATTATTTCATAAACCTCTTTTTTACAATCCATGTGCACGTCTTTTTTTATCTCACTTTCCAGAAAATTGTTTTTCCTATTTTGTTTTGAATTGTAGAAGTTGCATTGCACTAGAAAATGCAAGATGAAAGAACAGAAGGCTGGAAGGTGGGATGTATCGTCGACTGCAACTCGTATCCAAGAATGCATTTTTTCCCCTGAAGCAGGAAAAATGTCACTGGCGTGAATTTGTTTAAGGTGGGTCCCATATTGCCATGAAGTGACCCACACACTATGATCTCAGAGCCATCACATGAAGCATGACATGCAGGATTTAACACCGGGACTGCAATGGACTACCACAGCCTTGAGGACATGGACAAGGTGCGCCTTCACAGCTAGTCCATCTGGCATGGCCTCTTCCGCCTCCATGGCCATTGGGAATCAGTGTTCTTCCTCTGCTCATTTTGCCATTGGGCCCAATGTGATGGTTTCCAGTGGCATTTCCTCCACTGCAGGGGACCATCACCCCACCTAAAGGGGCTCATCCGCCCAAGGCGTTGGCTCCTTTAGGGAGTCAGGTTAGTTAGCCGCTGCCTGACACTCGGCATTGAGTCGCTGGCTGTACAGTCTACTCCATTACCATAGCAGGATGTCCAGCCAGACTAAAATGAACATGTGTACAACACAACAAAAACTATACCATGACACTCATTCTATCTCTGCTTCTACTTTTTCCAGCCTAAAAATCCCTACATATTTCCACCTAATCATTCCTGGGGAAAACAAAGTCATACAGCAAGCAAAAGATAAACGACAACACAAATGGCAGGCTCAGAAAAGTGAAAAGTGTGTAGGTGACAAGTACAGTAGTGGGACAATCTTTTGAAATCTACAACAAATAATACCATAATAATCTGGAACAACTCCAGAATGACTGGAAACCATACCAATGTGTAGATGAGTCCTAAGAGATTAGTTTCTTCTTCCTCAGTTATCCTCTCCTCTGATAGAACTTGGAAAAGTTATTTTGAGAGATTAAAACTCCTAGCTGTCGTGCTGATTGGGCTCTGCAGAGTTTGGAAGTAACAATTTAACTTATTTTTATGGGTAATGATACATTTCAATGTGTAGAAACAAAGTTTCTCCAGTTGTGTAAGGAGTAGCATTCTCTCATATTTACAGTCAGGATTTGTGGACAATTTCTTCTCTGTCCCAAGTTTTTCTGGTCCTTCAAAGCTACCTCTTTCTATCTTTTGTTGTGCTTTATAATGCACCCACCCTCATTTCCTTGATTGTGAATATTTTCTTTTTTTAAAGCACACAATTTGTAAACTCCTGCCTATGCAGCGTGTCTCCCTTTGGCAAGCCATTTGTGCTGAGTGTAGAGAGACACACTCACAGAACTGTACAGAAAAAAGCCATTTTATTCAAAGGTTGATTGTGATATGGACAAAAAATTAAGACAGCAACACTGAGGACTGCCCATGCACTGAATAATAAGGATCACACTACAGTAAAACCCTACTTACAAAAAAAGTCCATTCCGTAGGCTTTTGCTTAAATCAATTTTTTATGTAACTCGAAGCAAACCCATAGGAAAAAGACTCTTTATGCAACTCAAAGCAAACCCATAGGAAATCATGTAAATTGGGACATGGTTTTAGCACAAAATCATTATGTAAGTCAAATTTTATGTAACTCAAGGCATTTGTAAATCGGGGTTTTACTGTATATTATTTATTTAACACATTTTAGAAGGCAGCTAAATGAACTTTGGAGACTTTCAAGGGACAAAGATTTGCTACAGTATGTCATTTTCCTCACCTATCTATCTTGAATATGGCATGCATCATGCTGTGACTTATCACTGAAAGGTAAACATGGATGTGCTTCCCAAGACTGTTTGCTAAGCATGCATCTAATTCCAGTATAGAAGAGAATATACTCCTTTAGAGAGAGAGGGGAAAAGCTAAGCATATCCCTCGGGATATGAATAGCAGAAGCCTGTGTCATACTAAAGCCAAATTAATTTATTAAGGCATAGGTTTTTATGAAGGAAAGCCCACACAATCATATTACATACTTTGTTTTTGTAGTTAGTTTATCCCTTTGGAAACAGTGATATGAGGAAATGCAGTTCCTCGATCTGCCTCCTATTCACATTATGCTCCTGCAATCAATCAATCAGTGGTTTTCAATGTAGTAAATATACCATAAAGTTAGTTGTAGAGGAATAGCCATGGTTGTCTGCTAAGTGAACTGAAACAATTATCTTATAGTGCTTTAGAATACAATCTGGGGTACACAGAAAGAGCCTCCTTGAAGATTATGGCATTTTTGAACCACATTCGGGCATACCCCAGGCAACGGCCACCTTGTGGCAGCTAATCTTTCTCACACTAGGTCAGGCAAAAGGAACTAAAGAATAAATTTACCAAATTGTGGTTTCATTTTGGCAGTTTAAAGTCTGGCCTAGACATGAAAGAAGAAGACAATTTTATTTTATTTTAGCCTAATTCTCAATGGGAATAACTTATTTCCAGAAGCTACAGTATCCCTGTTACTGTGAGAGTGACTATGCCACGAGCTTGTTTCACAAAAGGCAACTTCTCAGGCTGGAAAGCAAGTCACTTACTCCAAAGCAAGTCACTTACTCCAATACTGTACCTACATAGCAGGCAAAGGTGGGATCTAAGTTCCACTCCTTTGAGCCCAGGTTTCTGTTCTGGCATACATTTAACAATTGTCAAAGAATTATGTCAGAAAATGGCTTCCACACACATGGGGGGGGGGGAAATAAACTTTTTAGGTGCAAAGACCAGCAACTTACTCAGAAACCCACATATAAAGCAACACTGGGGTTTGATCTCAGTTCACATGAATCATTTCCTACTCCAAAACTAATTTAATAGAAGGCAAATGGTAAAGTCTAGAAAGCCACACACATGCTACACACAGTACATAGAGCACATCATATACATAAAAACATACAAAGGCGCACAAGCACCACACACCAAAAGTTGGCAGGTAAAACTCTCTGGACCCATTTTCTGTTCCAAACCTGATACAGCATCAGACCTCCTACCCCAAGTAATTTCCCCAACATCTTGCCAAGTCCCCAAAATGCTTCCTGCTGCTTGTTAAACCCTCTGCAGTCACTCCTTGCCCTCCCAGCCTTGCTGAGACATTTCCCACCACCTCACCACCACCTCCCTGCAACCTCTTCTGGGATTTTTACTGGCACCCTACCAGGCTTCTCCCTGGAAATTACTGCAGTACTCATCCTTCCCAGCTTAGCTTTCCCTTTTCTATTTCCTTTGGCAGCTTCTTTCATATCCAGGTGAGACTTTAAACTGCCCAAATGGAGCCACCTACCTGGCTTTGTCATTGCCAAACTTAAATCCTCATTAGTACATTGGCGGACTTGAGGCACATAATCATTCAGGGGATGTCGAGGGTCATTTTCTTGCTTGGTTCTCTTGGCATCTTCTGCTACATCTCTCCTAGGTGGAGCGATCCCAACAAGAGGGTATATTTTTCTCAACTGGTGTAGGTTTGAGGCATTTTGTCACTATGTGCATTGTTTCACTAACAGCAACGTCAACTTTTGGCAGCTGGATCATCTTCAAAAGGCTGACCTCCAACAAACCTATTGTTTTCAATGTCTAAGAATGCCTCTGGGATCATAAGGTCAAGTAAATAATGGCACTGAAGGCTGGTACCATGCTTGGCAGTGTGCCCATCCTTTCAGGCTAAATTAGAAATAAAATTTAAATAACTTTAAAATTAAAAGCAGCAGCATAGCCAATCCCCATGTCTATCACAGAACCTAAAATTAATATCATCCACAACATCAGAGGGCCAAGCATCTGCTCATCTTCCACTGTGACAGATACATGGCAAACATTTGCCAGCAATTTAGATAGGACAAACAAGCCAGTCTCTGCACAAAAAGAGGAAACTTACATGAAATAAGGAAGAGTATCTTAAAAATCTTCTCTCTCTCTGACTCAGTGTGGTGTTTTCAAACAAAATAACTTTAGTTAAAGATGAAACATGAAACAGCTGGACATTCTTGGAGGAATCCAGCAAATCCAATGCCCTCCCATGAGGACTGAGCATGTTCCGGTGATCCCATAACATTGTCCCTATATGTGGCCCCATATTTTATGTTGGAAAATAAAAATGGGGAAATGTGCCAGGAGGGAGTTGAATACCCTGCCAGAGATCTTTACAATCTTAAAGGAGCATGGAAGAATACATGGCTGAAGAGAGCCATTCCTGTTAAAACAGGGGTTCTCAATGTTTTCCCACCGCAGACCAGACCATGCTCCCTCAGATAGCTGAGTGGGCTGGACACTTGGTTCCCCCGCCATAAACACTGCTGTAAAATGTGTCCACGGTTGTTGTAAATGTGTTTACAGTGCATTTTCGGCTGTTTTTGCTGCTTCCACTGTTTCTGGCAGTGGCGGGTACATTTACAGCACGTTTTTGCTGCTTCTGGTGGCAGTGGCGGGAGTGAGAGAAACGAGCCACATGAAATGGCGCCACAGGCCGGCCCATGGACCATAGGTTGTGTACGCCTGTGCTAGAAGCTGAGGATTTGTGTACAATCAAGTCAGTTCTCACTTAGGTTAACCCTCTTCAGAGCTTTTTAGGTAGACAGTATGCAGAAATGTTTTCCCATTTTCTCCATCTGGGGGCACTAAGGGACTCTCAACCTGCAGCCTGTGGGCCAGATGCAGCCCGTGGCATCATTTCATGTGCCCCCCCCCATTGTCTTCACCATACCAAGAAGTGCCATGTAGTGAAGGAAGGGAAAAATGGCCATCCGGCCGTTGATGTTTGCAGATTGATACGCCGTAGGCAGCAGTCAGGGGGCCAAACGCATCTTTATTGCAGTGTAGTTAATCTGAACATGAGGTAATGGCGGAGACGCAGCTCCTTATATATCGTGCAGTACATTTGAATTTCACCCGAAGGCGCCCCATTGGTTACTGTATCAGTGACGTCTTTCTGACGTATTGTATACCTGGCGTGGCTCACCTGTGGCGGGAAGGTTTCCCGCGCTAATCACTGATTGGGTGATTGGAGCCACGTGAGCTGAGCTCTTTCAGCTGCGCTATCGCTGGCCGCTGAATTCTATGTGAGTGTCAGAAGACTTACATGCATACACAGTATCTACAGGAGGGGAGTATTCACAAGGGGGGAAAAGGGAGGGGGAAACATGGAGGATCGCTAGATCCGATTGATTTGCATTACACTTGGTTACATACACAACACGGCCTCAGAAGCTGTATGTGGGTGCGTGATCCGGCCCACGGCCTAAAAAGGTTGAGAACTCGTAATGTACAGCAACATTTAGATTTAGGATCCAGTCTGTCAATTTGGGGAAAAGTTGCCTTTGCCAAAGAAGCCTACAAATCATAAACTGTTCTGCCACAGTAAATGAGTTTGTCTTTATTGTTGCCCAGCATTTCACAAGGCGTTTGAGGAGGGAGAGACAGAATGTCCCATCTTAGGGTGCAAACTCTCCCTCAACTGCTCACCTATGCGCCTTTGAAAATTCTAGGACTTTAGTGTCTTGCACGGAAGACCAAGAAGGAGTCGCAGTGAGGACTAACACAGGTTTATTGGTTGATGATCAGGATGAACATGTGGTAATGGCAGAGGTACAGCTCATTATATACTGTGGTACATACATTTGAATCTCGTTGCACGGTAGCTTATTGGCTGCTACCGGTGTGACGTCATTCTGAGTCACGCCCATCTTCTCCAGGTGATCCTCGCGCGGGAAAGGTTCCCGCGGCTGCCGGTGATTTGGGGAATGTGAACCATGTGAGCTGAACACTCGCAGCTGCCCTCTATAGGCAGCTTACTCGCGTTCCTTAACAGCTGAGCTACATTGTAATTGTGGTCAGGTTACATTCATACATTTCTTAAAGCAACATTGTACATACATAACAAGGACAGAATATGTGGAAATAGGATACAACCTGGGAGCCCTACTTACTGCCCAATGTACAGTACTGTATATCTTACAAAGCTAAATGTACTGCTCTAGAGAGGTACGGAAGGCAAAAAGAGATCTGATAAACTGCCAACCATAATAGAACTATCAGCAGCAGTGTTTGTGAGCCACATTTACATTTAAAACATCAAGGTGTACAATGTGCATAAAACACAGAATAAATACAAATGGAAAACAAAGAGCAAAATGATGAAACAATTCAAAGTCGTATAATAAGAAACAAAGAAGTTTTTGGTTCACTCCCTACACTCAGTTTCCCTTGCTCGAAAGCCAGTCGTATCCGACTCTAGGGTACAGTGCTCATGTTTCAAAGCCGAAGAACCAGCGCTGTCTGCTTCTGCAGACGTTTCCGTAGTCACGTGGCAGGCATGACTAGACACCGGAGTGCACGGAGCGCTGTTACCTTCCCACCAAAGTGGTCCCTATTTATCTACTTGCAATTTCTTGCTTTCAAACTGCTAGGGTGGCAGGAGCTGGGACAAAGACGGGAGCTCATTCCATCCTGCAGTACTCGGGAATCGAACTGCTGACCCTCTGCCTCCCAGTCAGTGTCTTAGCCACTTGAGCCACTGCTCAATAGAAGTGGCATATTGGGCTATCTCCTCATGTCTGCTGTCATATAATAAAGGGGACCAAAATTGCAAAGATCCTTCTTTTTCTTTCTCAAGAAGTTAAGTAAAGGTAAAGGTTTCTCTTGCTCGAAAGCCAGTCATATCCGACTCTAGGGTTCAGTGCTCATCTCTGTTTCAAAGCCGAAGAGCCAGCGCTGTCTGCTTTTGCAGACGTTTCTGTGGTCATGTTTTGGTAAAAAAATGGTGCTCCCTTAGAGGTGTACTTTGGTCCATGATGGTGTACCTTGGCTCTCCAGATGTTCTTGGACTTCAATTCCCAGAAGCCCAAGCACCCTGTGAATCCACACGAATGGGTTTACTGCGATTCATCCGGCCCGCGCTGCCCTCATCACTCCCAGTACAGGAAGTAAAACGCCCCCGTATGGTTAAGGCTCTTCCGGGTTAACCCTCCATACGGGCGCGTTTTACTTCCACTTCTGGGAGTGATGAGGGCAGCGTGGGCCGGATGAATCACAGCAAACCCACTCGTGTGGATTCACAGGGTGCTGGGGCTTCTGGGAACTGAAGTCCAAGAACATCTGGAGTGCCGAGCTTCGCCATCACGGACCTAGGACTATTTTAAAAATGCCTACCAGGTCTCTAGTCATGCCTGCCACATGGCCACGGAAATGCCTGCAGACGCAAAAACGTTTTTGGCTTGAAAAAATAGAGATGAGCACTGTCCCTAGAGGAACACCTCATGATCCGGTTCTCACCCACCACCGCTACCACCCCTACCCCGAGACCACAGGCGGCCAGTGGCCTCTCACGGACATTAATGTACGGGCTGCGCAAAAATTACCGTACATTACTGCATACCTGTCAGGCGCAGCTCTGGAGATTACGGGACCTGCGCAGAACGTTTCTGCGCAGGTCCGTTCTACCCATGTGTAAAAGCCTTCTATGCATGCGTAGAAGCAACCTGCTCAGAAACGTTCTGAGCAGGTCGCTTCTACGCATGCGTAGGCTTTTATGCATGTGTATAAGGCTTCTACGCATCCCCTTCTGCACAGAAGTCTTCTACGCAAGTGTAGGTTTCTACGCATGCGTAGAAAGGAACTGCGCAGAAGGGATGCACAGTAACTCCTTTCCCCCTGCTGCCAAATTACAGGGTAGCGGCAGCTCCCGGTGGGAAATGGAGAAAATTGGCGCGGAAATACGGGAAATCCCGGCCAATCCAGGATACCTGACAGGTATGCATTACCGTAGTTATGCATGCGCAGACCCATTTCTCCGTGCGCATACTGGGTGGTGCCTGGGCGGAGCCTGGGCAGGCATTTTTCTTTGAATATTTATGAGGGAAGAAAACAGAAGTAATCTTTTTTTCATTTTGACCCAGGACGGAACCGGAAATAATCTCTTTTTTTTTTCATTTTTACCCAGGACGGAACCGGAAATAATGTTTTTTATTATTATTATTATTATTATTATTATTTTTCAAAAATTACTGAAAATTACCGTACGTTAGTCGTACATCGTACGGAGGGCCAAATTACCGTACCCTACGGTAATTACCGTACAGGTTGGCAACGGCGCCGCAGCCGCAGCCGCAGCCGCAGCCTCAACCTAGCGCGCCTGGCGCCTGACCCCGCCCTGACTGGTGAGGGCTCAGTGGCCGACAGGCCTGCTGCCTCGCGTTCCTTTTATAGTCCTCCCCCGGGGGCGGGGCGCCGAACGCCGCAGCCAACCGGAAGCCAGCGTTGCTTCTCTTCGCCCCACCCACCCGCACCCCCGGGAGCGACAGAGGAAGGAAGACACACACACACACAGAGTCACCCACCCGCGTCGCCTTCTCTCCCAAACGCGGTGGCGGCAGGAGGAGGAGGAGGAGGAAGAGGAGGAGGAGGAGTGGATCGCTTTGCTTCCGTATCTCGGGTGTCCCCCGCGCCCAAGTCAAGGATCCCGGGGGGGAGGTTTGGGTTTCTCGACGTGCGCTTGCAGGCAGCGGCGACAGCTTTGTGTGTAGGAGGGTGTCTTCCCCCCCCCTCCCCCACCCCATATTCCCCCTTGGCTGGATTTAGGGCTGCGCCCGGAGAAGGAACGCAGCCATGCCGAAGAGGAAGGTAAGGGGAGCACCTCTTTGCATTGCCTCTCCACCCCCCACCTCGGGCTTGTCGGATCCGGATCCCCATCCCAGGGCAGGGAACCAAGATACAACAGAATCCGGGTCCATCTGCAAACCCATCCACCCCCGCCTCGGCCCTTCGGTGCTTCGCAGTGGGGGGGGGGGGGGGGTCGGAGAGCTGTGGGGTTGCCCCTCCTCCTGCGGGTTGTCTTTGGTCGGTTGGTTGGACTGCCTGTGGCCCGAAGGGGTGGGTGGGTGGGTGGGTGGTCTGTCTGACCTCTCCCGTGTGCTCTGTTGGCGCGCATGTGTGTGTGCATGTGTGTTGCAGAGCTCCACATAGGCTTTGACATGCATATGTGCCAGCGTCGTGTGGGCGTCCTTTCGCGTAGCTGTCGGTTGAAATCGGAGGGGACTTGATCCGCGAAAGCCAACATGAAAATCGAGCAGACGCTAACTGGGAGGCAGAAGGTCCAGCAGTTTGATTCCCCAGTACTGCTGGACGGAATGAGCTCCCGTCTTTGTCCCAGTTCCTGCCAACCTAGCAGTTCGAAAGCAAGAGATTGCAAGTAGATAAATAGGGGCCACTTTGGTGGGGAAGGTAACAGCGTTCCGTGCGCGCCGGTGTCTAGTCATGCCTGCCACATGACCACGGAAACGGACAACGCTGGCTCCTCGGCTTTGAAACAGAGATGAGCACTGAACCCTAGAGTCGGATACGACTGGCTTTCGAGCAAGGGAAACCTTTACCTTTACTAGTCTTTCACTTGTCACAACGTTTTGTTGTTGTTGTTATTGGTGTGTGTGTGTGTGTGAAATAATCTCTCCAGGTTCGGATCCACTGCCTTTCTCCTCTAGCCAATCTGGAGCTGCCTTCTTGAGTTGAGATTGAAGCACACAACACCTCGGTGTGTGTGTGTTCTCGAAATGCAGCAACATCAGCTTTGCGGGGTGGTGGTGGTGGTGTCACCGCTTCGGTTAAATAAAGACATGCACATGGATTGTAAAAAAAGAAGTTTATGAAATAATGGGTGGAAATCCTTGATCTCCTGAAGGTTAGAAAAATAACTAGATGTGAAATCAGAATGAGCTTCCCGGCTGTTTCAAGGTGTGACATATAACCTACGAAAACTCTCAGTGTGTTTGTGTGTGTGTTCTGTGGTTTTATTTGTTATACACAGACACACACTGCGCACCCCCCTTTCTGTTTTACCTCCTAGTAGCGAGAGTGTCTCTAAGGTAGCCACAGGGAAAGCCTGGAAGGTGGGGGTCCGCAAGCCATGTTTTTGGGTACTATTCCAGATTACAAACTACTGTACCTCATTTGTAATTATGAGTTTTGATTAGCGTAAATAAATTAGCATACATAAATAATTAAAACTAATAATTTTTATTTGTATTTATTACTTATAATATTAAGATTACAGTTTATTTTCCCTTCTATCCAGACCGAGATAGTCAACATGAGCAGCAGAGGCAGATACGGGTCCCCGTATCTCTGTAAGGGCTCCTTGATGTGATTTGCTACAGGCCCTGCACTGGTTTAATCTGGCACTGGGGGGGGGGTCGGGGGTAGTTGGAAGAAGAAGAAAGAAAAGCCATGTTGGAGCCGAACGACGCCCTTCACCTTGCCTTGTGACAGACCCGTATGTACTGGGTGAAGTGTGTGTGTTTGTGTTTGTGTGTGTGTGATCTTTGGCTTCCAGAGTTTGATCCCGAAGCTTGGATCTTCCTCCTTCCTCTTCCTAGCTTCCTCTCAGTTAATGCTTGATTCCCGGTGGGGAATTTTCTTTCTGCCCTTTTCTGTACTCCCCCTCTCAAATATTGACCTGTCTTTACATTTGTAATAACAACAACAACAACAGTATTTGTGAGGTGTTGTTAGGAGGCAAAGCTTGACGACTAGAACGTCAACAGTTTGAGACTCGAGTGCTGCATGATGTCTGTGTCCTAGCTCCTACCAACCTAGCACAAAAGCAAGAAATTGCATGTAGATAAATAAATACCGCGTTCTGTGCACTCTGGCATCTAGTCATGCCTGCCACATGATCACAGACGTGTGTGTAGACACAGACAGTGCTGGCTCTTTGGGTGTAAACTGAGATGAGCACTGCCTAGAGCAGTGATGGCTTACCTTGGCTCTCCAGGGGTTCTTGGACTTCAATTACCATAAGCCCAAGTCAGCACTCCTGCTGATCAGGGCTTCTGGGAATTGAAGTCCAAGAACATCCGGAGTGCCAAGGTTGGCCATCACTGGTCTACAGTCAGACACAGCTGGCTTTTGAGAAAGGAAGACCGTTACCTATAAACCAGATAGTGACAAACAAGAGTACTGTCTCTTTTTGAAGGCTGACATCTTTTATGTGGCACAAACCTTTGTGGACAACACCCTGCTTCAACAGAGGTAAAGGGCATCTGGCATACAGTACTTCTTTTCTGCCTCTTTCAGGCCAAAAGCAGATCTGTCCTTTACTGTTTGCTGGAAGCAGGTTGTTGGTTGCCATTACTTCCAAGCAGGCATATGAAAAATTTGACAGCCTTGAACTTAGATATAGGTGGGCAATCAAAGAATATGACCTTCCCCCAATGCTTAGCTCAGTGGTAAACATAATGGCAATCAAACACACAAGGTATTTTTTACCCAAAATGGATATAAACTGTAGAGTCAGATACTGTAGTGGGGTATGCCAAAAAGTCTTCAGGTCTATTAAATAAGGTTGAACAGACAAAGCAACATAACTATGGGGTTGTCTACATTAGTAAAAAGTCCTACATTTGTGTCAGTATTACAATTCAAAATTATTACAAAGATTGAAAAGTACATGATGCTCATCTGAAGCTGTCTTTAATATGCCAAAATGTGGGTTATTTTGAACCACCACCTAGGGGTTGTTTATTTTGCACTGATTCCTAAATTATTGTATTTTTTAAATTAAGGATGTGTGAACACATGTGTTGGTGTATATTGTATGTTTTGGTTTTCCCCTATAAAAAAATAACAGAATTTTAAACAGTCGATCCACGAAAGCTGACATTAAAACATAACGGTTAATCTCCAAAATGCTACATTTTGTTTTGTTTATTCTCTGATATGCTTGAAACACAGACTAACACAGATACTATTCCAAAATATTCAAGTGTTTGTTCATCGTTCTTCTGCCCAGTAGGGCTCCCACGTAGTTGAAATAATAAGGTGCCAGTATAATGCCACTCAGTGCCTTGGTAACAAAGTGAGGTTGAGAGACTCATTCTCTGGTCTTCCTGTGTCAGGCATCCAAAAAGCTATTGTAGAAGTCAGGAGATCGATTCCCACTCTGTCTCCCAGGAGAAGAGCCAGCTTATATAGTCACAGGCATGCTGCACAGTTCCAGGGATGCTCCCAGAAAAAAGGGATTGGTAAATGGCTCAAGTGGTTAAGATGCTGAACTCGCTGACTGGAAGGTCGGAGTTCGATTTGGTCCAGATGTTCTTGGCAGAGAAAATAAGTTAATATTAGCTACGTCTGTTAACAAGATGTTATTTACTATTCTATGGGCTTCTAGGATATTTTGGGTGTGGGAAACAAAATTTATGTTTAACCAGAGAACTATGGACAGGATCCAGGCAAAATAAAGTTTCTTATCGGAATCTTCCTTGTTTGTTTTAAAGTTTTTTGAGTTGCTGCTGATAGATGAGGAACCAAGGCACATGTAAGTTGTGCAGTCAGCTATGCTACTGAGAGGTGTCCCAGGCACCTCATCAATTAGTTGCAATTAATCACAGCAAGTGACGTAACCCTTACATGAACACCAGAAAGATTTTGGCTATTTCTGTGTGGAAGAAGTGCTTACATGCTATGAGAAATGGCAATTGAAGGACCTTTAGCCTCTTCTAAAAATGTCATGAAAGAGTATTCTGGATCATTGGAGATTGAGACCCAAAATAGATGATACAGTTAGCACATCAGTAGAGGTGGAGCGCCCCAAAGTGTTTAAAATGGATTATCCTAGCAGGAGCTTGCCTCACTCTGGATTATCGAATTAGCTTCCTTTTGTTTTGCAATTGTCATCAGCATGGTCTTCAGTTGCCATGCTTGATTGTGTTTTGAAGTAATTGTGTGTCTGAAGACAAAAAATATATATAATAGCAGAAAATACTCATGCAGTTGTTACTAGGGTCAGGTTTGGACCCTTGGTGCCTTACCCAAACATCCTGTTGTATTAGCTTTGCATAGTAAAGGTAAAAGTAAAGGTCAGCCTTGCTTGAAAGCCAGTCGTATCCAACTCTAGGGTTCAGTGCTCTAGGGTTCAGGATGGGGCGGGGGGGGGGGCTTTCGGCACAGCTACCTCCCATCCCGGGGCTGATGGTTTGTGCATAAGGTTTGTGAAGGACGTTGATTTTCAGTGCTTCTGCAGACATTTCCGTGGTCATGTGGCAGGCATGACTAGACCCTGGAGCGCACAGAATGCTGTTACCTTCCCACCAAAGTGGTCCCTATTTATCTACTTGCAATTTCTTGCTTTCGAACTGCTAGGTTGGCAGGAGCTGGGACAAAGACGGGAGCTCATTCCGTCCTGCAGTACTCGGAATCGAACTGCTGACCTTCCACATCCCAGTCAGTGTCTTAGCCACTTGAACCACAACATAGTTTTGCATAGGTAAAGCTAAAAGTCTCCCTTTCTCAAAAGCCAATCGTGTCTGCTCTAGGGTGCGGTGCTCATCTTTGTTTACAGCCAAACAACCAGCGCAGTCCATACCTGCAGATGTTTCTATGGTCATGTAACAGGCATTACTAGACTCCGGAGAGAATGGAATGCTGTTACCTTTTCTGCCAAGGTGGTACCTATTTATCTATTTATAATTTCTTGCTTTCAGAATGCTAGGTTGGCAGGAGCTGGGACAGAGACAGGCGCTCTCTCCATCATACAGTATTCGGGTCTCAAACTGCTGACCTGCCAACTTTTTGGTCATCAAGCTCAGCGTTTTAACCACTAAGCCACCGTGGCCCTCCTAGCATTGCATATGTATATACAAAACTGGGATCAAATAGGCAGAATAGGAGATGTTAATTTTTTGGACTGCAACTGCCATTATCTCTCTCCCCCTTCCCCAGCAGTTGTAACAATTTAGTGATCAGACTGCACTGAATATATGCATTAATATCTGAATACAACCACAGAGTAAATGCAAATCTGAAAAATCAGGTGTGTGTGTGTGAGAGAGAGAGGGTATCAGTAATGCAGAATACAGAGAATGTCATTCTCAAGAGAATCTAAAGCCAGGCCTTTCAGCTGAGGTGGTATTGAGATAGGCTTTTAGATTTAATTATCACCAGTGGGTTTGAAGAGTGAGGTGCAAATCCTTTTATGCAAAGAGGTGGCTATTGAAAATTAAACTGAAATTAGAAAAGGATTGTAAACCCAGCTTGATGTAATAGATAGAATGGCAGTCTAGGGTTCAGGAAAGGTAAAGGTCGCCCTTGCTCGAAAGCCAGTCGTATCTGACTGTAGGGTTCAGTGCTCATCTCTGTTTCAAAGCCGAAGAGCCAGTGCTGTCTGCTTCTGTAGATGTTTCTGTGGTCATGTGGCAGGCACAGATAGCAACAGAGTGCACGGAATGCTGTTACCTTCCCAACAAAGTGGTATCTATTTATCTACTTGCAATTTCTTGCTTTTAAACTACTATGTTGGCAGGAGCTTGGACAAAGATGGGAGCTCACTCTGTCGTGCAGCACTCGGGTCTCGAACTGCTGATCCGCCAGCCTTCCAGTCGTTAAGTTCAGTGTCTTAACCACTAGGCCACCACAGTCCCTCTCTTTCTAGTGATAATGCAGCATAAAAAGAGATTTGCCATACATAAGGATTGTGAAGGACGTTGATTTTTAATATTATCAAGTTGAATTTACTGGCTTGTTTGCTTGACATTAGGAGAGTTCATACATAATGCTAAACCATGAGTGTGGCCCTACATTAATTCTTGGTCTGATGCAGCTCTCCCTTCTTCCTTTGAAACCAGAAGGAGAAATAGAACAAAACTATATTTCACTTTAACAGATCACTGGCTTATTTCATACAAGCCAGGAACTGTGGTTTAAAAGAAACCCTAATCAGTTGCTAACCAAGCTAGCAATAAATCCTGGATTGTTTTGATGGTTCATTTAACAAACTAGAATTTATATTTAATCATAGTTCTTGGTTAGGTATAAAAATCTGCTATTTTAAAGGCCACCAAGCTTTACATAATATGGAATGTTAACAACACTAATGGCAGCAGTCAAGAAGGTCTATGTAGTGAGATGGTTACCTTTCACATAGTACTATAGTCACACAGAGAAAGCAAGTAAGGGAAAATCCCAGCAGCTTAGTCCCTTTTTCATCAGTTAACTGCTTTTTACTCAAACACAAAGCAGTTGTGGTTGTTTTTCACACGTTTCAATAGTGAACACAAGACAGTATCCTGTAGATCATCTTGACTGCTGCCATTGGTGTCTTCGACATTCAGGCTGCCCTTTGCTATGTAAAGTTTGACATCCTTTTCCTTGCTGGCAATGTGGGCACACTATTATGCAGGAATATTGGGCCATTTCCTGGCATTTTGAATTGTGGATACAGAAGCACAATATCCCACACTCAATCTGATGGTTTAATTGAAAAGCTGAATTCATAGCTGTTGACACAACGTTATGGCAGCTTGCTATTTATGGTCTTGGGTTTTGTTTAATTTTACTTATGTTGATCTCTGTAAAAATGAATCTATATATGTATTGGTATCTGTGATCCAGTTATGTCATAGAAATATTGGAGTTTTGCTGGACACAATCTACCCAAATATGCTGTATTGTTAATTACATTTAATATTTCTTTGAGTGTGCAACATTGCCTTTTGGGCTGTTTAAGTTTTTTAAAACTCAAATTGATGCCAATGAGGTTCTTGGTGTCTTTTGTTTTCAAATATTAGACCATGAAGGTTGCATTCCATACTTACTGGAGCTCTTAAGTACTTACGTCAGAGTAAATGTGTAGAGGCTTGGACTATCGGTGTATTAGGCATTTGCTCCTGTTTCATTCTCATTTCAGGAAAATGTCACGTCATGCTGCTGATGTTACCCTCTTAAGGATTAAAAATATATAATTCTTCTTATGATGCATATTTTTAGAACATAAATCCTCTCACTTTTTTCTTATACAATATTTCATTACATATTTAGTGAAAACTTTGCATTGCTATGGAAGAATTTTTTAACGTGTTCTATATGGTTAGTAGCATAAAGATGGTGGCTGTGAACTGAATTTCTAGAGCTGTTGGATTAGAATGCAAATATGAAAGATTGCAGTCTTAATTGCTGCTTCAGAGATGGTCTAATACATATACCTTGATTTTTTTTAAAAAAATCATTTTTGCGGCAATTCAATTTATGATGTCTACACATGTTTTCGATTAGAGCGCTCCATCCTTCCTTTCCTGAGTCGGTGTATGTTGAGTGGGCGGCATACAAATTGAATAAATCAAATCAAATCCTCATTTTATGCTGATTTGCTGCTTTCTGGCACAGCAGTAGAGAAGCATTTATTTGCTGTGCTGCTAATGGTCATGTTCTGTAGCCTGTGCAGAGGGTTAGTTCACACCCAACTAGATCTGTAGGCAGTGTAATCAGAGGTGACAAACTTGTGATGTAAACCATGGTTTGTGACATTAAAATGGACAACGGAGGAATCCCTTCCTATACTTTTGTCAAGTCATTTTTTTTTTGTTAATTTCCTAACCAAAACAGTGAAATTCTAGGTGATGGAGATGTTAGCAAATGTAATAAGAGGAAATGAGTGTATAGAACAGTGATGGCGAACCTTTTAGAGACCAAGTGCCCAAACTGCAACCCAAAATCCGCTTATTTATTGCAAAGTGCCAACACAGCAACAGTGGAGAAGGAAACACTCCCATTGGGCTGCTATGCAGAGGGGTGGGATTAACTCTGTTCTGGGGGAGGGAGGAAGCACTCGCATTGGGCATGTGGGGCCCCCACCGCCTCCACCACACCAGGAAGTGCCATGTGGTGGAGAAAGGGCAAAATGGGCATCCAGCCCCCAAAACTGTCTAAGGGAGCATGACCTGGCCCCGGCTTTAAAAGGTTGAGAATACATGGTATAAACAATTTAAAAATCCTAGAGAAGCGATAAACTCAATACAAGAACTTCCAAAACATTTTAAAGAGATAACAGGGCTAAAAATTAATTGGAACAAAACAAAAATAATTTTATTCAATTTTATTCAAAAATAGCGGGAATTAAAAAGAAGCTTGAAATCCTATTTTAAATATTTGGCAGTATATATATCAAACAATATACAGGGTCTGAAAATATGTATTAAACTTTGATAAATTGAAAGATGAGTGTAAGAGTTTAATTGAGAAATATAAAAAAGATAAACCTATCATTGTTTGGGAGGATTACAATCTGCAAAATGAAGATTTTACAAAAAATAAACGTTCTGTATGGAATCTTAACCTATAAAACCAAGTGTTCACCGTTGGAATTGGCTATACGTTGCTATGCGTCGCCCTACTGACCCGCACCCTTCCTTCATGCGCACGGCCGAATTGCCTACGCAGGTCAACGAAGGATTTAAAAATCCGGCACGGGGGCCTCAGCCCCACAAACGGCAAGAAAGGGAAAGAACTTCACGTCCCAACAGTCACTGCGCCGCGGCGCGCCAGAGCCAATCAGGCTGAGAGGCTCTGGCACAGCGCAGCGTTCAGACACGCGCCGCAGCCAATCAAAAGAAAAGCATTTTAAAAAAACGCATCACAAACACAAAGCACCAACCTATTACTACAAGCCCCAGCGTCCTGCGCGCCATGAGCGCGCAGAACGAGGAGGCAGCCGGCGCGCGAAAACAAAACTTAAAGAAAGCCGGCTCCACCGCCATTCATCCCCACGGGCGAGCCAGCATGGCCCGTGGGGGAAGAAAATGAAACAAACCCGCCGCCCATGCTCTTCCGTTCGAAGAGCCAGCGGCGCGTGAAAAAAAATACAAACAAAAAAAACCCACAACTCCTCTTCTTCACCACGGGCCAGCAAGTATGGCCCACGGAGGAAAAATAAACCTCGGCCGCCGCTGCCCTTCCATTCGAAGGGCCAGCCACCGCGCCAAAAATAAAAACAAACCACCCACCACCCCTCCCCCGCAACTGCCCTTCTTCCCAACGGACAAACAAGCATGGCCCGTGGGAACGAAAGGCACCCTCCCCGCAACAACGCACCCTTCCCAAGGGCCATCCAGCATGGCCCATGGGATCAAAAGGCACCCCCGGCTGCAAGTTCCCTTCCTAACCACGGGCCACCAAGCATGGCCCGTGAGAACAAAAGGCACCCACCCCCTAAAAAAAGGACGCACCAAAAAACAAATCAAAACCATTCAAAAACAGAAATCTAACCTTTAAAAAATAAACACAAACAAAGACAGGAAAACATACAACAAAAAACAACAGGCCCCCCCCAACAAAAACTCAACTCCCCCCCCAAATAAATAAATAAATAAATAAATCAGAGTGCTTACCATGAAGACGTCTTCACTTCATGGCGACAGGAACTCGAATGACCAAAATAAAGGAAGTAACACTTACCGGAACTGAAACCCAGAGGACAAGACGAGAATGGAAGAGAGGAAACAAAGTTCACCACCGCCACCCAGAGGCCAAAATAAAAACGAGTAGAGGATGCATTCATGATGTGCTAAATGAGGAGTTCTCAACCTTTTCAAGTTGAGAGCCAGGACACACTCCCTCAGACAGCTTTGGGGGCCAGATGGCCATTTTGCCCTTCCTCCACCACATGGCCCTTCCAGGTGTGGTGCAGGAGTGTGGAGCACATGATAGATAAAGATAAATTCATAATTCCAAAATGCAGAAAATAAGTTTGCAAAACATTCCAAAATATACACACTACTCTCAAAAAATAAAAAAATTACATAAATCACTTTAACACCAAATTAAATATAAAATTTTAATTTTTTTTTAAAAAATTAAATTTGTATGAACAAAAATAAAATAAAAACTCCGCCACAGCCGGACCCAGCGCAAATAAGCCACAAATTCAAAAAAACTTTAAAAACCATTAAACACAGCCCAGCACCATTTGTATAGGAAAAAAAACACCTTACCTGTCCAAAACATTTAAAAAATGCACGGCATTTTTTTTATTAAAAAAAACCCCCAAAAAAGCCCGGCAACGCCGGGCAACCCATGCTAGTAATACCAATAAAACTTACTGAAGAAGAGTTTAAACAGAAAAAATATAATAAACAGTTTTTGTAATGGAGACAAAAAGCAAGAGGAAGGGAGGACTAGGTATCCCAAATCTAAACAATTACTACATGGCAAATCAAATTAAAAGGATTATAAATATTTTTACAGAAGAAGAATTAATATGGAGAGATGATGATTCTATAGAGTTGAAGGGTGACTACAAGGGGCGTTTTTAGGAGAGTATATAACAAAGTAATGAAAGAAATTCAAAATCCATTCTGCAGGTGTAATCTAGAAATATGGCCAAAAAAATAAAAAAGATCTTAGTCCAGATAATCTTAAAAAGGAGGTGTCAGCAACTCCTACTGGACACGTGCCAACATTACCTTAATGTTACCTGGCACTAAACTCCCTCCGCCTCAGTCCTCTCCTTGTCCCCTCCTGGGTCTCCCAGACACAGGCAGCTCCAATTTGGGACTACTGAGACTCTGAGCAGTTTACCATGGACTGCTGCTGGTAGAGCAAAATATTACCTTTTGCTGCAACCCAGAAGATCCACTCTAAAAGGGATCCCCAGAAAATATTTAAAAAGAGAGAATGGTAGCAGTGTGGCCTCTCCTGCCTTAAGCTGGCTTTACTCTGTCCCCCTCCCTTAAATAAACAACAATGTATTAAAGGAATTGAGGTTTATTTTTCATAAAGGATATTAAATATACATTTTCACAAAATAGGTAACTAAATACTATATACATCACTACTCAAAAGATTCCAGAAAAATCAATACAGTGGAACCTCATACAGCAATTGTCCCGTATAGCAACAAAGTTGCATAACAATTAAGTTTTGAAAAAAAATGGCATCCTGCATAATAATCCTCCCTATGGAAAAAAAACCATACAGCAATTTTTCAATGGGAAAAACCACTTAGTGAAAAAAAAATCATTGGACGATGCATCCCATAGGGAAAATCACTATACAATGCATGCATCGTATAGCAATTGTTTCGTATAACAACGAGCCCCGTGGAATGGATTAAAATCGTTGTATGAGGTACCACTGTACTTAGGTTTTTCCCCCACAACATAAAATAATCTTATTCTCTAACTTATTCTAAATCTTCTGTTGTTGTTGTTCAGTCGATTCTGACCCTTTGTGACCCTATGGACCATTGCCCTCAAGGAACTTCTGTCCTCCACCATCCTCTTGAACCTGCCCAGCTCTGTGCCCATTGCGTCTACAACACCATCTAGCCATCTCATCTTTGACCAACCCCTTCTTCTTTTGCCCTCCACCTTTCCCAGCATCAATCTTCTGAGAGAGCAGGTTTTCCTTCCTTTATTATTCTTCTGATTCTTTTTTCAATCTCTTTAGATTTATCTCAGAATCACTTTAGATTCATCTGCAGACATTTCCATGGACATATAGCAGGCATGACTAGATACCAGAAATGCACAGAATGCTGCTTACCTTCCCACCAAAGTGGTACCAATTTATCTACTGTACTTGCAATTTCTTGCTTTAAAACTGCTAGGTTGGCAGGAACTGGGGCAGAGACGTGAGCTTGCTCCATTGTGCAGTGCTCAGGTCTTGAACTGCTGATCTGCCAACCTTCCAGTCATCAAGTTCAGTGTCTTGACCACTAATCCACCTCAGTCCAGTTGCTATGTAAAGACAGGTTCAAATCCTTTCTCATCCCCAATATACATTCATGATGGCCTTCAGACATTTTTGTCTTTGAAAGAACTGAAAGGGTAAAGATTGCTGTGGGGACAAAATATGTGCTCTTTTAAGTGCCTTTGGGGGTTGGAGGGAATTAAAACATCAACTCTAATGGCACCTTAAATATTAAAGTATATTTAATTAGAGTATATTCAATTAGAGTATACCTATTGTATCAACAGAATTTACATAAGTGCTGACCTAACAAATCTCATTGATTTAATGGATATACTCTAGTTCAGACTAACAATTCAATTTAGCACTATTTTTTTTATTTGAAACAAGTTTTTGTGGCCTTGAGCCCACTTTAATCAGATGCATGGAGTGTTGACTTAGTTGGCAAGTCAGATGAAATGGGGGTGATGTTGTGGAATAGAAACACTATACATAAATTGTTTAGCAGCAGTTCTAACAGTAGTTGGGAAATAAAAAAAGCTTTTAGTTTAGATAAGCAGATTAATGAAAGTGTAGTGATAAAAAGTCTTTATCCACATATATACAAAACAATTTATCTGTCTCTCATAGATGAGGAATTATAACAAAAAGTCCAATGAAAACAGACATGCAGAAATTATAGGCAATGGAAATTTGGCTGAGCAGAGGTCATTAATCAAGCAAACTCTTAAAGCCGTTATATAATGAACAGAATCTAATTCATTGTACAGTAATACTTCATACAAGGTCCGGTTCATACAACATCGGATTCATACAACATCGCCTAATTCCTTGGAAAGGGTTGCCTCATACAAAGTGGCTGCGACTTTGTATGAGGCATTGGGCTTTTTCCCAGGTTGCATTGTGGCTGGGCAGTATAAAAGGCAGGACACATGCGTGCATTGCTCTTGTGGGTTTTGCACGAGGTCTTGAGCATGACTTTGGATTTTTTTGAATTTTTTCGTCAGAATTTTTAGAAGCATTCCTGGGATTTTTGCAGCATTCTGCAGGTTCTTGAACAATCAGGGTTGTTTGACATGTTTTTGTAATGTATTTAGCCTTTAAACAATGATTTCTTAAAGTTCTGTCAGTTTCCTGTCTGTTTCCTTGACTTTGCCCTGAAGTCTGTGCTGTTACAGTACAATGTATCTCTATGGAAACAATGTTGTACGAGGCATTGCGGCAAGGATTTGGACGTTGTATGAGGCATCGCGGCTAGGATTTTGCATGCCTCATACAAAGTCCAAATCCATATAAAGTCCAAACTTGTTGAACCTGAAAATTTCCCTTCTGCTCCTTCATGGCTGGAAGGAGACAGAATAACTCTTCTTGATGAAGAAATCATTTAAACGGTTTATTGGAATAAAAATAGAGAATTCCAACATATAAAAATCCTCACTAAATTACGCTAAGCAAAATACATGATTCTAAGAAAATAAGAAAGCATTTCAGAAAAGCAATACTTATCTAAAAATGTGTGGCTGAGTGAGCCGCACATCCAAGTAACAGGTTACGGGTCGGATCGGTTCTGGAAGGCGGAGAGCAGCATCTCAATGTGAGCTGAGATAACTGCCCTATCCCTCTCTTAATCTGGCTTGATCGCCACAATATTTATACAATTTCTGGTGGAAAAGCATGTTCAGGTGCTTTGAGTGACAGACACCCATTTTTGCAGTCCAGTCTGGGACAGGACATTTAATCAGCGTTCCCATCAGAAAGACGTGCATCTCACGCCAGTCAACAGGTGGTGAGTCTGAGAACAGACACTCTCTCAGGTTCACTGTCTGAGAACAGAGAGCAGGCTGACCTGCAGCTTCTAATTGGTCAGAAGTTGGCTTCTGCGCACAACAGCCTTCCAAAACGGATCCATTTAAACTAATTAAAGTTAAACATTTTTACAGAATAAAGACAGATTAATTATTAAGGCACACTAGGCATTAAGTAAATAAAATAATGAATTAAAATTAATTCTTCCCTAGCTATGAAATCTTGACACATTTGACAATGGCAAATGACTGAGAGGCAACAATCCCGTTCTAATTTTTCTTAGTGACCCTAGAGCTCAATAGTACATTAAGAGTGTAGATGATCCAGTTCCAAACACTCAGCACAGACCCATCCCACGTTATGTCTACTCAGTCATCCAACCTCAATCTATACCATTCTGTAGGTAGGAGATACAGTTTTTAAAAAGACAACTGGTAAAAATTTACAAAAATGTTTGATGCAGTTGTGCTTCAGATTTCTCTTCAACCAGAGAACTATGAACAGTTTGCAACTTCCATTTTGGAATGTTCTTGTATCTCCATTCCCAGACCAACAATATCTCATGTCTCACATTGGAAACACAACCCAATACTTAGATCATGTTTCATACTTTGAAGGAAATTCTTTTAGTGGACATATGATAAAAGCTTGGAGAAATTAGACTTTAACTCTTGCAGATGGTTTTCAAACACATAAAATGACTGGAGCAACATTTATCAAGCTTACAGCAGCAGATAACACAGCGTCTACCATCAATTGTTGCTTTAAAAAGTTATAATATAAAAATTGTGTGCTTTCAGGTCAATTCTGACTTATAACGACTCTTTCCAGGGTTTTCCAGGTAGAGAGTTTTCAGAAATAGTTTACTGTTCCTTTTTCTGGGAACATCTTTGGACTGTGCAACTTGCCAAAGGCTACACAGACTGGCTGCTTCTAGTAGGCATAGTGAGGAATTGAACTTCCAATCTCTGGCTTCAGAGCCAAGTAGGTTATGCATTAAACTATCCAACTGATTCAGAAAGCTGTATCTCCCTGCTAAAGATCATGCACTGTTCTGTTTCAAAACCAAAGAATCTTTATTGAATTTCAAGGGGAAACATAGTCACTGGAGAAATCAAAAGAACTGTTTCATGCCTCCATAACTTTTTAAAATTTATACAAATTGTCAACTGATGTTCTTATACTGCGGGATTAAAAGTGGAGAAATTCAGTCATGGTAGCATTTATGTGCATGCAGTTTGCCCCCCCCAACTATGTATGAAAAAAAACCCCAAACCTCTAGTAAATGGCTGAAATAAAACTATTGACGTAGCGTACTTCTGGTCAAAAATTATTTTAGCATTTTAAATTTTTTACCTCTGTTGCATATATTGTATCCCGATAGTTTAGTTTTAAATCATGGAATGCTTTGATACAAAGGGTGGGGGGGGCGGAGAAAGAAAGACTTCGGGTGGTAATGTAGATATCTTTCCATAAATAAGGTGATTAATACTTGTAGTGAAATATAAAGACTTTGCTCATCTCAAGTCATAAGGGATAAAATTCTGGAGGAATACTTGTTTAATTTCTTCCTTTTCAAATCTGAAGTTCTTATGACCATCTTAAAGTGAGAGCCACTGCATCCTGGTAACTGAAATGTTCTACTAATTCTTAAACATTTATTTTTCTGGTGTCAAAACAAAGTTTTATTTGGGGAAAAAAATAGCCTTTGAAATGCTACCAGTTTTTCCCCAGTACAACAAACTAACACAATTGCCTCCCCCAGCAAGTTTTGTAAATTAAAGATAGCAATACAGTGGAACCCCGACATATGAATGGCTCTACTTATGAAAAATTCAACATACAAATAGAAATCCTGGATTTAAAAAATTCGACATATGGATTTTTAATAGGAAAAATTCAACATGAAAAATATATGGTGAAATCTAGTGGCCACTTCTGGTAATGCAATGTGTTTTTGACATACAATTTTTTGACATACAAATAACCTTATGAAACGGGGGGGGGGATTGTATGTCGAGGTTTTACTGTATAGTAGCAGGTTTCTAGGTGGAAATCAATATTCATTACTTCTCTCACAAATCAGTTGCAAGTTTAGTTGCTTTATTAAGTGCTTGATCACATGTGCCATGTTCACCTTTGGGCTTGTTAAAGGTCAGATTTAAGAAAAAGTGCACAGAATGTGCTATCCAGGCTTGCACCATCCAGAGACAGCCTTGCACAAAATATTTGTACCTTTCTTTTGTGCCTTATGGAAAGCTTCTCCATAGATCCAAGGGACCTACCAAATATTGTAGCTTGTATTTTAAAAGATGTGGAGTTGCCATCCCTCACAATGTTCAGAAGGGCCCCCACCCACCGCAGTCTCCTGGGATTGGGAAGCGTGTTGAGCCAGTAGGCACCAAGAGTTATAAGTGGGGAGAAAGGCCAGGCAAAATTCATTACGTAAGCTTCTCTTTCATTTTCTCAACATGGAATGTGTGATCCATACCATGGAACATTAGCACTGAGAATGCTTGGAGTAGGCTAGAAAAATGTTCTGGGCATATTTTCTCAGATGCCTAGAAATGAGAAGCTGGGGCCTCTGAATTTGATTTGTTTTTCAGCCTGGTGGAAAACTGATACATAGTAATTTTCCAGATCTGGGACTCTACTGAGTTCTTTTTTCAAAAGCTTTTGTTTATGTCTGACACAAGTCAGAATGAAAGACTGGAAGTCTAGAAAGAATTAATTCCCCCCATTATATTATTTATTCTTATTTTAAAACCTTACACTGCATCCTGCAATCGTATTATGCTCCAAAGCACTTAAAAGGCCAGAATATAGCGGTGTAGCTCCACCTGTGAAACCGGAATTATCCCATTGTCAGCAGCAAATTTCTGTAGATTAAAGACCTCATTTTTTAAAAAAAGTTTGGACATAGACATGGCTTGCACATCTATACCTATAAAATGGTGCATTAACCGTTGGAATGTGACAAAGGATGTTTAGCCAGGCCCTACTAGCCCGTAATGAGCCTCCGTTCACTCGCCTGAACCCAGTTCGCAGGTAACTGTCGGGTTGAATTTTGCGCCAGTGGGGCAGGAGCCCCCCGGACGCAAACAAAAAAGGGAACTTCAATTCCCAACATTCCTTGTGCCGCGCCGCACCAGAGCCAATCAGGCTGAGTAGCGCAAGCAAAAGGAACGTTCGGAAGCGCGCCACGGCCAATCAAAAGGAAGCCGCAGAAAAAAACCGCTTCACAAACTGAAATCGCACCATGCCAAACTACAAGCCCCAGCGTCCTGCACGCCATGATCACACAGAACGCTGAGGCAGCCGGCGCGTGAAAAAAAAAGAAAAATGGAAGGCTGCGAAACCCCCATCCCCCACGCCGCATCAAGCAGCAATGGGATTCCCGTGGTCCGGCCACCAACGCTGGCCCACGGAAAAAAACCCACCCCAACGCCGCATGAAGCGGCGATGGTATTTCCGCGGTCCAGCCCCCAAGACCGGCCCACGGAAATACCCCCACCCCCAACACAAAACAACACAATCCAAAAACAGTCAAAAATAATCAAAACAAAAAAAACACAGAAAAAGTAAGCACAAAACATCCAAAAACACAATCGAAAAACAGTCAAAAATAATCAAAACCAAAAATAAAAGACAGAAAAAGGAAACACAAAAACATCCAAAAACAAACAATAACAAACACACAGAAACCGCTCCCCCAAAACCCAAAACAACCCCCCAAAAAACATTTTTTTTAAACCAGAGACCTTACTAGGAGACGTCCTCACTCCATGACGACCGGAATTAAACTGAGGAAAGAAAGAGACTACTTACCGGAAGAAGAAGCAACACCCAGAGGACAGTAGAGAAAAATAGTAAATTACAAGAAAACCTCACCAGCCCCACCCAGAGGCCACAAGAGAAAAAACATTCAAAAATGTTCAAAATAATTACAAATAATTCCCAAATTAATGAAATAAGTTATCAAAACATTCAAAAATATTCACAAAAATCACAAATAATTCAAAAAAAGAAATAAGTTTTCACTCAAAAAAACAAAACAAAACATCTAAACACAGTATAGAAACATTGATTTAAAAAAAACATTCTTCAACATTTTAAAAATTATTATCCAAGGTACAACTATTTTAAAAAATTCACGTAGTAACACATTATTTGATTAAATACAATAATTATAAAAAAATATATCATCCTTTCCTCTTTTTAAAAACTAAAACCTGGGGGCGTGGCTAAGATGGCCGACGAGTAACATCTCGACTTAGGCGCTCACGCTTATCAAAGTGGTAATTAATGAGCTAATGGAGTAAATTACAGAGATATTTTGTGGTGATAAGACTCCTTCTTGCCTGCTCGGAAAAGTTGCTGCAGGGCGGTCGAAGTTCGGGAGGTATCCTCGGCGGGAGAGGTGCGCGACGGAAGCCGCGGCTTCCCCAGCCGAGGAGCCGAGAACGGGACCAGCAAGACGGCGGTGATTCAAGGAAGTGGAAAAATCAGCAAGAAAGTGAGTTAACTAAATGATATACTGACGGGAGCTAGAGGTGACAGTGGATTGCTTTGCTTTGAAGAGTTTGGACTTGGCAGAGTGTGCAGAAGAGGATAGAAGGGTGGCGGCTGAGGCGATAATGGCGGCGATCTTGGAAATCGAAAGTGGTCGTTTTTTGGATAATGGCTTCTTAGCGTTCCAGGGGAGCTGCAGAATGATTTGGTGGTCTTGAGAAGTGGTTATAGAAGAAAGCGATTGGGTTCGAGATATTGGTTATTCCAGCGCTTTTTGAAGTTGAAGCAAGGAAGAGCGGGTTTTTTTCTAAAAAAAGAGTTCGCTGATTTGGAGAGGAAGAAGGAGGAGGGGTCCCCCCCTGAAGCCGCCACAGCCACTGGGAAAAGAGAGTTTTGTTTCATTCGCTCTAAGAGAGGGATTATTAATTTTTTACTCCTTCGCTGTGTGGATTATAGTTCTCATTTTTCTCTTTTTATTCCTTCTTTTCTTTTTTCTTATTAAAAGTTGGAGCTTGGGATTTTTTTCTTTCTTTCTTCCCTGTGGAACTCATACAAGTGGATATATTTGGGCATCCGTCTCCTCGGAAATCCTGTTTATGCTGATGGGACTGTTCTATTCTTTTTTCAAGAAGGGAATTTTGCGAAAGATTTGAAGTTTTTAAGGGCAAACTTTGCGAGCTTTTGCTACTTGGGCTGTATTGGCTGACCTCGGTGACGAGCTTCCCGTGGATTATAATACTTTTTGGGTTATTTTTGGTTCCCATTCCCTTATGGATTACAACAATTAATTTTTCGCTGGCCCTCCTCTCTTACTCAAGTTACATCACATTTAAAGGATTATTGTCAGCATTGGCTGCATTGGAATAGGTTCAAGTGGAGTGTTCAACAAATTTATAATACATTGCAGCATTAAAACTTTCAGGGGCCTTTATCATGGATAAGGGTACAAGAGGAAAAGCAAAGGAGGAGGAGCCAGTGGTGAAATCTAAGAGAAAAGAAAAAGCACCAATGGAAGAGGTCCCTCTGTCATCATCACCACCACCTGAACCCTATGATAAAACCCAAATCATGGTGGAAATTGGTAAATTGTTTCAGAAGATGGAGAAGATGGAGGATGCAAGAGTGAAGGATAGAAATGAAATTATGAAAAAACAGGATAAGGTGATAGCAACTGTTGTGGATTTTACAAAAAAAGTAGAATTAAGTTTGCAAAAAATAGAAGGAAATGTGAAATTGGTCCAAAATGAAGTGAAGGCTATGAAAAAGGAAATAAAGGGGACTCAGGAAGGGGTGAGGGAGAACAAAGTGAAAATGGATGAACAGGAGAAAAGGATTGATGCTATGGAAGATATGATGAGAAAGCAGAATATTGTGATACGTCATGTGATTGAAAGGACGCCAGACCAGCTGAGAGAAAGAGTGGTCCAGTGGTTAAACAATTTGAGCATGGGAAAGGAATTTGTACAGGAAGACATTGTAA
The DNA here is from genome assembly GCA_035047305.1 of Bradypodion pumilum. Lineage (NCBI taxonomy): Eukaryota > Metazoa > Chordata > Lepidosauria > Squamata > Chamaeleonidae > Bradypodion > Bradypodion pumilum. The sequence goes on along the minus strand of JAWDJD010000001.1, from coordinate 185,317,340 downwards.
GTGCGTATAGGGTGGGTCCAAGAAGAGGGAAAGTGGTCCAAAGAAATGTTTTGGTAACATTTGCAAATTGGGGAGATAAACTTAGAGTAATGGCTTTTTAAAAACAAGCTGGTTCTGGTGCCCTGAAAATCGATGGTTCTGATGTGGAAGTATACAATGATATTTCAATAAAGGAAAGAATTTGGAGATATAAGATGAAACCGGTAACCAAATTGTTGATGAGCAAAGGTGTAAGGTATAATTGGAGATTTCCACAGCAATTGCGATTTTTTTATGGAAAAAAATGCAGGTTAATGATGAGGGGACCGATCCATTGGAGTACTTGAGTTTGCTGGACCTTGTTAAAGCAGGTTCGGAAGAGTGGGTAACTCTTAGAAAAGATTTGTTGGAATCGGGGGCCATAAGAAGGGATTATGAGGGGGCAGATGCCGGTGGTGCTACGGGTGGAGCCCCACAGGGAAGAGAAGAGGAGGAGTTGTCATTGATCATGGTGGAGGAGACGGCAAGTAAGGAGCAGTGAGCAATGGGTTATGATGTAATAATTTTTTATATTATTTAAGAATGCAGAAAGGTGAGATGCGCGGTGCACTAATTTATACGCACATCTTTCATGTCCCCCCTCTCCCCTCTTTGGATATCGAAGGCGTCTTTTTTTTCGAAGAAAGTGGGGAGAGTGATATTGTGTGTTGTATGTATATTTTTGTTTTTTAGTGGTAAGGGGTTTGTGGTGGCACGCCTAATGGAGAGTTTGGAAGTTAGAAAAGGTGAAATTGTAATAAATCATGAGAAATATTAAAGTATTAACCTGGAATGTAAAGGGTACAGGTTCTGTTCTTAAGAGGAGGAGGTTAGAATTGGCATTGAAGAAAGATAGACCCTATATAGTGTTTTTACAGGAAACGCATCAAAAATCAAAGGACACAAACAAAATCTTTCTAGGGTGGATACAACATTATGAAATGGCGTTTGGTACTTCAAAAGCAAGAGGAGTTGCAATCATGATTTCTAAAAGATTAGGACTCGAGATAACAAAAAGTATTGCTGACCAAGAAGGTAGATATCTGATTGTGAGAGGAAAAATAGACGATGAGGAAATAGTTTTGGTGAATATCTATGCTCCAAATGAACATCAAGCGGAATTTCTAGAAAAAGTTCGTAAAATTGTGGTGTTAGAAAAAGTGGCAAAGATGATTGTGGCTGGAGATTTTAATTTGATAAGGTCAAACTTAGATTGTACGAACCTAGCAAGGTGCGGAGTAGGTATGAAAGGGAATGTTTTAGATAACTGGATGGTTGCGTTGGGACTGAAGGATTCTTGGAGAGAGATTAAGGGTTCGGAAAGGGCATATTCTTATTTTTCACATGTTCTGGGTCCTACTCTAGAATAGATTATGTATTTTTAACGGAAAACATGGTTAAAAACATTGAGGGAATTGAAATAGGAATTTTCAAGGAATCAGATCATGCTATAGTACTTTTGGAATTGAGGACACAAAAGGATAATAGGAGAGGAAGAAATTGGAGATATGATCCCAACTTATTCAAAGACCAAAAATGCAAAGAACAAATTACAGAAAGTTGGATGGAAAGCTGGCAGTGGAATGATAATGAAGAGGTAAATTTTAATGTGGTTTGGGATGCCATGAAGTCGGTTTTTAGAGGGGAAAGTATAAAGTTGGCAAGTATCAAGTATAGAAAGTATAAGGTAGCACAGGAGGAAAAAGAAAAAGAAATAAAACAATTACAGGAAGAACACTAAAAAAAGAAGGATAATTTTTTTTGCTAAATTACAAATACTCAAGGCAGAATTATTGGGTAAGGATATATAAAAAGTAAAAAGAGATTTGATATATTTAAATAGAGAGTATTTCGAATTTAGCAACAAAAACTCAAGATTATTGGCAAGAGTGGCTAAAGCTAAAAAGGGAAAACGGGAAATTGGGGTTTTGGTTAACAAACAAGGGATAAGGTGTAATAAAGTTAGTGATAAATGTAAAATTGTGAAGGATTTCTATCAAGCACTATATGCAAAAAAAGAGATAGACGTTGGGAAGCTTAAAGGGATTTTGGGGAGGCAGTTAGGGAATGGAATAAAGCAGGAACACCGGAACAAAATGGAAGAACAGGTTTCCGAGAAAGAGGTAAAAGAAGTAATTAGTGGTTTGAAGCTGGGGAAAGCCCCGGGAGACAATGGACTATCGACCGAGTTTTATAAGGAATTTAAAGATGTTGTGGTACCGAAGCTGGTAAAGTTATATAATTATATCTTAGATGGCGGACAAATTCCGACTTCATGGTATAGGACCACAATTGTTCTGCTGCCAAAATTGGGAAAGAATTTGGAAAAAGTAGAATCTTATAGACCAATTTCTCTTATAAATCAAGATGCCAAGATCTTCACAGCAATACTGGCTAATCGGTTAAATAAATTTATGGGAGAATATATAAATGTTGATCAAGTAGGTTTTTTAAAAGGAAGGCATATGGCTGATTTGACCAGGAGGGTGCTAGATTTAATTGATAATGTTAACCAAACAAAGGAAAAGGTGGGGTTATTATCTTTGGATATTTTTAAGGCATTTGACTCGTTACAATGGTCTTCGATTAAGGAAATAGTTAAAAGCTATGGATTTGGGGACAGATTTAGAAGGATAATCGACTTGCTATATCAAAAAGGGATTGCTAGGATCAGAGTAAATGATCAGGTTACAGATGAGGTAATGCTTGAGGCAGGTACTAGGCAGGGTTGTCCTCTGTCCCCTATCTTGTTCATAAGGGAGGATTCAAGTATAGAAGGGATAATGGGTAACAAAGTGGGTATGTATGCAGATGATACGTTGTTAATGGTGAAACACCCAGAGGGGGGAATGGATAGGATTAAAGTGCAAATAGAGGATTTTGAGGATATAACAGGGTTGATGATAAATTGGGATAAATCGGAAATGATGTTGTGTAATATGGGGGAAGAGGAGAAGGAAAAGATGGTGGGGTTATCCAATATACAAATTAAAGATAAGTTGAAATATTTGGGGATAATTATTTCAAATAGATTGGAAGAATTTAAACGATTGAACTATGATAGCTTGAAAACAGAATTTAAGATTAGAATACAAAGTTTTCAGAAGTTGAAGTTGTCATGGTTTGGGAGGATTGCAATCTGCAAAGTGATGTTGCCGAGGATTAATTTCCTATTTGATGCACTTGCAATCCAATTGAAGGAAAAGGAGATTAATGAGTTTCAAAAGATGTTTAATAATTTTTGCAACGGAGGTAAAAAATCTAGATTGCCAAAGAAATTTTGGTACCTGCCTCAGAAAGTAGGGGGTTTGGGAATGCCAAATTTGTTAGCGTATTATCGTGCATTTCAAATTAAGAATGTTGTGAAGATCTTGGCAAGAGGAAAAGTAATTTGGGAGGAGATTGAGATGAAAGATTATAGGAATATTGGTAAAATGATTTTTTTGGGAGGTAAGGTTAAAATGATAGCTACAAGCAATACTATGATGAGGGGACTCATGAAGGTATGGAAAAGATTAAAGAAGGATTTGGTTCCAGATGTCTCTCCAATTTTGGAATTGGCAGACATGGCTTGTTTTCCGATAAAAATAGATAAAAAAATAAAGGAAATACTGGATAAAAATGAAGTTTTCTTGGTGAAAGAATGGCTAAGGATTTGTGGAGATGAAATCAAGAAGGAAAAAACTGTTCAAACAGTTAAAATTGGATTGGTTTCAGAAAATGAAGGTTGACAACTGGAACAAAAAATATAGAAGAGAATTATGTATAGATAGAGAAAAGACTGAATTTGAGGAATTGGTTTTGAAAATTCGAAAAGGAGATAAAAGCATTAAGGGTCTAGTAAGCAAACTTTATGCTTTAATAAACAAGGGGACGTGATCCACAGGAAGATTTGAAATTGAAGTGGGAACAGGATTTGAATAAAAAATTAGGAAACGATGAATGGAGAAATAAGTTGGAAAAAGAGGATAATGAGAACTATGTCAGTAAGAATCAAGGAACATAACTATAAAATGTTGTGGCAATGGTACCTGACACCACTGAGGTTACATTAGATTGACAATAAAAGGGATAATTTATGTTGGAGATGTAAAGACACTGTTGGAACTTATGAGCATATGTGGTGGAGTTGCAAAATGATAAATGATTTTTGGAGAAGAATAGAAAGAGAGGTAGCGGAAATAATGGGTAAGAAAATTAAACTGGCGTCAGGTACCATTATGCTAACAGATGTGGAAGGTATGTGTTTAAATAAGGAGGAAAAAGAGTTATTAGAAATAATGTAACTATACAGACGGGAGAATGGTACAAGGAAATGTGGAACCTAGCACTGAATGATAAATTGACATGGGAGATAAAAGTAAAAAGGGATAAATTGAAGGAAAATAGATTCTGGAGTATTTGGAAGCCTTTTGTTGATCACTCCCTTACGGGCATGGAATGTTTTAGACCTGTACCATCTCAAAGTAGTTTTTGGATATAATACTGAGATCAAACTCTCCGGGGCAATGTAAATATACACTGGGTGATTTGTAAATTGAAAATTTGGAGTTTGATAGTTGTTAATAAACAATTGTAATATTGAAAGATTTTATGAAGGTTATAGTTACAGTATTAATTTTTAACGTGGATATTCAATAGTACGTGTACTATAATAGATAACAGTTCAACTATCATCTATGTGGTTACTTTTTATGAGGCTTATGTATTTTTGTTATGTTGTATGATGTATCGTTATATGCATGTTTGTATTTTTTTTGAAAATGAATTAATAAAAATTATTAATAAACAACAACAACAACCAAAAACCAAAAATAAAAAATCACAGTTTATAACAGCCCATGCGTAAAAATAAAAATTTAAAAAACCACAATTAAAAACTAACCTCATTTGCATAAACATAAAACAAAAACCTTCCAAAACCATTTTAAAGAGCCCGGCACCGCCAGGCAAAATATGCTACTCATGAAATAAAATTATAGGAGCCCTTAAACTGGGGAAAAAAATCTACCACTGAAAGTTATGTCAATTCCTGTTGGGCAGGTGGAATCCGCCCAACAGGATTTTGGCCTATGCATATTCAGTTCTGCTTTTGTCCTATACAGTAGAACCTTGGATAAAGTCCAAACTACGTTCCACAAGTTTGGACTTTATCCGATTTTGGACTTTATCCGAATCAAATGGGCAATGCATCGGATAACGTCCAAAAATGGACTTTATCCGAGGTTCCTATACCAAATACCTCTGATAACGTCCATTTTTTAGCGGTTTTGGACTTTATGCGATGCATTATGTGTGCATGAAAACCACGGCTTTATCCGAATCGGACTTTATCTGAGGTAACACTGTATTTCTATCCTGCTTCTTTTTCTTCCGTGTCTAGGTCAGACGTGAAACTGCCAAAATTAAGCCACCTTTTGGTGAATTCATCCCGTAGTTCTTTTTGTCTGGTCTAGTGTGAGAAAGATTAGCCAGCAGAACAAGGTGTCCGCAACATATGCCCGATTGTGGTTCAAAAATGCCACAATCTTCGAGGAAGCTCTTTCTGTGTACCCCTTCTATCCCTCTGTAGAGTAAGTTTTGATAAAATGCAATAGAGATAGATATTGCTGAGTTTAGACTTTTAAAAACATTTCTTTGAAATATTTTACTGCAGTGTAGCCCCCTCCTGCCTTTATGTGAGAAGGGGGGGGGGCAGGGCATTGACACCTAGAACACACAATAAATGCCAGGAGCGTGTGATAAAACACTGAACATAGTTATGGGTGGAGGAGAGCCAGGAAAAACTGTGTGTAGTGGTGGTAAACTCCACTGAACTGGATGAAATGTACACCTGAGTAAGGTGAGGCTATGTCCATTTCATTTTGCAGCTTCACTAATAAGATAGATTGTTTGATTTCATTATTACAAGCATGCTCTGTTGAGTAATCAAGCAAAGAGAAATCAACTGTCATATATATATATGCATCTAAAAAATGTCTATTGTTTTCTCAGCTCCCCTTCAAAATGCATCTATTGATTACTTTTTGAATTACTGTACTTCCCTCTTCAGTTCTATTTAATAATGACTTGTAAAACAAACTGGAAGATTGTACATGCATAATTGAATGCTTGTTCCACTTAAAGCAGTTGCTGCCATTTTAATTTTAATTTTCCCTGATGGCAAACATGTTTTAGAGCCTGGAGTGTTTCACTTTTAAAGAAAAATGCATTCCAGGGGTGTGCAGAGCACCATGGGAAGGCGCTGGACAGGGAGTGGTGGAGGCGCCTATTTGTGAGTTGGGGCTGGGGGGGTGGGAATCCCATACATTGCTATTGGCACCCCAAGGCACCAGAGGCCGAGGGCAGGGTGGAACAAAGCCCGATTGCCCAATACACCAGCATGCGCCTGATGCATTCACTTTGTAGGATTGGAACTTATATCAGCAACTGTTATTAAATTTACTTTCCTTAGATCTTCAGTGCTCTGAGTCAATGAGGTACAAGCCTATCACTGATTTATTTGTCCAAAATGGTTTGCCAGTTACGTGTTGAGAGATTCGTAGTTGACATTGTGACTATAATAATAATAATAATAATAATAATAATAATAATAATAATAATAATAATAATAATAATAATAATAATAATAATAATAATAATAATAATAATAATAATAACCCCAGTACATTCTATGACCTTAAATTCATGCCATGTTGTGCAGCTACATTATACTTATATCTAGTAAAGGTTTTCCTTGCTTCAAAGCCAATCGTATCTGACTCTAAGGTTCAGTGCTCATCTCTGTTTCAAAGCCGAAGAGCCAGCGCTGCCTGCTTCTGCAGACATTTCCATGGTCATGTGGCAGGCATGACTAGACACCGGAGCGCATGGAACGCTGTTTACCTTCCCACCGAAGTGGTCCCTATTTATCTACTTGCAATTTCTTGCTTTCGAACTGCTAGGTTGGCAGGAGCTGGGACAAAGACAGGAGCTCATTCCGTCCTGCAGTACTCAGGAATCGAATTGCTGACCAATAGATGTTATTTTAAATTTTAAAAAATAGTTTATACAACTGTTTGCAGAAAAAAAGATACAGCAATAGAATAACCTCAGGAAAAATATTTGAAGCATTGGAATGAATGTTAGCATACACAGTACTGCCTATTTTGTAAAAACAGTGTGGCTTTTGTTTGGAGCGAGGCATATTTCTAATTTTTGTCCACTATGTATGTCTGATTGTCTGCCTTAACCAAGTGGAATGTAACGTAACTGATTTAATTGTACCATTTCTTTTTTAGTCTGCAGGAAGTGCTGAAGGCAAGGATGTGGCAAAATTAACAAAAAAAGAGGTAAATACAACACCATTGTTTGTTTCCCATAATTTCCCACCTCTTTTATTAATAATTAAATATTAGCTCACCTAGCTCAGCTTACCTATGAATAAGTTAAAACAGTGTCCCCTATATATTTCATGGGGCAGAGCAGGAGAGCCCTAGTGGCATAGTGGTTAAGCTGCTCTACTGCAGCCAAAAGGTTGTGAGTTCGATCCTGACCGGGACACACAGTTGACTCAGCCTTCCATCCTTCTGAGGTTGGTAAAATGAGTACCCAGCATGTTGGGCCAAATGCTAATTACTCTGTGAACTGCCCAGAAAGTGCACTAAGCGCTATGGGGTGGTATATAAGTATAATAGCTATTGCTACTTTAAGCACACTGTTTAAACTCTCTCATTCTCCAAACAGAATGGTCTGGCCAAGCTTGAGAAAGTTACTTTTTGCTGTCATATCCCAGAATATCCTAGCCAGCATGGTTACTTGTGTTTGTTGAGCAATTTTGCGAGTTTTTCCTCCAGAAAAGTAACTTTTCTGAACTATGCAATATAGTAGCTCATATGCTACTATAAGTTTTTCATACAAAGTCCTAGTTTGTGTGGGGTAGTAGAAGGAGGGAGGCAGTAATGAGACTGGGCGAATATCTTCTTATTCTCTGTACTGTTGTTGTTTTTCTATCTCATGCTCTGTTAACTAAGAGGAATAACCAAAATTCCCCATAGAATACTTGACTGTAGATTCCTGTAATGTATGCAATGGGGATTGCTTGAACACTTTGAACATATCAAAAAGCAGTATGCATGTCCCGAAGACTTGATTCAGTCTGCCACAGGTTTTGTTGTCCGTGTACAGAGAGCATAGGTATTTAATTGTTTCATCTCTTTGGTGCATGGGACCATAGGGCTGCAGGCCATTCTGAAAATGTAATTATTCACAGGTCTTATATTCCTGGTAATCCCTCAGGTTTGCACCTCCAGGTGTGCTTGTATCTGTCTGCCAAGGGAAAATAGAAATGGCCAGGTATTTCCCTCTACGGCAGGGGTTCTCAACCTATGGCCTGGAGGCTGGATCTGGCCCACGGCACCAACTCATCCGCCCCATAACCTAACTCCAGCTGCTGCATCCGCTGCTTCCACTGTTGCCGCCTCAATCCTTGTCTCCTCCGTTTGGCTTGGCGTTTCCCTAATGGTGCTCCATAGCAGGTTTACAATATTCTCCTTGCTACAAAGCACCGTTAGGGGCGCGCCAAGTCAAGCGGAGGAGACAAGGATTGAGGCAGTGGAAGCGGCGGCTGGAGAGAGGCTGTGGGCTGGATGATTTGGTGCCATGCAGCTTCTCCGGGCTGGTAAGCAGAGAAGTGGCATGGTGGGGAGTAGTGGGTGGCTCGGAGTGGTCACCAGTGGTGGCAGTGGTGGTGGTGTGGGTGGAGTGGTGGGTGGTTCAGGGGTGGTGCCACTGCTGCTGCTGGGGGTGGCAGTGGTGGGACTACCCTGAGCCCACACCACTCCACCCACACCGCCGCCACTGCTGCTGCCAGCAACCACCCCGAGCCGCACAGCTCACCCCACCATGCCAAAGAAGGTAGTGATGGCACCTATCCGGCCCACCAACAGCCTGAGGGGACGTGATCTGGCCTTCAGTTTAAAAGGTTGAGGACCCTTGCTCTAAGGATCCCTCTGTGCAGCTACAACAATCATAATGGAATGGCCGAACCAGTATTTTTTAAAATCCTGATGTTTCATTAATACCAATTTTCACACTTGGCAGGTGCAGTAGTTATCTGCATAAAATGCAAACAGGTGTAGCAAGAGCTTAAGAGTTCCTGATGTTTAAGGCAGCAATTTTATTTTCCTCGTCTTAGATCCCAGCATCTTTCTGTTGAATTTGAAAATCTCTACAAATGTACTCTGAGAGCTGGGGTAGTTTAATCCCTGAGGGCTTGTCTGCTCTGCAAGTGAACTCATTTCCATCTGTCATAGTATTGGTTTATCTCACCAGTCAGCTGCTGAATGCAGAGGGCAGTTCTGCATAGTTAGAACTGCCCCATCCTTGAGGGTCCTTGGGGGTAACCCCTCAATGCTGCCTCTGCTGGGTGTTATAATCTTAGGGCATGAGTCACAATATAGCTAAGAAACAACTTGTTTCTGCATATTTATTTTTGTTTGTTTCTTTGTAAGACACCTACATATTTCCGTATTTCCCTAGTGTGTGCACGTGCGTGCATGCATGCATGCATATGCTTTCTTCCTTTGTAGAACCCAAGGCAGCTTATAAATGTGTTTAAAAATAGGTGCAACTAAAAACCATAATATATGAGTATTGTTAATGGATTTCTACATGTCAAAGGCAGGGATGGAGTAAGAGCTACGTGGTGGAAGTTTAATATTGTTCCTGTTTCTTTTGGATTTTTAAAATATAACATTGCAGTTGCCCTTGATTTTGAGGGAACAACACCTTCCGCCTTAGAAATGGTCTTCAACTACAGAAGAATACTAGAATAAAACCCGGGTTATGAGTGCCCTGTGTTACATTTGCCGCAGTTCATGACGGCAAATTTAATTAAAATAATTCCCCGGTTTACAACCTTTTTTCAGTTTACGACCGAAAATTGTGCTATTTTAAATTCTAAAATGGCCACTGCTACAATTTTAGAGTTTAAAATGGCCACCGCCCCCTTCATGTAAAGTCCCAATGCCTGGGGGAGGTACATATTTTCGGCTGTAGCGCTGCCCAGGGAGCTTGGAGGAAGGTCGGAACTGAGTGGATAAGGCCCCTAAATGGCATGGAAAAGGTAGGGAGATTGCTTCCTTTGCTTTGGGGGAGGGGGATTGCATCTGGCATTTTTTGTAAAAAATAATAATTTTTTTTTATTTTTTTGGGTCCTGTCAGGACTGTTTTCCTTTTGAGAGTGTGTGTGTGGGATGATCATGTCTGCCATTTTTTGATGTTTTTGTGTGTGTGTGTGGGGGGGGGTTGTATTTTTTATTATTTCTGGTCCGATCGGGACTTATTTTTTATTTTCAATGCATTCCTTATGGGGAAACATGCTTTTTGGATGAGTTTTTCACGTTACAACAGAGGTTGTTGCAATGGACCTCCGTCGTAACCCTAGTTTTTACTGTACTTACCTACTTACTTGGTTGGTCCGTATTTCACACATCAAGGTGGATCAAAGCATTGTCTCCCACGAGATTTTAGGAGGCTCTTGCCATCAGGATGTCCTACTGCTACTGTAGCAGGGTCCGATGGCACATGGGGGACTGAGGCCCATGTTTTCGATGCTCCGTTAGCTATTTTAAATGTGACAACACAGCTAGCTGGGCTCATGTCGCAGTTGGCCATGTTAGAGCAATGCACTGGCTAGGTGCATTGCCCAAATACCTGACCCCACTTAGTTGACCTGCGGTTCCATAACAGAGAACTCCCCATTCTGGACCATAGCCAACACCTTTGTGGCGTGGTTGAACCTGCCAGGGGAACACACCCTTGCCACCATAGCTGTCGGACAGCCAGGTGCACCATGTTGCGGTGTGAGGTGGGATTTGCAGCAGACAGAAGAATGCAATCCTGAGTATATAAAACTGAGTGAGGGACAAAACACATTGGCCTGAGCCTCTAAGAACATGGGGCTGCCAAAGTTCCTGGACTGAAACTTCCAGAAGCCCTGGCCCTGACAGTCAACAGTTAGGACCTCTGGAGCCTCGCATTTGGGAACATAAACTGAAATTCCTGGGATGTGTTTGCCCGAGTGGCTCCTTCATGGGCAATTCCTGTCCACTTGGAGCCACAGTGTAACATATGAGGCAGTTTCACCTGTTGATGAAACAAGGTCTTTCCCCCTTTTCTTTGAAGCAGACAGATTAGTCACGTGACTCATCCAGCTGTGTGAACACATTTCTTTGCTTATACCATGGGAGGAAAATGGTGAGCCTGAAAACTGGCTGGAACTGTAGAAGTTAAAAGAGACACCCAGCACACTGGATGGTAACTGTTTGGTTTGAACATAGTTGAAATTATTTCCAGTTTGTAGGAGGTTCACTCTTCTTCTTTAGTGTCCCGATCAAACTCTGGACTGTCAAAATGAAGCCACCTTCTTGGTTTTGTCATTGGCCATACTTAAGTCCTCATCGGCGCATGTTTCTGGCAGTAATTGGCAGACCATTAAATGAGCTGGATTTTTTTATCTCTCCACATTCACACATCATGTTGTTGTCCACCAGCAGCTTCTTCTTGAGCATGTTGGTCTTGCATTTAGGGACCCCAAAGGGCCCTCCAGGTGAAGTAGGGGTTGAGTTCAACAGCTATATCCTCCTTTAATGTTGTTCCTTGTCCAGTTAGCTCCTTCCCCCATCTTTTAATTCAGTTTTGCTCTTGCTTACTCTCCAGGATGTTTGTTCTTGCCATAAAGCTCTTCCTGGATCTGAGCTGGTGGACTTGAAGCTCATATCCATTCAGATGATGTCAAGGGTCATTCCCTTGCTTAGTTCTCTCGACCTCCGCTACTACATCTCTCCTTATCCTCAAAGATTGTGAATACAGTAATACCTTATACAAAGTTTGCTTCGTACAACATCAAATTCATACAACATCGCCTAATTCCTTGAAAAAAGTTGCCTCATACAAAGTTGCTGCGACTTTATATGAGACATTAGGGTTTTTCCCAAGTTGCATTGTGCCTGGGCAGTATAAAAGGCAGGACGCATGCGTGCATTGCTCTTGTGGGTTTTGCACGAGGTGAAGAGTGTTTAGGAGTGGTTTTGAGCGCGATTTTGGATTTTTTCATCGGAATTTTTGGAAGCATTCCTGGTATTTTTGCAGCATTCTTCAGGTTCTTGGACCATTCTTTAGCACAGTGGATGATGGAACATGTTGACATCCATTTTGTCCTTGCTTCCATCCAGTAATTGTTTGCAGTAGCTTGTACAAAATGGATGATCGGCCGCATGGCTGCAGATTAACACTGTGCTGCATGATGGGACATGTTAACTTTTAAACCTGCACTTCATAAAGTTTTCAAAAGTTAAAAACTACTTGTATGGTTTGTCCCCTAAAATCAGGGATGTTTGACATGTTTTTGTAATGTATTTAGCCTTTAGACAATGATTTCTTAAAGTTCTGTCAGTTTCCTGTCTGTTTCCTTGACTTTGCCCTGAAGTCTGTGCTGTTACAGTACAATGTATCTCTATGGAAACAACTTTGTACGAAGCATCGCGGCAAGGTTTTGGACGTTGTATGAGGCATCGCGGCTAGAATTTGGACGTTGTATGAGGCATCGCGGCTAGGATTTGGACGTTGTATGAGGCATCGCAGCAAGGATTTGGACGTTGTATGAGGCATCGCGGCTAGGATTTAGACGTTGTATGAGGCATCGCGGCAAGGATTTGGACGTTGTATGAGGCATCGCGGCTAGGATTTGGACGTTGTATGCGGCATCGCGGCAAGGATTTGGATGTTGTATGAGACATCGCGGCTAGGATTTTGCATGCCTCATACAAAGTCCAAATCCTTATAAAGCCCAAACTTGTGGAACCAAGTTTGGACGTTGTATGAGGTATCACTGTACAATCGAGCATACCCTGGGTGGCAACCTTGCCGGCTAATCTTTTTTATAGCAGATTGAACCAAAGGAAGCTCATTTAAATAACGCGAGTCTCAAACCTCCCTTATTAACTAGAAAATAGTGTGAGGGACCCTCTTTTGGACAGAGATCTGTCCCCCAGGTACTGTGCTATGCAGAGCTCAGAATAGTTACCCTTTGGGTTCGGAATAGTTACCCTTTGTGCTATACGTCCCACAGTTCTATGTGAGCTCAGGAATTCTGGGAGTTGTAGCCCCAAAAAGAAACTTTTCCAAATTTGGATATTGGGTCAGTCTATTGACTCACTGAGTAAGTCGCATGTAAGACCTGTTAAACTGGTCATGCTCTTGTGCAGCGTTCTTTTGTTTATCTAGAGCTCCTTTCTAGATTGTGCCTTATGTGTTCCAGTGAGATCCATTTTGTAGCAGGAGCTATTTACATCTTGAACTCAGGTAATGTTGCAGTACATCTATTTGATTTAGCTTTCTGTAGTAAAACTTGCTTTGGCACAGTAAATAGCTTCATTAACAATCGACTGGCATGCTATAAGAGAAGATTTGTAGATCAGATAAATGTGTGGCTGACTCTCTTTCCAAAAAGTTGCCCATTTGAAGGACCCAATTTTAATTACAAGGCCAAGTGTTTAGAATAATCAGTCCTGAATCGCCTCTCTTCTAAAGCATTTCAATTTTCTCTGCAGGGCATGTTTGAACTTAAAAAGCCTAACGTTAATTATGGAAATCTAGAAATGTAAAATTTTTGAAGCATTTGAAGGTAACTGGCTTGAGGGCATGGGGCGTATGTGTGTGTGCATTTGTAACTGCTACAACTTCATCCTGAGGAATCCTGGGATTTGTAGTTTGGGAAGGTACTTAGCATTCTCTGCTATAATTCAAGGGGAAACTGCATAGATCACAGGGAGAAATTTCTAGCGGCTCACCACAGTACAAATCCAAGAATTCTGTAGGATGGAGCCATAATAAAGTGACATTATATTGTCACAGTGTTGTGTAAATGCACTTATAGTTCCATGATTTTATCACTCTCACCCAGAGCCTGATGCTCTTCATGAGAGTACCAGTGGGGATAGGCTCTCCTTTTAAATGTCCTATGAAGAAATTTGCTTCTTCTCAAAAATCCATGGATTGGATTAAGGAAGGCTCCTTTACCCCAGAAAGAGACACCCTCGCCCCTTGCTAGAATGAAGTGGCTGTGCATGACACAAGTGTGACAATCCAAAAGTGTCATGAAGATGGCAACACCCTGCTACTCAGGACCTTTCACCCCACCTCCTCCCGTGCTTCACCCTTAGGGGTCCTGGCTACCTTATACTTCTAGTTTTGACCAAATCAGTACTTCTTCCAAATTGAATTTTAAAATCCTTTAAAACATTTTTGAAATGGCTAAATGTCATAAAATACAGCATTATGAAGACTGCACCATGCATAAACCCTTCAAGCATGGTCTTCAATAATAAGACATGCTATACCTGCACTTACACATAAAGTGGTATATTAAGAACCAGGAATACATCGAAATGCTGTAGATCTGTTGGTTTTTGTCCACTCCCTTTCCTATTGCCTGAAGGAAGATTATCATTGTCAGTTTACACCAGTGTTTCACAACTTTTGGTTTTTGGACTTCAGTTCCCAGAAGCCTAAGTCAATTCCCCAAAGCACTGATCACGGGAACCACTGGTTTACACAGTGCAGAGGGATGTCTCTGTTGGGGTGGGTGGATAAAGGTTGCACTTGCTCGAAAGTCAATCGTATCTGACTCTAGGGCTCATCTCCGGTTATCGCCAAAGAGCTAGCTCTGTCTGATGTTTCATATGTTTCCATGGTCATGTGGCAGGCATGACTAGACACCTGGGTGCATGGAATGCTGTTTCCCTCCCACCAAAGTGTTACCTATTTATCTACTTGCATTTTCTTGCTCTTTAACTGCTAGGTTGGCAGGAGCTGAGACAGAGGCGGGATCTCACTTTGTGGTGCAGCACTTGGGTCTCAAACTGCTGACCTGCCGACCTTCCAGTCATCAGGTTCAGCATCCTAGTCACTAAGTCACCACAGTCCCATTGGGGGGGGGGGATGTCATTGATGCTGAATCCTTTCCTGAATCTGCTTGTTTTGTGTAAGCAGGCAATTTTTAAGTGTCCCAGTGATCTCTTAGAGATTTAGACAGGTTTTTAATTAATTAATTAATTAGTTAGATTTGTATCACCTCCCATCACTGGGGCAACTCTGGGCGGCTTACAACAAATCACAATCCCAACATAAAATCTTCCCCGCGATAAAAGACATAAAACCTCAAGTTAAAATCATCAAAACCTAAAAATCCTCTGCCCCAATTCTCATCTAACTAGCTAAATCTAAACTAAAATAAAAAAGCTATAAACCACCCAGGACGGCCATTACCTGTTTATCAACCAGCTGGGGGGGGTGTACCCCACTGACACATACCTGTCAAGTATCCCGGATTGGCCGGGATTTCCCGTATTTCCGCACCGATTTTCTCCATTTCCCGCCCGGAGCTGCCGCTACCCTGTAATTTGGCAGCAGGGGGGGGGGAGGAGTTACTGCACATCCTTTCTGTGCAGGTCCTTTCTATGCATGCATAGAATGGACCTGCGCAGAACCGTTCTGCGCAGCTCACTTCTACGCATACGTAGGCTTCTGTGCAGAAGGGGATGCATAGAAGCCTTCTACGCATGCGTAGAAGTGAGCTGCGCAGAACAGTTCTGTGCAGGTCCGTTCTACGCATGCGTAAAAGCCTTCTACACATGCTTAAAAGCCTTCTACACATGCGTAGAATGGACCTGCGCAGAAACGTTCTGCGCAGGTCCCATAATCTCCGGAGCTGCGCTTGACAGGTATGCACTGACAGCACCCCACACCTGGTGAGCTAGCCATGTTTTTAGTCCCTTTCTAAAAGGCAATAGCTCTGTCTGGAGGTGCAACTCGATCGGTAAGAGGTTCCACAGGGCCGGAGCAGATATGGAGAAGGCTCTCCTTCTAGTGCCAGAGAGACGAGCCTCTTTGGCAGATGGAACCCTTAGGGAGCCCCTCCGATCTGCTCTGGTGGGGCGCAGCACAGGTCCCCTAAATTGGAGTTCTCTTCTCCCTCTCAATCATAACTGAATTTTGTTTTAGTGTCCACTGTGGCAGTTTCATATGTAAGGCCCTTCTTCCATCTGTGGTACATTTTGGTGTGGTTAGAAAAACACTTAAGTGGTGGGAAATGGGTAAAATGATGGAAATGACTGGCCTTTTTAAGTTAGAGCTGCCTTATCAAATTGGCAGCACAATCTTTTCTGATGTAAAAATTAATTTAGACAAGTGTCCTCTCTCTTTTGTCTGGTTGGTTGGTTGATCTGTCTGGTCTTTCTCTTTCACTGACTCTCACACATGCATTCTGTGACTTCCTTTATCAATTTGCATTCAGCGTGGTTTCAGGTTTCCTTTAAGTACAGTGATACCTCATACAACGTCCAAACTTGGTTCCACAAGTTTGGACTTTATACGTATTTGGACTTTGTATGAGGCATGCAAAATCCTTGCCGCGATGCCTCATACAATGTCCAAATCCTTGCCACGATGCTTCGTACAATGTCATTTCCATAGAAATACATTGTACCGAAACAGCACAGACTTCAGGGCAAAGTCAAGGAAACAGATAGGAAACTGACAGAACTTTAAGAAATCATTGTCTAAAGGCTAAATACATTACAAAAACATGTCAAGCAACCCTGATTGTCCAAGAACCTGAAGAATGATGCAAAAATCCCAGGAATGCTTCTAAAAATTCTGATAAAAAATTCAAATAAATCCAAAATCATGCTCAAAACCACTCCTAAACACTCTTTGCCTCGTGCAAAACCCAAAAGAGCAATGCATGCATGTGTCCTGCCTTTTATAATGCCTAGGCACAATGCAACCTGGGGAAAATCCCAATGCCTCATACAAAGTCGCAGCGACTTTGTATGAGGCAACATTTTTCAAGGAATTAGGTGATGTTGTATGAATTCAATGTTGTATGAAGCGGACTTTGTATGAGGTATTACTGTATAACAGTTTTGATTTCCTCAGAGGTCTAGCACCCAGAAGCATCCTGTTCTAACTTTTAAACTTGTAGGCTGTCCTCTCAGGTATATTTCAGAATCCAAACATTATGAAATGTTTACATGAATGCCATTTTTATTGGCTTTAATCATCTGCATTAAGACATTCAATTGTCTTCCAAAATAATTCAAATTCTGTATCCGGCGTGTCTATTTTAAACTTATCTTGGTTAAGAATACAATATGCAGATTTACTATATGTACATTATATATTGTGTTATGTCTGGATGTTCACAGAAATATATTTTTGTTTTTACTAAGCTTTGAAGGTTCCATAGTGAATACACTTGAACCTGGTTTTTGGTGGTGTTTCGTTTGCTTCATTCTTTTGAGCTCAGTCTGTGACATTATTACCACTCACCTTGTTGCAAGAGCTTTCAGCAATTGCGGAGGAACAAACGGAAAGATGCGATTCCAAAATGTAGTGCTTAAATGAATTTACTTTTAGACTAGTACACTGCATGCATCTAACCCACTAATCTCTTGGGATGAAAAAAAAACTTTGCTTTTGGTAATAACGGCTTCTGTTGTCTTCCAGGTACATTTTATATTGTTGGCAAATGATGACAGATTTTTTCATTGTGTGGATGTGAGCTGCTACAAATCTACAAAGATATTTTCTTTCCCTTTTATAGCCAACAAGACGATCTGCACGATTGTCAGCTGTAAGTATTTGTTAGAGTTGTTTGGGTAAATATGAAGTCACATTCTTTCTCATTCCAGCCCATATAAGTTGACATTGGTGTGTGTTGATAGGTAAGGCAATGTTGCTTTGCTTTTTTTTTCTTTCTTGAAGAGCAGAACTTGGAAGAGGGTCTCTTTTTTGTGTGGGGAGGGGGAACTAAAACTTCTTGCACCACCACCCCCAGTCTGCATGGGCGTTACTCATGTTGATTAGGATCTTCTTGATCCATAGAAGTCCATTCTATAGTCTATAGAAGCAATTCATCTGTAGCAAAGTAAAGGTTTCCCTTGCTCGAAAGCCAGTCATATCTGACTCTAGGGTTCAGTGCTCGTCTCTGTTTACAACAAAATTGCTAGCACTGACAACCTTCCAGTCAGCATCTTAACTACTTGAGCCACTGCAGAGGAGTACAGCTCCTGAAAAGCTGAATAAAACAACAACACAGCTTTGTGGTCCTTGTACAAAATTCAAAACAAGGCTGAGCATCATCTTTATTGGACTACAAGTGGCTAAGATGCTGACTGGGAGGTGGAAGGTCAGCAGTTCGATTCCCAAGTACTGCAGGACGGAATGAGCTCCTGTCTTTGTCCCAGCTCCTGCTAACCTAGCAGTTCGAAAGCAAGAAATTGCAAGTAGATAAATAGGGACCACTTTGGTGGGAAGGTAAATAGTGTTCCGCACGCTCTGGTGTCTAGTCATGCCTGCCACATGGCCACGGAAACATCTGCAGAAGCAGACAACGCTGGCTCTTCAGCTTTGAAACAGAGATGAGCACTGTACCCTAGAGTCAGATACAACTGGCTTTCGAGCAAGGGAAACCTTTACCTTTACTTATATTAGGATCAGATAAGCTCTCAAATCCAGCAGGTCCTTTCATCAGACAAAGGATTGCAGAGCCTCAGGGGTGGGTGGGGTAAAGCAGAATAATAATAGAAACTATCCTGGCCAGGTGTTACATTGTCAGGGATTTTGTAAAAATACCGAAAGGTAGAGATTGCAAGCTTGTTGAATTAGCTTTGAGGCAAATGGTTTTACCTCAGCCAATGTTGGATTAACTGGCTTTTCCTGTCTCTGCATACAGATGACTAATATTTTAATGGTATGGTGAAGGTATTACGCAGCTCAGTTTTTGGAATGATTAAGTCACTTCTCATTTTTTCTTCCCTTTCCCCTGATTGGAAAGTGTCAGCTTCCACAGGCTAGAGAAAAGATGTGCAACACATTAGAGCTTGTAGCACCTTAAAACAGGGGTGCCCAAACCTTTTGGGCCGCGGGCCGGTCACGTGGTTCAGGGGGCTGGTCACTATGGCCTGGGGGCCAGATCCGGGCCCAGTCGCCAATTCATCCGGCCCATGAAGCCCTTGTTATTCCCGGAAGCGGAAGTAAAACATGACCGTACAGGAGCGACAAGGGCTTCGTGGGTCAAATGAATTGGCGTTGGGGCCCGGATCTGGTTCCCGGGCCGTAGTTTGGGCACCCCTGCCTTAAAGACTAACACGTTTTATTGGGCATTGGCTTTTATGGGCCGCAGTTGTTTCTTCCGTTGCATGCTGTATTGAATAAATAAATAAATGCTGTAGGCTGCAGTCCACAAAAGCTGTGCCAAATAAATCCTGTTTGTCTTTGAAATGTCTTGACTTACTTGGTTATACCCTTGGAAGTGTTTTAATTGGAAGACACCCTCACTTACAAAATAATATTAAAATTCATCTGTTGGACTTAAAATCCCTGACCACTAATCATATGTTTATTCACAGTTACCAAGGTGACCAGGCCCTGCGATTATGTTGGCTGGATACCACCTCATAACTTTTAGAGAAGAGTAAGATATATAGGTCCTGCAGATTTTTAGGACTACCACTTCCATGATACGTAACATTGGCCATGCCAGGTAGGGTTTCTGGAAGTTGGTTGTAAATCATCTGGAACGATAAAGTTTCCAAACCCCTGCTACAGAGGGGGAAAGTATTCAGAGTGGTTGAGAGGGAACAGAGGAGGAGGAGGAGGAAGTGGTGGGGAGAGAGACGAAGGGAAAGGCAGGAGGTGGGGGGAGAAACAGACACACGGGCAACTATTTCAGATGATGTGTACAAGACTTCCTAGCAATACGGTCTGTAAAAAAGATTAGTGACACTAGATATGAATTCAGCTAACTGTTGAACTGTCTAAAATATTTCCTAGAAACCTGTCCTGCCCAAACCTGAGTCTAAGCCAAAGAAAATCACTAAGGTAAAAATTATGCTTTCTAACTCAAGTTTCTTCACTATGAATTTTTTGCTATCTCCATGTACTATATCAGTATTTCAGCTTACTCCGTTTAATCAACATGAACTCAATTCAGGCATATCAGCATTATTTGAGGAAAAATTATTACATCCTAAAGCAATAAAGCTACATTTATGCTTAATACAAGAAAAGTTCAGAACAGTGGATAGTCAATTCCGCAGTGTTTCTCTGTAATAACAAGGTTGTAGTATGGCAGCCTCAGGTTACCTTCGCATAATATATTGTTATTAAAGCTGAGAACTTTAACATTCAGAAATGAAAACCCAATATCCAACTTTGTAAAGCAGAGCAATACATCACTATCTTACTCTATGACGTTAGAACCCTATGGATTATATATGGGTGCTTTGCTCTGTTTTCTTGCACGTGTGATTTTTGGGAAATAAATTGTTTACTTCACAAGCTTGATAATCCAACCATCTTTACTGCTGATGCAAGGATACCACGTTTCAATTCTTTTTTTCATGAGAGCCAGCAAAACACGGAATTCCCACAGGATGTAAAAATAAAATGGGAGTCTCTGGAGAGTAATTATTTTGCCAAAGTATTTTTGTCACATTTAGTTTTTTTATAAGCAGGAGTATTCCAGTCTGCTGTACAAACTGTTTACATGAACAATGAAATACCTTCACTTGGAGTGCCTAGATCAGTGATGGTGAACCTTGGCACTCAAGCTATTCTTGAACTTCAGTTTCCAGAAGCCCAAGTCTCTGTGAATCCACATAAATTGGTATACTGTGCGTTCACTGGATAGACTTGAGCCATTCTCTTAGTCACACCTAACCTATGTCATAGGCAGTGATGCACTGAAGCAGGTTCTATCCTGTTTGGGAGAACCGCTAGTGGAAATTTCCCCAGGCCACACCCACCTCCATACCCCATTGCGTTGGCCATGCCCACAGATTTGGCCCTGCCCACAGAGATGGTAGTAATTTTTTTTGGAGTGCATCACTGGTCATAGGTGGTTCTTCTGCTGATAGTTCCACCCACAGCCTCTGTTTTCCACTAGTCCAATTCCACCCTGGCTCTTTCTAATCCAGTCACTGTGAAGTGGGTGAATGAAAAGGCAGAATTGAGATCTTCGAGGACAGAAACCCTACACTCATGTCATAGGTTTCATTTTCAGAAATCTATTTATTCTATAAAACACATGCATACAACAGCATAGGATTTCCAGGGTATAGAATGAGTATGAATCAGTGAAGTATTTTAAGAAGGTGCATTATTTCTTAGTGGGATAAAGAAGATGGCAAAAGTCTATCAGAACTGGGATCCTTACAAGGATCCACAGAAGAATGGTCAGCAGAGTTTGGAGTACACAAATAACTGTGTATAAGATTGTAAACATAGATCACAAGGCAATACAACTCTTTAGTTTGCTTGGCATTGATTTATGAAGTGTCATATCTAGTCCTGCAGAGGAGTTCTGCTTCCTCAGTCAGAAACTTGGAGGCGATCTTTAAAGATACCATGAAATGCCAGAAAGATAGTGTGTATTCTACAGCAAATCAACCTTGAACTCTCAATAGAAGTTAAAATAACTGTACTGAGGCTATCGTACTTTGGACATATTGTAAGACAGGGGTTCTCAACCTACAGCCTGCAGCACCATTTCATGTGGCCCGCAATGCTGCCGTCGCCAAAGGTGGAAGCGGATGTGTTTACAACATCCGTGGATGTGTTTTACGGTGGGGGAACCACCAGTCTGGGCTGCTCAGCTGTCTGAGGGAGCGTGGTCTGGCCCACGGCTTAAAATGGTTGAGAACCCCTGTTGTAAGAGGACAAGACTTACTCGAAGAAACAGTAGTGCTAGGTAGAGCAGAAGGCTGTAGGAATAGGTAACAATCTTGCATGAAGTGGGTTGACTCAATAAATGAAGCCGCTGCCTATGGTTCACAGAATCCTAGTAGACCTGTTCATGACAGGATGTTTTGGAAGTTATTATTACAGTTGCTGTAAATTGGAAACGACTTGATAATATATAACAGCAATGATCTTCACTGATCTCTCTTTGGAGCCTCCACTTGCCTTGGTTTTTTTGTTTCTGTTTTGGACTCCAGAACACTCAGGAGTTGGGAAGGAACTTTTGGGGTTTCAGGGGAAGGGAAGGATGGTGGTTAAAGATTGCCTCTCCTCCATTCCACCAATCAAGTCTCCTTCGAGTCTCTTCCAGACAGGAGCAATTGTTATCCAAAAAGTCTTCATTGTGAAAATAGGTGTAGATGTTAGTTTTTATTTGTCATGTGCAAATTAACTAGGTTCTGGGGGAGAGTTTGGTTACTGAGACATTTTCTCTGCCTTAAAATAAATCTCTCTATGTTTAATCTGTTACCAGAAGGAACTTGGAACAAAGGCTAACAAAGGTGCTAAGGGGAAGAAGGATGAAACACAGGAACTGTCAAAGGAAGGTACTGAAGAGTGTGCGGATTCAAACTGTGTATTTTACAATTCAATTTTTGAGCCATTGACACCTATTATTAATATTTTCCTCTTATTGTCCCATGATATTACAGATTCACCTCTGTCACTCAGCTGTTAGTGCTTCAACATACAAGGTGGCCCATCCAGTATGCTGTTAGTAAAAATGCAGTTTGAAACAGTAGAAGTGAAGGGTTTGAAACAGTATTCTGTATGCGTGTAGTGAACATAAACATATTAGTTTGGCACTTTTGATTGTAAACGTTGAAAGCTGGCAGGTGCAGCTTTTCTTGATTTTCAAACCAGGAACAAATACATTTAAGATTAGTTATATCAGCTCTGTCATTTACTTAGATTAATTGAACTAGCTGTAGCACAGCATGAAAATACACAGGAACAGTCAATAATGTTGGGGGGGAATTTAAAGGCAGAAGGAGATGAAGACGAAATATTAGATGGATTGTCACAATAAAGGAACCCACTGCCTTGGAATAGCTGGGACAGGCTGTTAATGACAAGATCTTTTGGAGGCCACTAATTCTATAGAGTTTTCATACGTTGGAAATGTATTGATGGAACATGAGAACAGCTTGAAATGAGTTCTTAACACATACATGCAGAAAAAGGAAAGATTCTTAGTGTTAAAAGTTTTTTAGCTGTGTAGTTTTGAGTGGGATGGCCATGTTAGACCAATATAACCGCTTTTCCCATTACCTTTTTTTTTTACAGCCACGGAAAACTGAATCAAGGAACCACAAGTATGAGTGACCTGAAAGGAACATTAGAGGATGATTTTATGTACCTCTGGACAACTTTTAAGAGATATTTTTATCAAGTATTTTGTAAATGCTAATTTTTTTAGGACTTACAATAAGTGACAACCTATATATGAACATTTCATCCTTCTATACTTAAGCTTCTAGAATCTCACAATGTTGCCATTTAAAAAAAATCAACATTATACTGGAGGTTTTTTTGTTAGATTGGGGAAGAATGCATTTATTCACTTTCTGAAAATGGAAGTCTCTTGCATTTGGTGACCTTTCCCCCCCTTGAGTTTTTGGATTATTATTATTATTATTTGCCGTTTTTTCTATAGCAATAATCTGTGGTGCTTTTGTACTTAAGGTTTATGTGATTTTAATGAAATATATATACTTATGGCCACCTGTTGACTATATCAGGGTTTTCTCATTTGTTTAAATAGCAAACTGTTGCTACTAGCAAATATAATTCCTCAATATTTTCTCTAAATTGTGGGATACACCTTAAAATACCTAGCTCTTTTTAGTATGATACTAAGCACATTGATTTATAGGTTGTGTTCCAGTGATTTCAAGATCAAGATCCAGGTCTGTGAAAGTAAATGGGAATTACTCTACATTCTAAACATGTTTACTTGTCACTAGGGTTTACCATGTAGAGCCAGAAGACTTTAATACTAAATATTCAGTCAAATTAGATTTTAGTGAAAGGGTTTATTTCCCTCAAGAAACATCAAACTTTGTATTTATAGTCCACTTATATTTTAAAATGACTTCACAACATGTGCATATGACTTCACAATCAGTCCTTCAGTATGGCCTGGCAAGTATTTCAGAATACTGTACTGGCCTCCTTGATTTGCAGACTCATACACATATAGCACTCATGCAGAACTGAAAAGTTTATTGAGCTCTGTTGGACCATAGTAGATGGGTGAATGGATCTCATATCACACAAGTCTTATTTTTGAGACAAGTCTTATTTGTGAGTCGCCCAGTCTTCGGAGTTGGGCGGCAGTATAAATCAAAAAAATAAATAAATAAATGCTTATGGTCTACATACCAGGAGACTTACTTTTCAGCATTGTTTCATGCTTTTTCATCTTCATAAGACTTTTATAGAACTGTAACAGCAAAAAGTGAGCTAGAACACACTATCCCTTCCTTCCTTGACAGATACAGAGGAAGAGCTTTTATTTCATACTTCCCTTCCTTAACCATCACTCACGCCATATAAACATCTATGACTGAAATCTTGTTGCCATAACTTTGATTGCATAAGACTGATGTCATCATCATCAAAGGGTTGTGGGTGGTTTTGGGGAGGAGGGATTAAATATTTCCAATTTCTCTCCTTAGGCCCTTGTGTAAGCTCTTTCATCACTGGGAATTTGTAAAACAGGATTGCGGGGGGGGGGATCTTTAAATTATCAAAAATCACACCACCAATGAAGTCATCCCACCAGTGGAATTTTTAGCAGTTAAAGACTTTCCTTTTCTGTCCCATGGTTTCCATAAGTTCTAAGTGATGAAAGGGCTTAGGAGCCTTGGGAGAAAAGTTTAGTTTTTGAAAAAATGCAGCTGACCATGTTATTTGCCTTACACAGTAGTGTATGTTATTGCAACAAGATTGAAGCCAGTAATTTTCAGCCCACTTCACATTTAATCTACATGTGGCAATTTCTCCAACTTTTATTAGAGGAATGATAATATATCAAAACAGAGGCAAGCCACTAAAACTGTTATTCTGTTTAACACTAAGGAACATGATGGCAAATTGCCGTAGCCCTCCATGCAATCTTTGTCTTGCCAATGTACACAATCCAGAGATTACTATGTGGAAACAAATCAGTTTTCTTGTGCATGGAGGTATTGGATAGACACCTTCCTGATCAAGCTTGGAAAAATGTGAACCATTCACACAACAAGACCATTGTAGAAAAGCATGGGTGAATCCCAAAAGAGGATTCTAATCGTTGTGTGGTAGCTAGTAGAGAACAAGCAGAAAAATCTGAATTTAAGAGGCTGTGTTTGTAAAGGTATTAAATTAGCTGAATGAATTTTTAATACCCATGTTAACACACTGCAACCCATTAAAAGCACCTTGTCATTGTTTCTTTTTGCCTGGAACTGGAACATCTGAATTGTCTGCAGAATGAGAGAGGGAAATATTTCTTGTATTTTAGTAACATTATTTTTGTTGTATTAGTGGCCATGTTGTTTGGGGAGTTCTGCATGTTTCCATCAATAAATAAAGTAATTATTGTCTAATTCTAATGTCTGTCTGTATTAATTGGCAAAACTGTACCACCTGCAGCTTCCTACTTTGAAACCTATTATTCCATGAGCACATTGTACTCACAATTGCAGAAGCAGAGGCAAATGGTGAAACATAAAAAGCATGTATCTTAGGTAGACATGTGCAATAAATAAGATGCTGTACATAAAAAGCTTATATATGTTTATATGCAAATTTATTATGTCGTTAGTTCTGATCTGATCATAAAGATCTTTTTCCTTAGATGGGGTTTTGAACAAAATCCAGCAATTTCTTTTATGGAGCAAGTCCTAGCTATGCACAAACCACTGCCGTATCATTTGCTTTCCTAGAGCAGAGCCCTATTGATCTTGTTATTTCACTCCAATTACAACTGTTTGAATTTCTAATACATGCACACTAATGCATTTCTCTGCAACATCCCTTTGATGTAGGAAAATATTATTCTTCCTCTAGTAGATAGGCAATTAACACACAAGAGAGAGATTTTTTGCCCAATCCTTATAGCTGTTCTACCAACAGAAACTAGAATAAATGCAACTTACATTGACTGACTGTATAGAACATGAGGTGTTCATGTCTAGGACAAATTAAGGATTGACTCAGAAGCTTCCAGTTTCTAGCAGTGACTTATTTCTATGACTCTTGTTTCCTCGCAAGGGCTCATTTACTTTAAATCAACATTTGTGAATCTCCCATTGTTTATCAAGCTGCAATTTATGTAAACAGTATAGCATTTCAAATGATATAAAAATGCACTGACAATTTGTTGGGAAGAATTGAGAAGTCAATATTTTGGATCATTAGTTTGATTTCATTTGAATTACATAGTGCTGACATTTTTTATAAATAGGTACACTGTAGGCAAATGTCTTTAATCTTAATGGATTAGAAAATCACTACACGTCATGATCGGAATGGCTCACGTGTGAAGTACTAACTTAAATGTGCCTGCTGCTTGATGGGTTTATTACAATGTGAATTGTGTGTTGTTGTTGTTTAGTCACACAGTCGAGTCCATCCCTTTGCAACCCCATGGACCACCACAAACAAGGCTCCCCTGTCATCTGCCATCCTTCGCAGCCCACTGAGATCTACGACCAACGCATCAATGATCCCATCTAGCCATCTGTGGACGTTATGCAGCATGCCTCACCACTGCTTCGGGAGTTGCACTGCTTACCAGTCTGCCTCCGGGTGCAATTCAACGTGCTGGTTTTGACCTTTAAAGCCCTATATGGTAGTGGGCCAGGTTACCTAAGAGACCGCATCGCCCTAAGGACGTCTGTCCGTCCAACCATAGCGGACCGGAGGGGCTCCCTAACTGCCATCGGCCAGGGGAACTCGCCTCTCTGGCACAAGGAGGAGGGCCTTTGCCGTGTCCGCACCAGCCCTTTGGAACCTCCTGCCAGTGGAATTGTGTCTCCAGACGGAGTTGCTGCCCTTTAGGAAAGAACAAAAAATCTGGCTGGTGAGCCATGTTTGGGGTGCAGGTGGAGGGGTGGTTTCCGTTGGGTGGCTGGTTTAGAGGATTATGCCTTCCCCCTCGGATCCTTCAGTACCTGCACCCCTTTTTAGGGGGTGGATTTTAATTCTGTTTTTATCGGTTTTTATCTGTTTTATATTGTGATTGTGAACCGCCCTGAGTCAGCCTTGGTCGAGTGGGCGGTATAGAAGTCCAACAATAAAAATAAAAAAATAAAAATAAAAAATCTCATCCTCTGCTGTCCCCTTCTCCTTTTGCCTTTGATCTTTCCTAGCATCAGGGCCTTCTCAGTACTTGAGCTTCAGTTTCAGTATTTGTCCTTTTAGGGAGCAGTCAGGATTTATTTCTTTTAGGATTGACTGATTTGATTTCTTTGCAGTCCAGGGGACTCTCAAGAGTATTCTCCAGCACCACAGTTCAAAGGTGTCTATTCTTCTCAGCCTTATGGTCCAATTCTCACAGCCATACATTACTACTGGGAAGACCGTTGCTTAAATATGCAGGTTTTTGTTGCCAGGTTGATGTCTCTACTTTTTATTATGCTGTCTAGGTTTGCCATAGCTTGCCTCCCAAGAAGCTGTAGTAATTGTTTCACTGATGCCTAGGTGTAAACTTTATTATATTTATATGTCACCTGTTCTCCCAAGAAACTGATGTATGTACCGCTCTAATCAGATTTACCCTCATAACCTGTAGAATAAGGGAGAATTGGGCAATCGTGACTACCCTAAAAGATGGTAAGTAGTTTTCAATAAAGAAATGCTACTTTTTATTATGCTGCTTAGGTTTGCCATAGCTTGCCTCCCAATATGTGTCTTTTTATTTCATGTCTTTTTATTTCAGTCACCATCCGCAGTGATCTTAGATCCTAAGAAGGTGAAGTCTGTCACTGCTTCTATTTCCTCCCCATCTACCGTATTTATTCATGTATAACGCGCACTCGTGTATAACGCGCACCCCTAATTTTCCATGAAACCTCGGTATAAAATTATATCGGTGAAAAAGCTTGTTCATAAGAGCACGCCTTAAAACATTGAGGGAGGCGGGGATAATCAGACCCACCTGTTGCAGGGTAAAGAAAATGCAATCCGAAACGAGCACTTCCGACCCCCAGGAGCCTCGCTCGAACTGCGAGCTACCTCCGGGCCACGCCTCGTCTCCCGCGCCACCCAATCAGATCCCGTCAATTTCTTCAAAGCCACACCCCCGCCTCCCCTTCAATAGACAGCCGACCCAATTCTAAAAAGGAAGTAAAAGAGGCTCGCGACGGGGGTGGGACACCAGTCCTCGTTTATAACGCGCACCCCAACTTTGATTTCTTTTTTTGGTATAAAATTTTGCGCGTTATACACGAATAAATACGGTATTTGCCAGGGAGTGATGGGGCCAGATGCCATGATCTTGGTTTTTTTGGTGTTGAATTTCAAGCCACCTTTTGCACTTTTCTCTTACATCCTCATCAAAAGGCTCTTTAGGTCTTCTCCACTTTCTGCCATTAGGGTAGTGTCATCTGCATATCTCAGGTTGTTGATATTTCTGCCAGCAATCTTAATTCCAGCCTGTGCTTCTTCCAGCCTTGCATTACGCATGATGTACTCTGCATATAAGTTAAATAAGCAGGGTGACAATATACGCCTTGTCGTACTCCTTTTCCTCTTCTAAACCAATCAGTTGTTCTGTATCCTGTCCTAACTATTGCTTCTTGACCCACATACAGATTTCTTAGAAGACATGTGAGGTGGTCTGGTACTCCTGTCTCTTTGAGGACTTGCCACAGTTTATTGTGGTCCACACAATCAAAGGCTTTGGTGTAGTCAATGAAACAGAAGTAGACTTTTTCTGGTACTCCCTTGCTTTCTCCATGATCCAGTGAATGTTGGCAATTTGGTCTCTAGTTCCTCTGCCTCTTCGGAATCCAGCTTGTACTTCTGGAAGTTCTCGATCCATGTACTGCTGAAACTTAGCTTGTAAGATCTTAAGCATGACCTTGCTAGCGTGTGAGATGAGTGCATTTGTATGATAATTTGAACCTTCTTTGGCATAGCCTTTTTTTGGAATTGGAAAGTAGACTGATCTTTTACAATCCAGTGGTCACTGTTGCATTTTCCAAATCTGCTGGCATACTGAGCGCAACACTTTAACAGCATTTTCTTTTAGGGCTTTAATTAGCTCAACTGGAAAACTATCATCTCCACTACCTTAGTAATACTTTCTATGGCCCACTTGACTTCATTCTCCAAAATGTCTGGCTTGAGGTCAATGATCACACCATTGTTATTGTCAGGGACATTAAGGTCCTTTTTGTAGAGTTCTCCTGTGTATTCTTGCCATCTTTTCCTAATCTCTTCTGCATCTGTTAGGTCCCTACTGTTTTTGTCTTTTCATGTCCATTTTTGCTTGATACGTTCCCTTAATTCCCCCAATTTTCTTGAAGAGATCTCTAGTATTTCCTTTTTGTTGTTTTCCTTTATTATTTTGCACTGTTCATTTAAGAAGGCCTCCTTATCTCTCTTTGCTGTTCTCTGGAATTCTGCATTCAGTTGAGTGAATCTTTCTTTCACCTTTGCTTTCTGCCTTCATTCTTTCTTCAGCTATTTGTAGAGCTTCATCAGACAACCACTTCACTTTCTTGCATTTCTTTTTCTTTGGGATGGTTCCAATTGCTGCCTCTTGTATGATGTTATGAACCTCAATCCATAATTCTTCAGGCACTTTGTCAAATCTAATCCCTTAAATCTCTTCTTTACCTCCACCGTGTATATTCATGAGGGATTTTATCTAGATCATACCTGAATGGTCTAATTGTTTTTCCTGTTTTCTTCATTCTAAGTCTGAATTTGGCAGTCAGTAGTTCATGATCTGAGCCACAGACTGCTCCATATCTCGTCTTTGCTGACTGTATAGAGCTTCTCCATCTTTGGCTGCAGACTACGCAATCAATCTGATTTCGGTGTTGGCCATTTGGTGATGTCTATGTGTAGAGTCACCTCTTAGGTTGTTGGAAGAAGGTGTTTGCTATGACCAGTGCATTCTCTTGGCAAAACTCTATTAGCCTTTGCCCCACTTCATTTTGTACTCCAAGGCCAAACTTACCTATTATTTCAATTACCTTTTGACGTCCTACTTTAGCATTCCAGTCATCTATAATGATAAGAACATTATTTTCATTGTCTGTTCTAGAAGGTGTAGGTCTTCATAGAACTGGTTGACTACGGCCTTTTCTGCATTAGTGGTTGGGGCAGAGACTTGGATTACTGTGATGTTGAATGGCTTACCTTGAATTTGGCCTGAGATCATTCTGTCATTTTGAAGACTGTATCCCATTACTGCTTTCCTCACTCTTTTATTGACTATAAGGGCCACTCCATTTCTTCTAAGGGATTCTTGCCCACTGTAGTAGATATAATGGTCCCCTGAGTTTAATTCACCCATTCCTGTCCACTTTAGTTCACTGATTCTCAAGATATCGGCTCATTCTTTCTATTTCATTTTTGGCCACATCCAGCTTGCCTTGATTAATAGATCCTACTTTCCAGGTTCCTATGAAATATTGTTCTTTACAGCATCGGACTTTCCTTTCACTGTCATATCTATCCAAAGCTGAGCATCCAAGATTCTAGATGTGGGTGGGGCGAATATTTTTTCAGGTTGGGCAACAATGTCTCTCTCTATAAACAGCCAGGAGTTTTAAGGTGAGCATCCTTTCAACTTTGGCCCAGCTGCTTCACTCTGGGGCTACTTGTACATTTCCTCTGCTCTTCCCCAGTAGTATATTGGACACCTTCTGACTTCAGGGGTTCATCTTCCAGCGTCATATTGTTTAGCCTTTTGATATTGTCCATGGTGTTCTCTTGGCAAGGGTACTGCTGTGGGTTGACAGTTCCTTCACCAGTGGATTGTGTTTAGTCTGAGTTCTCCACTATGGCCTGTCCAGCTTGGGTGGCCATACACGGCATAGCCCATAGCCTCATTGAACCATGCAAGCCCCCTTGCAATGGAAATGCAACAATCCTTGAGTGGGTTCTGTTCTATAATATAAATTAAATTCAAAGCCTCAGTCAGTTTTTTCTCAACATCCTCAAAGGTTGCGCACTGTGCAGCAATTGCCAGGTTGTCAGCGTAAAAAAAAAAGCTAGTAGCTTCCGGCAATGATTGATCATTAGTATATATCTTAAACAGTGTGGGGGTGAATACACTGCCCTGCAGGAGGCCATTTCTTTGATTCTCAATCAGCTGTGTTGTCCTTGGAAATCGACAAAAAATCTATAGTTTTCCAATAAACAACCTATGATTTTTGTGAATTTAAAGTCCTTTGTGATGTTGGAGACTTTCTTCAGCAGGGCTGCATGGTTGACTGTGTCATAAGCTGCAGTGAGCTCTATAAACACTACACCTGTGATTTCCTTCAGTTCGAAACTATCTTCTATATAGTGTGTTAGGTTAAGAATCTGTGCTGTACAATCTTTGCCAGGTTTGAAACCAGCTTGCTGTGGTATAAGCAGCGGTTCTACTACTGCAGATACTCAGTTCAGAATTAAAAATGTTCATATGTCTTGTATAGGTGGCTAAGAGAGATATGGGCCTGTAGCTTTTTTGGTTTTCTGGTGGATTGCCTGGTTTAAGTATAGCTATCACCTGAGCCTTCCTCTATATCTTTGGTATCTGAACTACATTCAAGTTATTGTTCAGGCTAAGGAACCATTTTTTCATTATTGGTCCAAAATGTTTGATCTGCTCATTTTCCCTTCTTACACCTGCCTATTGCCTCTTCTAACTCTCCTATAGTAAAGGGGGTAGTCATATCACTTATCTTCCATTGAGAGGAGCATCTCCGAAGATTGTTATTTCAACAATGGGGCGTCCTCTGGGAACAGTGATTTATCACCAGCTAATCCTTTCAACCCAGTAGCACCTTCTTGAGTAGAAATGACTAAAAAGATCTTTGGGTGATTTGGAATGGATCGCCAAAGTTGGTTCTTGTTTAATTCCCAAGTGTTTGACAATAGCAGCGATAAAGCAACTTTTCACAAATATTAGGCTACTGAGATAGAAAACCATTGAGTGAAGTGGCAAGAAGATCAGGCTTGGATGTTTTTGTGAAAGAGCTACATATTCAGCTCAGTTCTAGTACTGAAAATAAATTCCAAAGGCTCAAAATGTGTTTGAAGAAATCTTATTGTTTAGTTCCAAATGAATACTTGTTTCTTGCATTCAACTCTTCTTGTTCTTCTCTTGCTGGTGGTTAAACATAATCACAGCTATTCTAACTTTGGATGTAGATGCTCCAAACAATGATGCTATGTTGCATTTGGCTTTGGCTGATGAATACCGACAATCTGATTTGCAAAAAAAGATGTTGATATACGGAACAGATAGACATGACGGATCTGTAGTACAAATTGAATAAATAAATAAATAAAATTGCTCTATACAGGAAAACCCCGGTTTACAACTGCCTTGGGTTACGTTTGCTGCAGTTTACAATGGCAAATTCTATGAAGTCCCAGCTTACAATTTTTTCCAGCTTTCAACTGGGAATTAGACCGCCGCCACCATTTTAGAGTCTAAAATGGCAGCCATGCGCCATTTTAGACTCTAAAACCACCTGCCCCACACCGCCGGAAATCATGATTCGTCACTTACTGCTGCTGTGGTGGCAAGAGACTGTGGGGATCATATCTGCTCTGCTCCAGTCTGTGTCCGAGGTCCCTCCGCGGCGCTACAGCCAGGAACACGCACCTGGGTGCCTGGTGTGTAACCAGGAAGTTCCAGAGTGGTGTGCATTCCCGGCTGAAGTGCCGCAGGGGCACCTCGGATGAAGACTGGAACGGAGCAGATATGGTCCCCATAGTCTCTCTCACCCCCACCCCCCAACCTGGGCTCTCCCGGCAGCTGGACAAACTATTCAGGAAGAAGCAGCAGCATGCAAAAGGTAGGGAGATCGCTTCGTTTGTTTTTCCTTTTATTGTTTGCTTTGGTTTCCCCACTTTCTCCCTCCCACCTTTTCCGCATCTAGATCAATCAATCTCCACCTCTGGGGGTCA
Source organism: Bradypodion pumilum (assembly GCA_035047305.1). Taxonomy (NCBI): domain Eukaryota; kingdom Metazoa; phylum Chordata; class Lepidosauria; order Squamata; family Chamaeleonidae; genus Bradypodion; species Bradypodion pumilum. Next base: position 185,284,349 of record JAWDJD010000001.1, on the reverse strand, counting down.
GCTGGGGGGGGGAGAAGGGGATGTTCTGAGGGGCTTCCTCTTTCTCTCCCGCACCTCAAGAGTTCCCCCTCTTTTCCACCCCAGCCGCTAATCAGCTGGGGAGTTTGATCGATGTGCAGAGGAGCAGGATACCAGCTGGTGGGGTCGATGGGGGGTATGGGAGAGGATTGTGTGGCAATTTTTTGGATTTTTTGGGGGGTGGTGGTGGTTGTATTTTTAAATTACTTTTGTCCGGGACCGTTTTTTATTTTTCAATGCATTCCTATGGGAAAACGTGCTTATGTTTATGATTTTTCCGGTTTACGATGAAGGCTGTCAGAACAGACTAAAATTGTAAACTGGGGTTTTACTGTAATATGATTTGTGCTGAGGATCCGGGTGACCAGGGGTGTCATCTGGACATGAAAACATAGTTCCTATTAGTAAATGTATAACAAAAGTGTACTGGTATATATTCCAGCTCATTCTACAGTTACAGTACACACATATCTTTGATGCCATTTCTAACAAAGTATTTGTTTCCTGTTTAGGTAAATGTAACGTAAGGAAGAGCTCTCTTGGTATGTGTACAAGCCTAGCCTGCTTCCCAAAGCCCAGGCTGTGCTGTTAAGGGAACAGAAAGGTACTGAGCCTGGACTCCATTAGGCCGCCTTTCTAATAAGGGAGCAGGTGCTGTTTATCTGTCTTAGATTTTGTGTCTCTGCTTTGCTGCTTGAAATAAGTCTCTAGCCAGACACATTAATGTTTTCAACTTGGGAATCACCAGGGAATGGACATTTGAACGTGACTGCTTCTTCATCAATGGTTTGGTCTATTTATATCTAATTAAACACAGACCTGTTAGAAAGACTACTTCTAGAAGGGTAAGCCATGTTTGTCTGCCATTGTAAAAACAATTATTTCAAAGCCCTTAAAAACAATTGTTATTTGGTATTCTGATGAAGTGGCATGTGGTCTAGTGGGACTTTCAAAATGACAAAATCACATTTTGTCAGTTTCTAAGTTCCCTTGGACAATCTTAAAATTGCTTCAGTTTCTCCCCATGCGGATTGTTTAGGTATAGCCAGATGCAGGATCTATAAGTATGTCCAGATAAACAGGTTTTTTTGAACTAACTTTGGTCATGTGCAAGGAGGTTTACTCCATATTAGTGATCACTACAGAATATGTTTGCCACAATCTTGCATGTTATTAAAACTGAAAGCTTTTAGATACCTGAACAAAATAGTTCTACATTTCCCCACCCTTCTTCATTTTCTGATCTTTTCTGTTTTTTCAAAATAATTTTCACTATTTCAAAACATTCAATGGACATCATGTGAACGTTGCCTCCCACTTTGACTGATGTGATTCCAGAGGTCTGCTATTTTAGGATCCCACTATGAGGACAACTGAACTCTGAAAGTTCAAAAGCAAGAAATTGCAAGTAGATAAATAGGTACCACTTTGGTGGGAAGGTAAGAAGCATCCCGTGCATCCCGTTGAGCCATGCCTGCCATGTGTCCATGGAAACATCTCCAGACGCAGACAGTGCTGGCTCTTTGGCTATAAACAGAGATGAGTACTGAACCCTAGAGTCAGATACGACTGGCTTTCAACCAAGGGTGACCTTTTTCCTTTGAGGACAAACTGGAAACAAAAGAATACACAGCTCTTCATGTGGCATTGCACATAAGAAAGCAATCATCTTTGCTGTTGGTCCACCTGTATTAGATCAAGTACATACACATACATAAATGATACACAATTCACCTATCTTTATACACACATACGTATGTATGCATGTTTGTGTGTCTCTGTATTTACTTGTTTACTTGTTTATTGGGCACCTATCTGAGGTGACTTTCATGGAAAGAAACACAAGGGTTAAATGCATGTTCTTCATTCACATTTTACTAGTTTAATGAAGGGAAGAGAAGCAAATTTACAGCAACTGTTTTAAATATAGATCCATTTTTTAACATGACCACATAATTGGTCCAGAACTTTTTTGGCTCTCAATAATCCTCCCCCACCCCATCACCATTTTAGCAGAGCTATTTGCAACAAGTATTTTTCCCTTTTTATTTATTTTTTACACTACTAAGTCTTCTTTAAACTTCAAGCTACCAACGTCAAATAATATTGCACACATCATGACTTATTTGGGACACCTAAATCTTTCAGGATGCTATTATTTGTATTTTCTACCAATTCTAACACAGTGTTATTTTTTTAGTATCTTGTAAACATAAATCGGGGTAAATTCCTATGTTTTTTAAACAAGGTGTTGCAGAAAATATTAGCTTTCCCACATGTGGTCCTAAACTTGTTAAAATGATTTAATCAAGCACATGTCTTACAAAAAACTCATGTTAACTTAATAAAGCTAAAGACAACTCTTTACAATATACCCCTCTTTAAACAGAGTATATTTTTCCTATACTGTATATACTTAACTAGAAAAAGAAATTGTATTGAAATTAATGAGTTGCTTTTGAGTAACAGTATTTATGACTAGAGGTAAGTCTCACTTGAAAATAATCCAGTTAAGATCATGTTGACAGGGCCTAAATAAACCCTCTGATTTATGCAACTGTTAAAAAAGCTAACAACAAATGCCACGTTCTACTTTGGAAGGGTCATAGCTATAGTCAAACATCCTGCCATTGTAATATGTTCAGTTGTCTTTCATTCCAATTTTTTCAGCGCTGTTTTGATGAGACATTTTATAGTTTTGTTTACATTAGCCTAAAAGTGTTGAAAATTCAGATAATTGAAGGCTGTGGGCACATCCCACTTTAAGTGACCAAATCAATATGTACCTTACATTTTCTCTCCCCACATCCACCCCATCAACTCTGGAGAGTCCTTCACAAAAACGTCTTCCCAGAAATCTGCAGCAGTATGTGTTTTATATCTTTATAATGAAAAGTTTGGGATGAGAAGACATTAATCACCACCCCCATTTGAACACTTGTTTAAAAAAACTGCACCTTATCCTTCTGAGATATTACAGATTTTTTTAATCCAAGGCCACCTCTTACAGAATGTGTCACAACAAACAATTTAGGAACTTTGAAACTAACTTCTCCGTTTCACATTTGGGTTTCAGTAGTCTTCCTTTATCACTGCTACTGCTTGACAGCACATAGCTATACACTTCTGTGTTCTGATATGCTACCTGTTTTCCAGCACGTTTACTTTAGAAGTTGTCAAGATGTCCTATATATTGTGGGAGAAGATTAGGCACAGTGGAAGTGTTAAACCTCGCCACGTTGCATAAGTAACATTTGAGAAACAATATTTTCAAAATGATCTTTACTTTATTTTCAGGTACTGGGCTTATATTTTGGGGGAATGTTTAGGACTCCTATGGTTGTAGTATACCCAACATCCAAATCCTATCTATAATTGTAGATGAGCAGGAGACAAAGTACAGCTACAGCGGTGTGGTGTGTGCTGTCTGTTCAATTATATGGCTACACATATACTTTCCCAGTGTTACCTCAAATATAGAGAACTATCTCTGTAGCAGATTTCGATGTGACTCACCCTTATGATTCTGAATACAAACAGCTCTATGTTACACTTACTGCCTAATATTTCTTTACTGAAAACTATTTACTTACCATCTTTTAAGGTAGTCACGATTGCCAAATTTTCCCTTATTCTACAGGTTAAGAGGCTAAATCTGATTAGAGCTGTACGTGCGTCAGTTTCTTGGGAGAACAGGTGGCATATAAATGTAACAAATAAAGTTTACACCTAGGCATCAGTGAAACAATTACTACAGCCAAATCTCTAGAAAAAGAAGCATTTGCAATACAGTGGTGCCATTGTTCTCTTGTGATGAATCATGCAATCGGAAACCATTTAAAATGTGACACAAGCAAAACAGAGGAACGGAGGCCAAAACAGAGGAGATGGTAGTTGGATCCAGATAATCATAATCACTGCTACAGGATTGGAAACGGTCAGTCGATGTACCAATTCAAAGAAGGGCAAAGGCAAAGAATGTTCAAATTATTGTACAATAGCACTCATCTTACATGCTAGCAAGGTCATGCTCAAGATCTTACAAGCTAGGCTTCAGCAATATGTGAATCGAGTATACCAGAAGTATAAGCTGGGTTCAGAAAAGCCTGGGAAACTAGAGACAAATTGCCAACATTTGCTGGATCATGGAGAAAGCAAGGGAGTACCAGAAAAACATCTACAGTACTTCTGTTTCATTGACTACACCAAAGCCTTTGATTGTGTGGACCACAATAAACTGTGGGAAGTCCACAAAGAGATGGGAGTATCAGATCATCTCATCTCTCTTCTGAGAAATTTGTATGAGTCAAGAAGCAACAGTTAGGACAGGATACGGAACAACTGATTGGTTTAAAATAGGAAAAGGATTACGACAAGGCTGCATATTGTCACCCTGCTTATTTAAATAAATAAATGAATGAAATAACAACCTGAGATATGCACATGACACTACCTTAATGGCAAGAAGACCCAAAGAACATCTTTATGAGGATGAAAGAGGGGAGTGCAAAAGCAGGCCTGAAACTCAACATCAAAAAAACCAAGCTCTCTCCCTGGCAAAAGAAAGGGGAGGAAATGGAAACAGTGACAGAGTTTACCTTCTTGGGATCTAAGATCACTGCAGATGGTGACTGCAGCCATGAAATAAAAAATACACTTCATGGGAGGCAAGCTATGGCAAACCTAGGCAGCATAAAAAGTAGAGACATCACCCTGCCAACAAAAGCCTGCATAGTTAAAGCAATTTTCTTCCCAGTAGTAATGTATGGCTGTGAGAACTGGACCATAAGGAAGGCTTGAGCGCATTGGAATAGATGCCTTTGAACTGTGGTGCTGGAGAAGACTGTTGAGAGTACCCTGGACTACAAAGAGATTGAATCAGTCAATCCTAAAGGAAATCAACCCTGACTACTCCTTGGAAGGGCAAATACTGAAGCTGAAGCTCAGTAGTTTGGCCACCAAATGAGAAGAAAGGTCTCACTGGAGAAGGCCCTGATGCTGGGAAAGATTGAAGGCAAAAGGAGAAGGGGGTGGCAGAGGATGAGATGGCTAGATGGCATAGTTGATGCGGTGGGCGTAGATCTGGGCAGACTATGGAGGATGGTGGATGACAGAGGAGCCTGATGTGTGGTGGTCCGTAGGGTCACAAAGGGTCAGACTTGACTGTGCAACTGAACAACAAAATCAGAGAAGATCCACAGAATTCAATGAGACTTGAGTCACTACTAACTGCTTTGATTAAGTGAAGAAAAACTACTGTCAATATGTTGAAGTTTGGGTGCAATTTGTAATGCAATTATTTCAGCTACCGTTGCTTGCTATTATTATAGGGCAAGGAAACACTTCTGAGAAAACAATCATACCTTATTTGGGTTAACTGCATCACATTATTTACAGAGCTACCTTTGAAAGGTGTCTGAAACATCATCCAATTCAAAACTCTGTAGCCAGTCTGTTGACTGGAGCTGGTTGCAGGCAGAAAATGACTGCTTTGGTACAACCAACTTTAGTGGCGATCAGTCTGTTTCTATGAAGGTCTTGAGTTCACAAAAGCTGATCAGGACAAGATATTTTAGCGATTGCGCATTCATAGGGCTGCCATAAATTGAAGGCAATGTGACAGCATGTAACAAAAGGCTTTTGGCAATTGACTGGTGGTCCTCCTGAGCAGATGTTTTCGAAGGACAGGACTGAACTTTTCAATTTAATTTGCTCATAAGCCACCTTCATCCTCAGTGCAGAGGTAAAAAACTGAATATAAGTCAAATACAGTTAAATAAAAAGTAGGTCTTAGTTTGACTGTTTATACATCTGCTACGCAAGCCTCACCAAAGATAGCTTTTCAGTAAACAAGCAGTTATTTCCAGTTAGCGTGTACCTGCTAACTGCTGAATAATTAATTAAATTCAAATATACTTTTTTTGCGGAAGATTGACATTTATACCAGATTAGATGCAGTTGTAGCTTTTCCCTTCACAGGGCATTGAATTTGTGCTGATCTGTCTGCAGCCCACGTTTGATGCTCTTGCACAGCATTCCCTAACTCTCAGGAGCTGCTTATGCTAAGGATGGCCTGGGGAAAAAAAACCTAACATGAAATAAATAATTTAAAATTGTTATGCCTATGTATTATGATTGTAAACCACCCAGAGTGGGAATTTTTTTCAGATGGGCAGTATAACTGCTAAATTGCTCCAGGGGTATAAGGTATCTAAATGCAGAACTAGAGGTAGGGAATACAATTCCACACTGTGTCTCCTAGAGAGGGGCTTGACTCAATGATACATAAAGTCCCTTCCACCTCTGAAGTTCTAAGATTTATTACCGATAGATAGCAATGTACACCTCTGAATAATTGTATGCAAACATATTAAAGGCATTAGCTTGGAATCAAAGTGCAGCCATTAGGACTATCAAAGATGTTCCTAGTATCAGGGACGTAGGGGGAGGAACATGCCTCACAAAGGCTCCGATGGGCACCCAAAATTTTTCTTGTGGGACAACCGGCAGGGCGGACCTTAGATCCTGGACCTGCTTGCCTCAATGAGCACTCCTCACCCTAGCCCGATTCGCTGGGGACAGGGACAGAGTAGCCTTCTGCATATGGCAGGTAATATAAATCACTTGGCAGAAGCTAGGCTTCTTAGAGTTGCTACTCTTCCCCTCCCTTTCTGAGACAGAGCTATCCCTCTCACCTCTTTCCGTCTGGCTGGAAGCGATGAGGACACATCGGAATCACTTCAGCTCTGCTGGGCTTCCTCCTTCTTGTTTACAAAGGCTTGGCTTTTGAAGATTTATTGAAGGAACACAATGTGGGATACAGATCTTAAAATAATCTACACTATAGAACACAATCTAATAAAACAAATAAATGAAATAAAACATCTTGCTACTCCCTAGCAGGTTTCAAACTTCTTAAGTTTTAGAGGCAGTTCAGCCCCTCATGGCTTAGTGCTAGACCCAAAGAGTCATTTTGGAGAGCCGACTGGCAAGGGCTCTCGCTGCAATCAAGATCATGGTGATAAGAGACAAGGGTTCCCCCTTGTCTCAGGAGTGGCTTCTGAATGAACAAATTGTGCCCTTTTTATAGAGGAAAAGGGGCTCTAGAATGTGGTGATCTCATGAGAAAGCACCTTTGTTTCCCATGAGAAAGAGTGAAATCTTCAAGGACCTTTACAGGTGCAGGTGCCATCTGCTCCACATGTGGCCCCCACCTTTGCTTTATCTGGGAAAGTTTTATTCTAACAGGTGTCCAGGCAATCAGTTTGATTGACAGGAATGGAGACGTCATCTCCCTCGTGGTGCAGTCATGTGACCTGACTGTCACTCAGTATCCTTGTGGGGACTGCAGGTGTTTTTCTTGGAATGTGTCCAGTCCGGGACACTCACTTTCCCCTCCTCCCTTTGGGAAGGCTACTTTATTCTAACTATGCATCATTGCAATGTCGGACTAACAGCCTGGCATAGCAATGTGTTTAAAAAAATGATAACTGGCATTTCTAAGCCTAAGAAAAATGCAAAATGTATCTTAACACTACATGAATCAAATGTCACCTTAAAATTAAGACAAGGTTGCATGTGAAAACCATGATACCTAGTATCAGTGGCTACTCAGGACTGCTTTACATGTTGAGTATTTGTTGCTATACAGTATATTATTGCATAGAAAATGTGTCAGAAAAATGGCAACAATAAACTCACATCTATTACATGTAACATTCAGGCTGAGTTTTTGAGTTTTTCAGGGGTTAAATGTGTATATGTGGGGTGGGAGTATGTTGATAATTTTGTACAGTTGTATTTTGTTAAGGTTTTGTTAAGTCGATAAATAGAATTTCAATCTCGTTGTTCTGTATAGGAAAATGACAATAAAGATTTATTGTATTGTATCATATCGAGTGTTAAATTAAAGCCATAGCTCTTTACTTTTAAAGCTATGCTGATAATAGAAAATGGAAATGGAAACATTAAAGTGACCTAAAATGATTTTCTTTTAAAAACTGCTAAGTTCTCAGTTATTTCAAAGAAGTCTTCAACAATACACTTATATACAACAATATTTTAAATTATCTGAAACCCAGATTAATCAACTCAGTATGCAATCCCTCCTCACTTGACTCTGTATGCAAAACAATTAAAGAAGGGCTGAGTCCCAAGAGGTTAAATGGTAGGCACAGACAATATATATACTTTTCAATGCAATGGGAATTTGCCTGTACAGTATTTTACAGTGGAAATGGGATATTTATTTGTGAAATATGGGCTTTGTATGTATATTTCACAGATATTAAATAATATGACACCAAAAATACTATGGAAGAACACATAGGGAACACCCATTCTCCTTTCCCGAGAATGCATAATTAATCACTTTCTGATCTACTGATTTCCAACATATTACAGTTCATTGCTTTTTAAAATCTCTTATGCAATCAGTTCATTTAGTTATGTACAATCTGATACTGTCTAAAATGTAAAAAAAGAAACAAGTATTAGATTACATTAGGGTACTTCCAAATAAACAGAAAACCAAGAGAAATAAACCTTCTGAAGCCACATAACTAAACAACTTTGAAAATAATGTTCAACATATACCTTTCATTCAAAGAGTCTGCATTAAAACATTGTTAGACTCATTCTTTAGAGTAAACTGAAACTTCAGAAAAGAATATTTTCTCATTAGTTAGAGAAAGCTTGGCAATCTCTTGGTATTGTATTAATCATTTTATTACCAGTCTGCACATCTATCTATATTTAATGCAATTTGTAGTCTAACCCCCCCACCCTGAGCTTTTATTAAGATTTTATATGATGGTTTACTCTAAGTTATCCTTCGACACCCAATGGGGTAAAAGAGGAAGAAAAGAAGAAGACTCTAAGTCAGCTAACCATCTGCCATCTAATGTACCTATGAACTCCTTCTAGGGAATGAACCAGTAATATGTTCCAACATTATTATCTGAGACTCATTAATCACTGAACATGGGACTCTCAGCATATACAGGTGAAACTCGGAAAATTAGAATATCATGCAAATATTCATTCATTTTACTTAAAAGGTGAAACAAATATATGAGATAGACTCACTACATGCAAAGCGAGATATGTCATGCCTTAATCTGTTATAATGGTGATGAGATTATGTGATGATTATGGGGTACATGAGATTGGGGGGGGGGTTGGGGTTTTCATAAACTGTAAGCCATAAGCATCAATATTATAACAAAGTAAGGCTTGAACTATCTCACTTTGCATGTAATGAGTCTATCTCATATATTTGTTTCACCTTTTAAGTTGCATTACTGAACTGAATGAACATTTGCACAATATTCTAATTTTCTGAGTTTTACATGTATTGCATCTGTTTTACCATTGTCGTGCCCTCTGTCTAGAAATCTTTCTACCTGATAATCATATAATTGTACTATTTTAGAAGACCAAACAAGAAGTTATTTACAGGACATATATGAATGAGATGTCTTGGAATAGATGATTACCAGGTTCACATTATGTCTCCTAATTTCATAAACCATGGCAGATGACTCTAAGAACAGGTTGTGGTGCTCCTCTTGTATCTCACTCACTTTCTCCCTCTTGAATGCCAATTTTAAAGCTTCAATTTTGACAGATATTAATAAAGATAAAGGACTTCACTAAGATGAAGCAAAAAACTCTGACTTCTTGTAAAATGCAAACCAATTTAAGCTAAAACCAAACACAAGTCTAAGCACTGCAGGCAGCTAGCGCAAGTCAAAGCACATTTTGACTGAGAAACTCATCCTTACCTTTCTAAGCTGTGGTTTAAGAAACTTGGAAAGACTGTACAAACTGAACCTGGTCACTTAGTAGTTTAGGATTGTGAAAATAGCTTTTAGTACTAATAAACTTAAATCAGAATGACTGTGCAGCCTAGAGTAAGCATTTACTTCTACTGAGCCATCATCATGGTCTTACTACTTACTGTAAAAATCCAGTCTTGATTTTTGTTAACAAAAGAATAAAGTACTGTATCATGTCATGATACCACAGCTTTCATTAAACTTTTTTTTTAGCAGTGCACTCATTTGGTCAAAGTCTGGAAAGTTAAACAACAAACATACAAAACATTAACAAGACTTATACTGTACTTATGTTCTGATTTGATGCCCCTCAAACTGTGTGGAACCTGGCTTCCAAAATTGTTCCTCCAGCAAGTTTGGAAACAATATAGAAATGACTGTTAAATATACAGTACTGTAGTTTCCATTCCCAACAAGTGTAGAGACTGCAAGTAAGTAACTCTTCCAAAAAGCTTAACACTTCAGGTGAAAGTAACTGCAGAATGAACTCACCAAAAGGCGTCTCTTCATTCTGGCAGTTTCACATCTGGCCTAGGAATGGAAGGAAGGAGGGAAGGTGGGTTCTGGCTCTACTCTGTTTCCCAAACAGCCAATTAATAAGATTTCAGCTTTCCTCATATACCTTTGGATTGGGGCATTTTAAGTATTTGGAAGCAGGTGATAATTTTGAAACAAAGTTATCTAAATGCCCCATTTTCAAGCTCTTATTGTCTTGAGACTTCCTTACAATCATACCAGAATGCTAACATCTAGGCCCGTGATGGTGAACCTTGGCACTCCAGCTGTTCTTTGACTTCAATTCCCTGAAAATCCACACGCACAGTAAACCTATTTGTGTGGATTCACAGAGACTTGGGCTTGTGGGAACTGAAGGTCAAGAACAGCTAGAGTGCCAAGGTTCACCAACACCGATCTAGGCCAAACCTTAAATTTCTATAGCCATGAATTCTCTTGCTTTGAAGAGAATATCTGTAGCTGTTGCAGAAACTGTTGTTTGATCCTTCATCCATTTGTATTTGTTAATCACAACTATTTTCTTCTAGGAAAGAACTATGAGGTATTCAATCTTCATTTGGAAAATACACAGCAAACAATAACCATGAAGTGTGATATAAAGTATCAGAAAAAGTGGATTTTGAGCCACAAAATATCACAAACAAAATGATTAGTCTTTAAAGTGCCACAATATTTTGTTTCCCCCACTTCTTTTCCTTTTGATTTTGTCAACATTATTATTATTGTTAAGTTTATTTCTATACCGCCTTTCTTACCCAGTGGGCAACTCAAGGTGGTTCACAGCATGAAACAAGACATGAAACAAAAAACAAGATCTAAGCAAGTAACAACATCAATAGCAATACAATAATTACAAGATAAATAAATACATAACTATACATCATAATCTATACAATCAATCTGACAATAGTAATATCAAAAGATCCCAAAACACAGTGTTCAACCCCCACATAATACAGTACAATAACAGAGACACATTAAACACGACAGAGAACAGTGGCCGTGAAATGTCCTTTTGAGCTATCTGGATTAAATAAATACTGTATAAGGTAGTAATAATATTTCCTCCCTGCACAAGCCTTTCTTACATTTCTGATGTATAAGATGTTGTATTACAGTTATTTTTTTGGTAAACTATATAGTTTAATAGCAGTTACACTTCCTTTCAAAGTTACTGTAATAAAGTTATTTAAACAAGCATGGGTGTCTGGGAAAGGAGAGACTTGGTTCCAAAGTTCTAAATTTATGTATGTTATACTACATAAACAGATGCATTATGTTGTTGTGGTGCACACTATATGCAGGAATTATATACTGGCTGAAATCTTCTTGCTTAATATAGCAAGTTGCACTAGAGTAGGCACATTGAGCCAGTAGGATTTATGATACTTCTTCTTAAATTCCACTGATCCAACTGGGTCTACTCTAGTTGTGACTTATTTTAGCATTGTAAATTTTAACTGGAATAGGCCAATTTGAATCAATGGAGCTTATGGAAGAGTTGATTCACCAAATTCCCGCTGATTCAATGGGCCCACTCTCCTGTGACTTACCGCATTAAGCAACAGGATTTCAGCCACTATTACATATCTTTGCCCTTGCCCTAGAGAAATTCCTGTGGACATTCTTGATAGTAAATGCATGGACAGTTTATGAAAACTATACAATCTAGAGACAAACAATAATTAACCATAACAGTATGAAAAATATAAACTTTCCATAGGTACACCACAATCCATTTTAACCACAATTACAAACTGTATTACTGTATTTACTAAGCCTCCACAAATTAGAACTGCAACACATCAACACTGACCTTCAAGACTGAAATCACATGAAACGTGTAAATGCAAATGTACAGTACCTCCAGATTATATATGCTTGCATAAGCAATTCCAGTGGAATTGCGTCTCCAGACGGAGTTGCTGCCCTTTAGGAAAGAACTAAAAACCTGGCTGGCAGGCCAAGTTTGGGGTGCAGGTGGAGGGGTGGTTTCCGTTGGGTGGCTGGTTTAGCTGTTCTCTCTCTGTTTTGCCGCACTGTTCTGCAGCCCACATTGGACTCTTTCCATTGTCCATCCCCTGGTTTCGAGGGAGATGGGAGGTAGCTGTGCGGTGCACAGCTGTGCGGTGCACCACGGGAGCGCTACCAGAGCCATCATTAGACTTTCCTCCCTCGGCCATTTCTTCGCCTTGAGGGAGATGAGGATTCTTGTTGGACTTTCCCTCAGTTGTGTCAACTTTGCCGACTTTACTGACTCTGCCCTCCTGGTTCTGCCTGCTGGGAGTGCTTGGGAATAATTGGGGGCCTTTTCAGTATGTTTTTGTACCTTTGCATTTTTGTATTACTGTTGCATTATGATGTATATTGCTTTATAGTTTTGTATTTTGCATATGAAAATGTACTTTTACCTTGCAATTTGTACTGTATCTCTGTATATTTTTGAATATTGTGAACCGCTTTGGGTTGTCCACAGGATGAGGAAAGCGGTATATAAGAATAAAATTCAATTCAATTCAATTCAATTATGCCTTCCCCCTCGGTTCCTTGGGTACCTGCACCCCTCTTTAGGGGGTGGATTTTAATTCTGTTTTTATTGGTTTTTATCTGTTTTATGTTGTGATTGTGAACCGCTCTGAGTCGGCCTTGGTCGAGTGGGCGGTATAGAAGTCCAACAATAAAATAAAATAAAATAAAAATTTAGAATGTTTCCAATGCCATTCATATAGATAACCTCCCAAGCAGTAGAGAAATTACATGTACAGTACAATGCTGGTGAAAAACAAAGATCTTAGATTCCTAAGATCCTAGAGCAGTGGCAAAGTAATAGATGACTTTCATGTCATGGAATGGCTTATACTGTAGTTACCAGTAACTAAAAACACACACAGCAACAGAGTAAGACACGCGCACTCAACTACAGGTGATCCTTCTTCTTTACTTCCTCTTTTACCCCTCCAAGTGTTGAGGGAATGATCCTTTCCTTCCATTAATATTATTTCAACCTATAACACTGCTCCATACTGTAGAATCTAACTATATTGTCTATCTAGGAGAAGAGCTGAAATCCTGTTGCTTAGCATAGTAATGATTAAAGTAGGCCCACAGAATCATGTTACTACTTACCATGGTATGTGTTGCAAAAGCTTTGTTGTAAACATACTGATAATACACTATTAAAGATACATCCAAAATCCACACTGTGACAAATCCTCTATAAAAGTTTACAAGTCTATTACTAATACATTTTAAAAACAATAGGCTGATTATAAATACCTAATCAGAAATATTAAGCTCCCCCCTTTTAAAAAAATTGTATTTCCTGTCATTTAATAATACGGTACTGTCATAATAATGTAGGTGATTACACAGGTGCCCTTCCATTTACAGAAGGGCCATTTTATGATTCAGAGGAAAACTTTTGGGAGAAATGTGAATTGAAATCCAGACATATTGTCCTGCTGTGCATATTCTCTATGTAATCTTGTACAATATTTGTTGCACTAAACCTTTTGCTATTTTTCTCTAGTTTCCACAACTTTAATGCATATATCAGTGATAGCAAACTTTGCCACTCCAGGTGTTCTTGGACTTCAATTACCAGAAGCCCAACTCAGCACTCCTGCTGATCAGGGCTTCTGGGAATTGAAGTTCAAGAACAGCTGGAGTGCTAAGGTTCGCCATCACTGGCATATATTCAAGTAGCACTCCATTTATGGAAAGAACACATCCAGCTTTTACAACTAGAAGAGAGGGATGTATATGTTCCCTCAAAATATTTTGTAGAGTTACATGCCTCTCCAGAACACCCTGAGAAGTTTTGCAGAGTTCTGCAGGAGGAGAAGAGATATGGTGAAAACTCTCTTCCTTCTTTCTATTAACAGAATAGCATTCAACATTCAAAATGTTGTACCATCCTTCATTTAATTGACAGAATAGCTGGATTGAAGGTCCATTCATCTTGAGATCAAACCCCATTTCTTACTCTGTATGTGAAATCCATTACGTATTTCAAAATAAAGCTTTAACGAAAGATGTAGAAGACTTTTCCTGCTGCACAATGGCTGGGGTGCAAATACTTCTGCATTGCAGAGCAAGCATTCTGATGCCAAACTTCATGAATTCAAGAATTTAGGATTTGCCTTGAAATGAGGAACATATTTCAGTTAATATGAGTCTCACAATACAGCAGTTTTACATGCAGCAGCTATCATGAATAATCTTTTGCACTTCTAGGTACTGTACCTCCTTTAATGGAACTATCCCTTAGTGGTTGTGCAACCATGTTCTTCCATTCATGTTTCTTTGGCACCCACTCAATATGCTTTTCATTCTGAGGATAGCACCTTTCTTTGGATAGTGCCCTTGATGCTCGTGTAGGGATTCATTCATCCCTAGAGGGGTGGGGTATAAGTGTAACTAATAAATAAATACTGTAAATTGATGCATCTCATAATTTTCTGCCTTAAGGAAATCAATAGGCAACAATACACAGTTAGTTATAACAACATGGAGCTTTACTTTAAATGTACTAGAAATATTACTAATTGAAAACTAGATTTACTCAAGTATGACAATACCATTTTATTACAGTATTTCATAATATTTATTTCTAGAAAAGAAAATGTTCTATACCCTGCTATTAAAGTAAAGTTTCTTTTCTGAAAAATATGCTTTTCCCATTAATGGAAATTCACCCCCAGTTTCATGAAACTTAATCCTCCACTAAGGAAAACAAAATCTTGAAAAATATATTCATTGAGAAAAATAAAATTATTTATTTATGTTTTATTTATATGCCATATTTCTTTCAATGAAGGAAGTCAAGGCAGCCTGTTGAAATAGGTTAGGTTAACAGTTTATTTCTGTAATTGCACCCTGGTTTTATAGAATACCATA
Organism: Bradypodion pumilum; assembly: GCA_035047305.1. Taxonomy (NCBI): domain Eukaryota; kingdom Metazoa; phylum Chordata; class Lepidosauria; order Squamata; family Chamaeleonidae; genus Bradypodion; species Bradypodion pumilum. The sequence goes on along the minus strand of JAWDJD010000001.1, from coordinate 185,269,077 downwards.
ACATATTACCATCCCTTTTTCTATGTATTTTGAACAACCATTCTAATCTGAAATGGGGCAATCTTTTTGTGTTAAACATGTCTCGTTGTAATATAAGCAGTTTAGAAAGAACCACTGCATCACAATGACACAGTGCAGCGAAATTAAAAATAATCTAATTTGACACAAATATAGAAATTTCAAAACATACTTATTGATACATTATTTTTTTAAAAAATCCCCCACCCCCCTAAAAAAAATCTCACCAACATTTCACTGGGTTCAAGAACAATGCACTACTAAAATATCATTTAAACCAAGATAATAGAACATGATTATAGTTAAACAAATCAAATCCAACACCAAAGGTTTTAAATGTACAATGCCAAAATAATTCTAGATCTAGATCTGTGGAAAACAACGCAACGTGCATGGGGGAAAAAAAGCCAAAGACCTTATTGCAGAACAATAGTTTTTTTAATGAAAGATCTGCATCATTGTGTTTAGTGCGTTACATTTCTTATTTAAAACATGATAGTGTTTTGCAAGTGAATTTAACTATCAACAAAATTATTGTACAACATATGAAACACAAAGAAGAAAGCCACTGTAGATATGGTAAACTTTCGTCCATGAAAATGTTAAAAAACTCTTTGATATTCAAATAATAACGAAACACAGATTAAATTTAAATACGGGATCATTATGTCTAAGAAAACTCTTCTACTGTACACATGTGAGCAATTTTTAAAACGGTAGGACAGACTTGCAAGCCTCCTTTATCACTGCTTACTAGGGTGACTATTCATGTTCTATATTTTAAATTGAAATTCCACAATAGTTAAGAACAGTACTTTATGAAAAGTTCAGAGGAATTAAAATCTCCACATAGTTCTACTATATATAATATTCCAAGGTAGCATATAGGCCAAAGATTATATAAAAATGATGGGTGCTGATACAAGAAAGCCTATAAAATTAAATCACAATGTTCAGAATGTTGTACCTTAATTCTAGTCATTTGTTAACCTGCGGATCACTAAATGACACAGTACTTTCTAGGTTGAATCTATTCTGCTTCCAGATATAACACCAATGAGAACTGGACTGGCTCCATAAGTTGTTTAATTTCCAAGAAATAAGGTTTGTTTTATGGAAGGTTGCAGTAAGCGAATGTGATGACTGCTGCAGTAATTGCTCTTACTATAGCAACTCCCACTTTGTACTTAAACAAGCATCCACATAGTCTCGTCTTCCTTTCTGGGCCCAAGCCTGGATAGCTTGACCCATAACTTCATACCTGAGCCCCATAACCATGATCTAAACTTCAGTCTTACAGAAGTAGGTAGGACTGTACTTCTCGTGTGAATTAATTCTGTATAATGTACACTAGCCTCTGACCGGAAAAGAAGTCATTCTACCATTTCGTAAGTATAGGACTTTTAGCTCTGTCAGATCAGGTATTTTTGTTCAACCTGCACCAATTACTTCAATATTTCCCATGCAATTCTGTCTGAAGACCTGGCAATTTTTCTCTGCTCTACCTTCAAATCCCCAAATTGGGATACATTTATTTACTTATTTTATTCAATTTGTACAGCCACCCCAATTGACATGTGATTCTGGGTGGCATACATAAAATCCCCAACATTAAACAATAAAAAACCCTCAAAAAATCCTAACACATAAAATAACATGTAGTTAAAAAACTAAAAAAAAAATCTGAGTGACCCAATGTTTACTACGATTGACCCTGACAGAAAACAAGTATAGTAGACCCTCGCACAATGATGTTACTTGGTTCCCAAGTAGTGTTCCTAAGCGAATTTTGTTGTTATGCGGGTTTCTATGGAGTTTCCCGCATAACGACGTTTTTAGCGTCATTGTTCGGTTATTTTAGCATTGTTGTCCGGACAATGACGCTAAAAACGTTATGCGGGGGAACACGTGGGGCATAACGACGCGTTGTTAAGCGAAAATGATGCTATACAAACGCGTTGTTATGTGAGGGTTGACTGTACTGTAATGCAATCTTATGCTTGTTGAATGGTTTTCTCTCTCACAGCAAAACAAACAGGTCACCTTAGGCACTCTGTTCATTCCCCACATACTGTAGAAAAGACAAAAAGCAAATGTAATCATCAACCGTGCTTTGCTGATAAACCGCTTCTGTATGTTATCGATCCAGCTGTAAATGACTTAAGGTCCAGCCACACAATGCAATCCACTCTGCCATCCTTCCTGCTCTTTCCAATGCACTTACCCTGTTTTTTAAAATAATAATAATAATAATAAATAAATAGCCTTCTATTTCGGAATAACCAAAACAATAACCATTGGGAAAATGCTCATATATTAACATTATGGAATGGATAAGAAGGAAAAGATCAATAAGGACACGAGTCAAGCGAGGCAACAAAGGGGGGGGGGAAGAGAAGCAATAGGCATTTAAGAACAGCTTTGTAAAAATTAAAAAGACAGTTTTTAATTTCTCATTTGCACTCTTCCACCCATTAATGAGCCACCCAAGGGAAAAAAATAAAAATAAAAAAACATAACACCCAATAACAGTACAACGCATGACATTGTAACTTACAAGCGGATGGAAATCTGTAGCATTTACAGGCGGCAAAAGAGAGGGGGGGCATGAAAGAGACACACTTTGCAGGGCTCAAAAAAACCTCTCCCCTTATTTCCCCCCCCCAGGGCCCAAGAGGGCCGCCCCACCCAGTGGGGCCTACTACGGTCCCTTGGGGGACATCTTTCTCTCTCTTTCTGGCCTCATTTGGGTTCCTATTCGGCTGCATTGAAATAACCGAGCAACTCCCGGCGCCGCCGCCAAAGGGCCTCTTGCTCAATCTCTCCCTTGGCTTTTCCCTCCCCCCCCCCGCTCTCTCTCCCCCCCCCTCCGTGAGAGGGCCGCGACGTCGTATCCCTCCGCCCTTCGCAGAGAGAGAGAAAGCGCCTTTTCAGCCCAACCGCCCGCCCAGCCGAACCACCCCCTTTCGCGCGCTCCCTCCGACATCTTCTTCCCTCGCCTTGACTTGACGCCCCAACGTTCGATTCTCCTCTCACTCCCCCCCCCTCGTGCTGAGGGCGGTTGGTGGAGGGGGAAAAACCTTCCGCCTGAGGGAGAAGAAAACCTGCTCCCCCTGAGAGAACGAAAGGAAAGGGGAGAGGCGGAGGAGGCGGCTGGCTGGGACTCTTTGTCTCGGCGGAGGGATCCACCCAGGCCTTGCGCTAGGGCTGTACTGGCCGGGTGGTGGCAGCAGCAGCCCCAGCAGCAGCAAGCGCTGGCTTTTGCTGAGAGACGGAGTAGTTGTTGTTTCCTCCCTCCTTGAATGGTGGGAAGCTCCGGCTCTTTCGCGGCAGTGAACAAACGCTGACAGCTACTGGGCGAGCGAGTGCGCGCTCGGTTGTGTGTGTGTTTTTTTTTTATTATTTCTTTATTTTATTGCCTCACGCCAAGGGCCCAACCGCTGGGGAGCCTCGGCCCCTGCTGAGCCCAGCCGGGCTCCCTCCGCTCGCCATGTCCGGGGACGGCGGCGGCCCCCACACGGCGGAGCTGCGAGCGGGTAAGTGGCCCAAGCGAAGCCAAGCAGAGCCCCGGCTTTGAGGGGAGGTTTGCTTCTGGTTGCCGCCGAGGCCTCCACCTCCTCACGGTGTCTTTCTCTGTGTCTCCCTTTCTCTCCCCCCTCAGAGCTTTATTTCCTCATCGCCCGTTTTCTGGAGGACGGACCGTGCCAGCAAGCGGCTGAGGTAAGAAAGAGGAGTGGGGGGAAAGCCCCGCGGGGTTGGGGGTCCTGCCGAGTGCGGGGGGTGGAAAGGGGAAGGCGGGCGGCCGCTTCCCTCCCCTTTCTCTCCCCCTCATGGTTTTTTTTTTATCCCTCCATTTTTGCCCCCCCCCATCCCACCCCCTCCTTTCAGGTCCTGATCCGAGAAGTCGCCGAGAAGGAGGTGAGTTTTGCCAGCAACAACCCCGCGCCTTTCCGCCGCCCGCTCGCCTCAGCTGCGGCGGCGGCGGCCTCGCCTCCTCCTCCTCCCTCCTCCATGGCGGGCAGGCGGGTGGGGCGGCCCCTCTCTTTCTCTCTCCTGGGGAGGCCTTAGGAGGAGGCCTTTCGGTGACCAGGGTGTGTGTGTGTGTGTGTCTCTCTTCCCCCCTCCCCAGCTGCTTCCCAAGCGCACGGACTGGACGGGCAAGGAGCACCCGAGGAGCTACGAGAGCCTAGTAAGGGGGAAGCGGATGGGAATGTACTGCTAGGGAAAGTTTTGCGAGCAGCCCTTTAAAAAATTGAATTTCCCGCAATTTTTTTTTTAACAACAGAGTGGAAAATAAAATAAAATCAAAGGCTTCTTTTAAACGCAGGGCTTCTGCACGTGGAGGGGGTGGCTAGGCGTATTGGACTTGGGGAGCGGGTGCTGGTTTTTTTTTTCCAGAAGCCTTGGGTTCTTTGGATATTAGGGCAAATAATCATCATCATCACCCTACGAATGCGAGAGCCCCGGAGTCAGTTCCCTCTGCTAGAAATAAAGGTACGTCATTCATGGATGTTGTGCAGCAGAGAGCAGGAGGAGGCAGGGGAGGGGAGGAGCGAGTCGAGAGGGAGGGAGGGAGGGAGGGAGAGAAGCTTGTGAGAGCCAGGCAGGCCTGGGAGGAGACGGGGGCGCTCTTTTCCATGCAGCCCTGCTTCCCATACACAATAGGGGCTGTGTGACGATTTGAGATGGAGCAACGAGCGGGGTCCAGTCTTTCTGCAGGGGCAAAGCTACAGCTTCCTTAACCCTAATCTCCTTTTTGCTCAGAACGTAGAGTGGTAGAAAGAAAAGGTCCTTGGCAGTGACCCGCGGGGAAGGGCTGCAAGCGATCAGTTTTCCCAGTTTTCCTAAGTCTGTAAGCTCAGAACAGAAGGTTAGTTTTAAAGTGGTGGGGTTTTTTTTGAAGTGGTAGCTGTGTTAGTTTGTGCAATTATTTCCGAGAGTAAACAAAGAAAGACAAAAAACGTTGTGGCACCTTAAAGACTGACTCCTCTATTTTTATGTAAATTTCCATAGATCAAGTCCAGTTCATCAGACATAAGAGTGAGACTTTATGGCATTATATGTCATATATATATACTCTTACGTCTGATGAAGTGGACTTGATCCATGAAAGCTTACATAAAAATACAGGAGTCAGTCTTTAAAGTGCCACAATGTTTTCTTTCTTTCTTTTCTTTACTGTGATATAGTTTTAAAGTGGTGTCTTCTTAGCAGTGGCAACTCTAAAAACTTGTTTTGCGACACAGTTGACATGACTTCTGTATATATTATTTTGGCAACAGAATATCCCCCCCCCCCCAATACCCTGTAGATGATTCTCCTTGTCCTTGGTGGTCTTTATTGTTAATGTTCTGAAGGAACCAGTGGGAAGAGAATGAATCACTGTTTTTTATCAGATCCTCATGGTTTTGTTTTGTGTTATTATTGTAGATCAAGCCTTCTCCCTCCAATCATGTAGATAAAAATATGTTTTATAGAATTTGGGGGAAAGCTAGGACTTATTGACAGATTGTACACATTGAACTTTTGCACCTAGACCATTTTCTTATTTCAGCGGTGCACTCACTCCCACCCCCCTTTTTTAATAAAAAAAATGAAATTAAGAGGAAAATCTTAGGGTAAGTTGGATGCTGGATTTCTCAACAGCTTATCAGACTGCTGATTGCAAAACTATAACTTTTTGTTGTGAATGGTAGTCACACCATACTGTTACATTGTATGGGAATACAGTTGTCCATCCTTTTAGCTGTGGGAATGGTCCAGAGAGTAGTTCTTTCCGAATTCCCCTGCTTGATTAAGGGGAAGGTTTTTTTTAAACACCTCTGCTTCCTTTGGTTTTACTTCATCTACTAGTATGGTGGGTGTCTTCAAATCTCTGGAGAGACTTTTAGGAGACACAAGACTGCAAAGGAAGGGAGACATTGCTTTGTGGAAAGTTCAGTTGAATCAAAATCTTCGTCCATGAAAAGCTTTTGCTGGATCAAGCAATTAGTTTTTGTGACATGGTAGTCATTGTTCGAGAGCCAGTGTAGTATAGTGGATAGAGTGTTAAACTCAAGAGACCTGTATTTATATCCTAATTTGGCCTATGTAGACTCACTTGGGTGAGTAGTGGCAATGGTGAGCCATTCCTTCAACATGAAGGTCATAATCAGTTAAAGCACTCGATATCATATAACAGTCACTGGTTCAGTTTGGACACAGTTGGTACTTGATAGTTTTGGTACACTATTCATTCAGGTCAGTTGTGTAGAAATAATTGTGAAAAGGTAAAGAGGGCTTCTTTCCTGCCTTGCATGTTAAGGAAATACAGTATTGCAGCTTGACTTGTATCCTAAACTTCAGTTTTACTGTTCCTGTCAGGAGCTTTCACAGCAGTGTGTGGGATATTTCAGTAGAGGCAGTTCTCGAGTATTTATTTTAAGCATAGATGTAATCTATGAATTAAATATAGAGCTAGAAAAAGATAGGATGATGGATCATAGCTAAATGTTATGAGTTATAAGGGTTGGTTGTAAAATTCTGCTCTTTAATTGAGTTAGTCTCTAAGCAAGGTGCTCTTTATGTGAGGTATTACTGTACAGTACTTGAATATAGCCCTTAGCCAAGAGTGTAATTCACTGTAATTGTGTAGTAAATCCTACACTTTTGATGCTATCCTTGAACTGCAAAAAACGAGCAAGTTAAACACCTGCTACTTCCGATGTAGAGCTGAAGGGCCTTCATTCTGAAAGTTGTGGAGACCTGTTTTTTTCTTTTTAGCTGGGTAAGGGATGGGTATCTTCTTTACATCCTCTTTTACTTTTTCAGGTGTTGAGGGAAGGGTATAACTAACATATATTATTAAGGTTCATTTTTTATCTTGATTGTATAGGTGCGTGCACTGCTAGGTTCGTATCGTCAATTACTAATCCAGTGTAAACAAGTGAGATTGAATCTTACTCATTTAGAACAGTGTAAATTAGTTTTGAATTGTGTTATTGAATTTTGTTGTGTGTTCTCACCCATTTATATACTTATTACCAATCCTCTCTTTATTATATGATAAATCTCAGAATATATGAATATAAAAAATATCAAATAAAATTTATTGAAACAAATATCTTTTTTTACTAAAGGCCAAAGTTTTTATTTTCCATTGGTACATCTTTTGCTTGGGTTGCAGACAGATGACTATCAGACAGCAACATGCACCTCTATTAAAAAGTAAGAAAAAAGATGGTGCGTTTAAGGTCTCTGCAACAGTAAGATTTATTTTCAACAGCACAAGTGTGCCATCAGTGTTGTGTAGAATGAGCTTGAGTAATAACTGCATATGGCAAACATTGTGGAATGCCTTGGGAACATGCTTGCCTTACCATCAAGATCTAATTAATTCCTACGAACTGTCAGTTGCCATTATAGAAAGTGGGAACAACAGTCTTCTTTGGTTTTAGGCTTGAAACCATAGACAGCAGTCCTGTGATGCGATTGGAGAGTGAAAGTTGAAATTTTGTGCTTGGTAGAGGATGTCATTTTTATTTCTTAATGGTGTCCAGTTTATACTTTTAATACAGTTACCTTTATGAGTATATTCAGTGGCTTGGTTCTTGATCATGACTGATTAATTTAGAAGGTTGAGTGCAATTAATTCCATTAAAAACACATTATTTTTGTAATGTAGAGGTGTGCATAAAAGAACGAATAAGTGTGAAGCAGCACTAAAATAATGAGGCTAGAATGAGTCTGCTGGCCTGAAAGAGTTAGTGATTTTTGGTGTCCATTATTAATTGGGCTTTTATGTCTAATCTTTTTACCAGATGATACTGTGTGCTTTTATTTTAACTGGAATAGTATGGAGGCAAGTATAAAGTTGGTTCAGTGTCATAAATTTGGCAAGGCTGTTACTAACTTACATATTCTGCTAGCTTGTGTCACATCAGTGGCTTGAAGAACCACTTAAAATTACATTGACTTCGTTATCTGTTTACATGAAGGGTAATTCTCACTTGCAACAGATAACTGAGCAAGAGGCTATTACGTACAAAATTTAGTCACTTCATTAGGAAATAAGATTAGAATCTACTTTCTTGTTTGGAATCATTCTAAATTGATCAGCACTAATATATCTGCAGCAGTCTTTTATCATTTAGTATACTTGGACTGTGTATCTTTCATTCTATGTAAATGCTTAGGTGCTTGGACTTATCTTCATGTTCAGTTTTAAACCATAGTTTGTAGAGGGTATGTCTATAAAGATCTAAGTTCAGTTGTCTCCATGAATAGTATGACAATTTTTCTTTACCATGGAAATAGTTGTGCTAGTCATGACTACCTGGTATTAGGCAAGTGATCTGACTTAGTAGCATTTTATTTCTTACACAACAGTTTTACTTACCTGCTTTTATTGTCCATTCTTCTATCTGTTCTTATGTACTTGTGATTTTCTAGTGTGTAGTCCTAGGTTCCAGTTTGTCTCTTGGCCCCAAGTATTCTTGTTGTGCATACTTGGCTGGTGAATGAATAGTATTAAGTATTTTAGTTTTTATGTTGCTGTCTGGTTCCTTTTTGCCTCTTAGATTATAATCTATCCTTTCCTGTCTCTCCTGCCCCATTGAATTACCACAGCCCTCTGTTGAGTAAATCAGGGGTGTGCAGTAAATATTGCCATTTCTTCTTCTCAGTGTATATTCACATTTTAAAGTTGATTACCCACTTGGGCATTGTATGGGTTGACTTGTCTATCTCTGTGTAGATTATTTTGTCATTATTTTCTGCTTTTGGAGTCTTTTCAGTTGATCACTGAGCTTGGCTGCTTCTACAAGAGTGGTTCAGAAATATATCTACAGTGGTGCCAGTGGTTGAAATAGTGGTTGAAATAGTCCTCTCATGGTTGTACGGGTCATCCTGTTTTTTTTCCTATCATGTCTGGCAGTTTGCTCATCTGTTGGTTTTATATCTTGTTTTTTTAATGGATTGGGCTCAGCAAAAAAATAACATTGGGTAACATTGTATAATTAGAACAAAACGAAAAGATTAACACAGAATTAAATTAAAGGTGCAATTAAAAACACTGAAGGAAAATATGTCCCCAAACTGTTAAGAAGCCCCTTTGACAGCACTTGTCAGGTATGAAAGGTAGACTAAATTTTTGCATGTTGCAGAAGGACAGCAGAAAAAAGGCCTACTTTCTCTTGCTTAGTAGGGAGAAGTTGTGGAGAAACCCCTCTTTTGCAGATCTTTTCTGAGTATGTTGGAATGAAAATAATATTTGTAAAGATTTCAAAACTTAGTAAAACTTATAAGGAAATAGGGTCTGTCAGATTGCCTGACCCAAATAAAGCAATAAACAACATTTATATTTGTGATTGGAAACAAATTGGTAGCCAGTAAAGTTGTTATAACAAGGGAGCCATGTGCTTCCTCTGACCAGTCAGTGATCTGACTGCAGCATTTTGAACTTGCTAACATTTTTAGTCATCAAAGGCAGCTCTCAGTCTACAGCAGTGTTGCCCATCCTTTGTTTTTTGGACTTCAATCCCCAGAAGCCTATGTCAATTCCCCAAAGCACTAGTCACCCAATGTACTGACTTAGACACGTTGGGAGCCCTTGAAGACTATATACAGCAATCTAGAAGGTGTATGTGGGATGTGCCACAATTGTGAGATCAGATATGCTGAAGAATAGGCACTTTGTGAACAGTTTGATGTTTGAGGAGCTGGCATAAAGATGTATCCAGTACTGTCTTACATAAGAACCCCAACTGGTTTCAGTGGACACTCCGCAGTCATTGGTGGCACAACAGAGTTCAAGGAGACATATACTGACATCAATCTTCATTCACATTGAACAAGATTCTACTCAGAGTTAGATGTCATCAGCATTCTGGTTGTCCGGTGTTTGTCTTTATGAAAAGCACTGTTCTGCATCTTAACAATGTTGTTTTGTAGTGATAGTTTGTGTCAACAATGTGATTTGGTCCTTTGAGTAGTGGGTGTGTTCCTGTTATTTCAACTACTGTATATGGTTAAGAGGTTTTGGTGCTGCGTCATGTAAAGTGGAGTACATAATGCAAATTATTTTCTACTAGAATTATTATTTCCACTCAACAATAGACTTTCCCCCCTCTTCTCTTGTTGACATTTTGTGTGAACTATCATTTTTATTAATGTTGCAAAACATAGATCAGAATAGTGGTGTGTGTTCCTTATTCCTTTAATGAGACTTTGTATTATTGATTGATGTGGTAGTATATTCTTGCCCTACCTCTGAGATTTAGATGTGATGTTCCATAAGTGCATTTTTGCATGTTCATGATACATATTTTATATTTTCATAGCAGAAGCATTATCACATGTAAATAGCGTCTGGAGTAGCTGAGATTCAAAAGCAATCTGTATAAGGTTTTTCCTTTGTACCTCTGTAAAGCAATCCAGATGAATGTTTAAAAATCAGAGAGCAGTATCAACATTTGATCATCATTTTTGTAGTACAGTAGTTCCCTTTTGATACTGTTTAGCCAGTCAGAACACCATTCCTTGGACCATTACTACTACTACTTCCTTGTCTAGGCCAGACGTAAAACTGCCAAAGTGAAGCCACCTTTTGGTGAGTTCATCCTGCAGTTCCTTTCACCTGACCTAGTGTGAGAAAGACTAGCCAGCAACAAACACAAGGTTGCCATTACCAGGGTATGCCCAATTGTGGTTCAAAAATACCACAATCTTTGAGGAAACTTTCTGTGTACCCCTGGGCCATTACTGATACAGGGACAGTAAAAAAGTACACTTTTGAATGACTTCTTGAATCATATTTACCAGAGTGATTAACTCGATAACATTTGGGGAACATTGGATAAGTACAGTACTTTTAAAGTTTTTTTTAAAAAAGTTCAACCCTGCCATTGTCTTATTTTACTACAAGTTTTTACAGCTTGTAGTGAATTCAGTAGTTAAATGGCTACTGTTGCTTCCTGGAAAGGAAGTGATTCCCTCTATGTGCTTTTCTTCAATTTGAACTTGATCTGTCCTTGTTGCTTAGAAAATATGGGATCTTAAAGATGCATGCTTTATACAGGGAAATGTATGTAAACCTTGATGCACTTGCTTATTGAATTCTGTGGCAATTGTCCAAACATCTTACTAGTACAGTACTTCAGGAAATGAATGAGTATTGTTAAGGCAAATGGGGCTTACTTTTAGGCAAGAAGATAAATTGGGACTTCACCCATACTACAGGAATAAGTGTGATTGAAGAAATAAACACACACACTCAGAATCCACAGAGGGGGAAGAGGTTTCACAGAGAGGGGGGGAAGGGGGGGATAGAAGGGTGAGGTCTTATCATAGGAATAAGTATCAGCAAAACTCAGTTGCGCCTGTTGAGTACTTTGGCAGGCTTATGTAGGTTACACTGTCCAGAAGCACTCTCTTCCTGAATTTTCAAAATATGTCAAAAGCACTTTCACTGTGATCTTATGTGAGCTTGCTTAGAGGAAACCTCTGTTGAATTTGGTGGGGAATGTTTTCAGACATATTAGGTACAGCAGCCTAGACCTTTTCATGATTTATTCCATTGTAAATTTGTGTGTTATTAAAATTCTGGTTAAAATTCAGTCCTTTTAAAAATCCTCTAGTTTATGAATGTGGGATATTACTTCTGTAATTGTGTTGCAAAATGTTGCAGTATTGTCCTTGCTTTGCTAGCAGGAAAAAGGATGTCAAGCTTTATTAAGTAAAGATCAACTTTAATGTTGACAACACTAAAATCATTAGTCAAAATGATTTACAGGACCCCCCTCTTGTGCTCCCTGGCATTCACAAATAGATACAAAAGGAGGGAAAATCCAAGAACCTTACTTCTTTTTTTTAATCAGCTACTCAAAACTCATCCAAACAAAGCAATTGTCATGGCTGTTTTTCAGCAACCTGAGAAATAATTTATGTAGATATCTGTAGATGCAGATGACAGGAAAGAAGTTTCGAGGAAGTGATATTAAAGTTTTGTAAGATAGAGACAAATCTGTAATATGATACGTGGAAACCTACCCATAATTATCTTTTAACAGTTTAAGAGAAACTTGGTAGAGAAATCTAGACTTCTACAGATCTGTGAAGTATTTGAGATTAATTTCATTGTTAAGCCATTTATTTACATGAAGGAAATCTGACCTATTTTTAATTACAGTACTTTTTAAAGAAAGACAGCAAGGAGGACTATTAACAATTTATCCTGTATAACTGTTTGGTTAGTGAGACCAATTGTTAAAAACAGTTTGGAAGGACAACCCCCCCCCCCCCCCAATCCTTGCAACTGTCCATATTTTTAGACTAAGCTTCATGTAGTGATCTGTTAACCATTTGGTGAAGTATTCTGTACCGTTAGGTTCTCTATAAACAAATTGCCATAATTGTTACTTTTTAGAGTTCTGAATAAGTTACAATTGATCCTTATCTTCTAGGTAAAACACTTTGACTTTGGTTTCTAGAAGTTACAGCCAGAAATAGGGATGTGCCATTTGGTTTTGTTGGCTTCCAGCTCTAAGATTTCTTGAAGAATCCCCCAGGCATAATTCTATGACTTCTTTTCCACAGACTCAAATCTATGACAGTAAGAATGGGATTTTTTTTTAAATGATAAATTCCATAGTTCTCCATTCTGGGAATTCTGCCTGACAGATATTACATGTGGCTCATCTTGGCAAAAAAACCTCAAGTTGAAGGCTTTCTGACTGTGCCTCATTTCCTGTTAAAAAGAAAGAAAGCTTCCAGCACTGAAGCAGGAACAGATATCTTAGCTGGAGCTAGGCTTATCTTAGACTCAGAACCTTCCACCATGAGACTTTTCTTTTAGTTAAGCCACATATAGGTTTTGTTTTTTGTTTTTAACTATTGTAAACCACCCAGAATAGGTGTAACTCCTGGAATAGAGAATTAGGAGTTTTCTAATCCTGGAAACTTAAAAGATCCCATCCCTGCTAGACACTCTTACCTTGTATTTGCTAGGAGGATGTAGCTCACTGGCTCCATGGTCTAGCTTTGGCCTTGCAATCTCGTTGTTCTGTGCAGGACAATGACAATAAAGATTTATCTATCTATCTGCTTCCTGTTAAAAAAGAAAGGAAGCTGCCTTAGTGCTACCTGGCAGTCTTTTAATTTCCAAATGCTGAAATAGAGTTCATGAATGTCTGACTTGCAGGCTGGCTGGCTGGCTGGCTGGCAGATTTGTCTAGTGAGTTAGTTATATGTCTGATGAGCTGTGGGGTACACGCCCCACAGGGGGGCAGTTAAGAATGAGTTATTAACAGTGAAGGGCCTTTTAGGCTTCCTCCATATGAATAGGAGTTTAATTTTGAATAATAAGAATTAAATGTCAGGATTTTAGTGATGCTTAGGTGGGGCATGGCCAAAAAAGGTTAGGAACAACTGAGTTAGAGGAAGTAAACCATGGTGATATTATGGCATGTTCGTAGGCTCTATTCAGATGTTATTTCAGACCTCTGAAAATTGTGTAGACTGGAAGTTACAGATCTGTTCTCTATATCAGTTCTCCCACTGTCAAGCCAGGTTCAGTTACAGCTATTTGTGTAGTAGGAACAATTTTTGCTGATAGCAGGCCATTTACTACTTTGGCTATGAAGCTGTGAGACAATATCTTCTCTAAGGCTTCTGTTTTCTTGCAGTCTGGAAGAGCTGGAGCATGTATCAGTTTTGGAATTATAAGTGGTGCCAGCTATATAATATCACAGTGTAGAGTGCTGTTGTTCATGGTTTCAGTCACTCTGTTCTATTTGGCTCCCCTCTGTACCAGTTTTTCTGCTTGTTTTTCTTTCCTTAAACAGTCAGAATTCGGTGCTGACTAAGTGTACTGTATTCAGTTTCCGTTGGGTTGAGTTTTAATCTTACTCCCCTAAGAGTTTTTCTTCTGCTACTAAAAGTTGAGATTCCTCAGAACATGTTAATTCTCTGTATGTGCACAGAGCCATTTAGAGACTTAGCTTGTCTCTTGGCATATTTTACAACTTATTGTAAGAAAGAAAGCCTGACATTCTAGATTAAGTTTAGAGCCTTTCACAGGTGTAGCAATGGGCATAATACAGTACTTCACTGAGGTTTTGGCAAGCGTGGCTTGTAAGAGCAATAGGGGGATACTCAATTCAAGAGATCTTGGATGTGTTAATGATGTATGTGTGCAGTTGCATGCATATGTGGATATATGACTGTCTCTGCTTGGCTGTCTTTTTTAATTGGGTTGGGGAGGGTTTAGTGTGGTTTTTTTAAGAGGGTTTTGATGTACGTTTTTAACTGGGTTTAGATAGGGTTTTAGCTGATGTTTTAGGTTGTAAACCGCTTTGGGTCACCAATGGGTGAGGAAAGCGGTATATAAATATTGTAAATAAATAAATGTATAACACAGATCAGCTGATAGCCTTTTAAGATTACTGAACATAGAATAGAATGAAACAGTTATAGTTGTTTGGTGTGATGCTCATCACATGATTATTCATCTCACCAAATAATTATGTTTGCTATCACCACTTTGTTCTGGCAAGATATTGCCCAGCTAATGTAGATTTCCAGTATAGTATCAGCTACAAGTTTGCACGGTGACAAGGGTAGAAAAAGAATCTTATGTAATGTTTATACATAGTGCTGAGTATTTTGCTTCTTGTGTTTTCTTTATTGTTAATTGTGAAGCTGGTTTGTTCCAGAAACATGTAGTTGAGATTAACTACATTCAAGAGCTCAGATGTAACACTGAATTGGGGTTTGTCGGAAATGAAAGTTCTGAAGATTATTTTCATGGCTATGCCCTGGCAAATCTTGAGGCTTTGTAGTTTGTTTTGGAAATGTCAATATTTTCAAATGTCGCCAGTGTTTTCTGTAGTGCTCTTGCTTTCCTTGTAGATTCTTTTTCTGTGTTTTGTCATCATTAACATCAACTTCCAAATTTTAGGGGATGAATTCAGTATTTGACTTCTTCAGAGTTTCTTAATTCTCAGAATTAGAAACTATTTTTAATAGTTAATTTAGTCAGTTGACATTGGTTTGAACTGGGTCAGATACAGTTGTAAAATGTTTGTCAGAAAATGGTTATAAGATGACTGCAGCAATAAATAATATGGAGAGTAATTAAGAGAAGGACATGTTTACAGGCATTAAAGAGCTCCTTCCTTTTGTCTTACGTGTGAATATAACATATTTCCATAATGTAATGCTGTATCTTCCAGGTTTATCCTTTGAAGGGAACAAATACATTTCAAGGCACATAAGTGTTTTTCTTGACTTCTTTCTAGAAAAGAAACAGTAACCACTGTTGAGCTAACAGGGTTCTCAGAGACCAAAGATGATTATGTTTTTTCTTTTGGTATATTTTAGACTTATCTCACTTGTGAAAAACATTATTTAGCAGGACCTAACAACAACAACAACAACAACAACAATATTTTATCAGTTTCTTTCTGTTTTGTCCAGTGAAAAAATGATCACTGCCTCCAGAATTGTCATGAACTATTGTCTTGACACTACTGTTCCCCGATCAACCTGTACACCTGATTGTTGTTCTTCTCTTTAAAAAAATCTCCTTTGGTGTCTAGGCCAGATGTAAAACTACCAAAATGAAGCCATCTTTTGGTGAATTCATTTCATAGTTCCTTTCACCTAACTTAGAGTTAGAAAGATTAGCCGGTACAAGGTTGCCATTGCCCGAGGTATGCCCGATTGTGGTTTAGAAGTACCACAATCTTTGAGGAGGCTCTTTCTGTAAAGGGATTTGTGTGGGGTGTAAGGCAAATGCACTTTTAGTACACTAGAATGTGTAGGATTTGTAGACATGTGGTTTCCCTTACACAGCTTTCTCTTGTGTTTGCTTTAATAGTTCCCTTCAAAAGAGGGAAAATATCCCTTTAAAAGGTTAGATTATTGAAAGGAATACTAGGGCACAGTTAGGCTGGATAAAAATCAATGTTTTTTTTAAATTAAAAATTGGATTTTTAAAAAACTGAAATCAGAATTTTAAAGTTAAATTGGATTTTTTAAATAAACATTTTTTGAGGAAAAATCTAAAGATATTTTTTAAAATTTATCTTGATGGAGGGCATGAGCTTCATCAATATTGGCCTGGGGCCAATGAGGACTTTGTGTGCTAAAAGTCTCAGGACCAGAAAGTGACTCGTGGAACTGGATCAGTGGTTACCGGGGGATCATGCTGCTATGCGAAAGGCAGATGAAAGGCCACTGCATTATATTCTTAGGATAGTCTTCATGGCTGATTGCCATGAGGATTGTCAAGATTCGAATATGACAGAAGAAGAATAGCTGAAAGGTTATGAAAGAATAAGAATTAAAATTTAATTATGTAGCATGAGGCTGCATGTCCATGCAATGTTTTTTTGTTTTTTTGTTTTTGCTAAATGAGTTATATTCCATTTATAATGTCAGATTTTCTGTAAGATTAATCAGCAGGAGTGCTGATTTGGCCTTCTGGGAATTGAAGTCTAAGAACACCTGGAGTGCCAATGTTTTCCATCACGGTGCTAGAAGATCTCAAAACTTTTGTCTGCAGAGATCACATGCTTTCCCCCAACATAAATGCTATAAAATACATACAGATTGAGAAAAAGACCTAATCCCATTGTTCCTTTGCAAATTATGTTCACAGAATCAACCACATTACCTTTTTAAAGTATTATGTACATTTAAAAAAAAAATCAATGAATGGAAGAAGGTTGTTGTGAATGGAACAGACCTGTACCAGAAGCTTAGTGTGAGGAGGGAGGGGCAGGCAGTGAAAATGAAAATGATTCTTTATGTAGAAAACCATAATGTAAATCTAATCTTACTGACTAGTGATTTAAATCAAGTCCACTGTGAGCATAATTCTACTTGGGAACAGTGTCCTCTTGTTTTGAAGTCATTTCTAAACTCTGTAGGGATAAGTGTGATTAATCATTGTAAAGAGGAAAGGTGGATTGTACTTGCACAGAGATACAGAACTTTTTTCCAGGGTTTATTCATGACATTGAAAAATATTTCTTAGGAAAGGTTTGTTGTGACTCAGAACCAGATTACCATGTACCATGAAGAGCACAACATAAGTAAAGGCACAATATGTTTTTCATATCTCACTTCTCTCAATGGTTGTAAGTTATTCTTCGAACTGGTAGTGTAAAGTACGTGGCATGTTCTTCTAGTCCAGAGGTGGCCAAATTTTGCCCCACGGGCCAGTCATGTGGTTCCTCCCGCTGTAAAATCCATTAGTGGCTGTCATACACATGTTCATGACAGCCATGGGTGCATTTATGCCAGCATTATGCACATGCATGTTTAATTCCGCTTCCAGGAGTGGTGTGGGCTGGATGGTGCCATGGGTCAGGTCTGACCCATGGGCAGTAGTTTGGTCACCCCGTTCTAGTCTGTAGAAATGATTGCAAAGGTTAGTGCTGCAAAATATCTGTGAAGGTTGTTTATTAATGAAAGTGGTCAGATCTTCCAATTTCTCCCCAAAGTATTAAAAATTCATGTAAAATGAAATGTTTAAAACTTCTAGTATACCATAAAAAACTAAATGACTGGGAAGCAACAACCTGCCAGTAATGTTGCCAAATCGTTTGGTTGTGGAGGCATTTCTGGAGTTTTAAGGATGCATTCATGAAATTGGTAGGGAATTTCCAGAAGGGCAAATGTGCACTGTTGAAAGACAACTTGAGCCCCAGGAGAAAAGAAAATCCCCCTTGTGAAATCATACATTCCTCCTCTAAGAGATTATTTATTTCATAGAGAAATTCTGTTATTTCCCCAAATTGGAGGATCACCTCAGATCACAAACAAGAATCATTAATAACCACCCCCACCCCCCAAGATTACCCACCACATTGTCACATATACACCTGTAAAGCAATGTCATATAAGGGCGTAACAGCAAGGGTGCGCTGAGTTGTTTGCATTTTCATTGTATAGTAGCATGATTTGCTTTTTTTACTGAGATGCTTTAAAGTGTTTTAATATTATAATAAACTAGCAGAGGTTGCCCGGCATTGCCGGGCAGTTTTAAATGGTGTTGGAAGTTTTTTAAAAAAATAATGTTTGTAAAGTAGAGGTTAGTCCAGCCATGGGCAAACTATGGGCCGCGGGCCGGATCGGGCCGGTTCATCTGTTCTATCCGGCCCGTGGATCCGAAAGAGTGGAGGGTTCTCTTTATATTAGTTCACACAAACACTCCATCCATGCTTTTGTTCTGGCCCTCCGGTCCAGTTTAAGAACCCATTGTGGTCCTCGAGTCAAAAAGTTTGCCCACCTCTGGATTAGTCTATAATTGAATTTTTAAAAATGTTTATTTATCCAAAATTTTTTTTTTTGCGGGCTGTTATAAAATGTGTTCATCTTTTTTGGTTTTTTTTGTGGATTAAAAAAGAGAAAAGGATGATATAATTTTTTCAAATTGTTTTTTTTTTAACTGAATAATGTTTTAGTTTGTGGCTTTTTAAAAAATAGTTGTACCTTAGGTAATAATTTAAAAAATGTGAAAGTACATGTTTTTTTACATTTAATGTTTTTAAACTGTATTTAGATGTGTTTATTGTGAGATTTATTTGTGATGTGAATGTGTGATGAAATGTTATGTTTTTGACTGTTTTTTCTATTGTGGCCTCTGGGTGGGGCTGTTGAGTATTTCCTTTACTTTGGCTGTTTTTCTCTACTGTCCTCTGGATGGCGCTTCTTCCGGTAAGTAGTCTCTTTCTTTCCTCATTTCATTTCCGGTCGTCGTGGAGGGAGGACGTGGGGGTGAGTTGGCTTGTTTTCTTTATTTTGTGTGTGTGTGAGGGGTGTTGGATTTTGTGGTGTTTGGCTGGTTTTTGTTTTTGAATTTGTGGTGTTTGGCTGGGTGCTGTTTGTGTTTCTTAATTTTTGTTTTTGTTTACTTTTTATTGTTGGTGTTATTTTTGTTTGGTTTTGTGTATTTATTTTTGGATGGTTTTGATTGTTGTTTTTGTGTTTTTATTTATTTATTTATTTAAGTATTTATTTATTTTTAAAAGTTTAACTGTGTGTTTGGGTGGTGGTGGAATCGATCCCCTCTCCCTGGTCTTCTGGGTCTAGAAGGTTTGGGGGGACAGACCCCTTTTGTCCCCCAAGCGTTAACCGTTGGAACTTCGCATAGGTTCCTAAGCCAGGCCCTACTAGCCTGCACCTACCATTTGTGCACACGCCCGAACTGGGTCCATAGGTCAACGAAGGTTTGAGAAAAGCGCCAGTGGGGCAAGAACCTCACAAACGCGAAAAAGGGAAACAACTTCATTTCCCAACGTTCCTTGTGCCGCGCCGCACCAGAGCCAATCAGGCTGAGAAGCGCGAGCAAAAGGAATGTTCGGAAACGCGCCGCGGCCGATCAAAAGAAAACCGCAGGAAAAAAACGACGCATAAGCTGAAAACGCAAACACCAAACTACAAGCCCCGGCATCCTGCGCGCCATGAGCGCGCAGAACACTGGGAAGCTGGCGAGCGAAAAATAAAAATAAAAAACACCGGGAGCGCAAGTCCCCAGGAGCCAGACACAGCGCCTCACAGAAAAAAAGCCACAAAAACGGGGGCAAGGGGGGAAAAGGCACTGCCCCCCCCCCTTGAAAGTGAACCCATTCACAGGTAAGCAAAGCCATCGGACAGCGCTCCGCCCGCTGACTTTACTTACCGCAAAAGGGTTTCGCTTTCAGCAGAGAGAGGATTCCCCTACACACACACACACACACACACACACACACACACACACACACACACACACCATGTTAAAGAGAAGAAAACAAGCGGTTTCTTCTCTTTAAAAATGTAATGTTTGGGAGGGGGGTGGAATCGATCCCCTCTCCTGGGCTCCATGAATCTGGAAGGTTTGGGGGGACAAAAGGGGTCTGTCCCCCAAACCTTCTAGACCCAGAAGACCAGGGAGAGGGGATCGATTCCACCCCCCAATACCATTTTTAAAGAGAAGAAACCAAGCGGTTTCTTCTCTTTAAAAACAGGAGTTTTTTTGGGGGGGGGATTCCCCCTCTCCGATGGCTCTTCTGGGTCCGGAAGGGTTGGGGAGACAGACCCCTTTTCTCCCCCCAACCCTTCCAACCCCAGGGGAGCCAGTGGAGAGGGGATCACAACCCCCACCCACTGATATTAAAGGAGAAACCCCGATCTACTTTCACGACTCGACACAATCAAAGCACCATAACACCCCCCCAAATGCTGCCTGAAGCAGCGCTGGGATTTCCGTGGCCCGGACAGTGAGTCCGGCCTGTGGAAAGGAACCCCCCCCCCAGCCACAACATAAAAACAAACTTTTAAAAATAAACCAATCAATAAATACTGAAATAAATAAAAACACAAAACAACAATCAAATCCATCCAATAATACACAAAACCAAACAAAAATAACACCAAAAACAATAAAAAGTAAACAAAAACAAAAATTAAGAAACACAAACAGCACCCAGCCAAACACCACAAATTCAAAAACAAAACCCAGCCAAACACCACAAAATCCAACACCCCCCCACAAAATAAAGAAAACAAGCCAACTCACCCCCATGTCCTTGCTCCACGACGACCGGAAATGAAATGAGGAAAGAAAGAGACTACTTACCGGAAGAAGCGCCACCCAGAGGCCAGTAGAGAAAAACAGCCAAAGTAAAGGAAATACTCAACAGCCCCACCCAGAGGCCACAGTAGAAAAAACAGTCAAAAACATAACATTACATCACACCACACATTCACACAAATCACAAATAAATCTCACAATAAACACATCTAAACACAGTTTAAAAACATTAAATGTAAAAAAAAACGTACTTTCACATTTTTAAAATTATTACCTAAGGTACGACTATTTCAAAAGACCCCACAAACTAAAACATTATTTGGTTAAAAAAAACAATTTGAAAAAAATTATATCATCCTTTTCTCTTTTTTTTAATCCACAAAAAACAAAACAAAAAACAAAAAAGATGAACACATTTTATAACAGCCTGCAATTTTTTTTGGATAAATAAACATTTTTTAAAAAATTCAATTTTAGACTAATCCAGGGGTGGCCAAACTTTTTGACTCGAGGGCCACAATGGGTTTTTTAACTGGACTGGAGGGACGGAACAAAAGCATGGATGGAGTGTTTGTGTGAACTAATATAAAGAGAACCCTCCGCATTTTCGGATCCGCGGGCCGGATAGAACAGACTAATGGGCCCGATCCGGCCAACGGGCCGTAGTTTGCCCACACCTGGACTAACCTCTACTTTACAAACATTATAAAAAAAAACTTCCAATACCACGGGCCGGATAGAACAGCCGAATGGGGCAGATCCGGACCACGGGCCATAGTTTGCCCACGGCTGGACTAACCTCTACTTTACAAACATTATAAAAAAAACCACCTTCCAACACCTCTACTATATGTATATACAGTGGTACCTCATACAACGATTTTAATCCTTTAATCGATTTTAGACCTTTTCCGATGCTGCTCCAAGCAGAAACCCTGGGGTAAACCCCTTCGTCTCCTGCAGGTTTTTGCTTGCAGCAATAAGGAAAAGGTCCGCTGGAGTCGGAAACAGCTTGGATCGCCTCCCCCGAGCATGGCAGGGGTGGCAGGCACCCCAAAATGGGCAAAAATTTTTTTGCCCATTTTTGGGTCTCCGCCTGTCCTGCCACTTTGGGGAGGCTGGGGGGAGGCGATCCGCATCTCTGCCCACCCCTATGATGAGATTTCCTACCTTTCACAGATGGAAAATCGCTGTCAGTGGGGTCCCTGTTTCAGGCTCTCTGCCTCTCCAGCAGTGTGTAGGAGGTTTGGATGACCTATTCTGCACTATTCCCGCCTTCCTAGGTGCTCCCTGTGCAGCGTAACAGCTGATAATAGTTGTGGCCGCCATTTTGAAAAACAAAAACCCAAACAAAATGGTGGCCACAACTATTATCAGCTGTTGTGCAGCACAGGGAGCACCTAGGAAGACTGGAATAATGCAGAATAGGTCCTCCAAGCCTCCCACACACTGCAGAGGAGACAGAGAACCGGAAACAGGGACCCCCCCCCCCCGACGGTGATTTTCCAGCTTGGAAGGTAGGAGATGAAACATGGTGCCTCGGATAACAATGCTAGATTGTTAACCAAGAGATGACATTTCACAAAAAGTCACGTCGTAAACCGAAAACGATGGTGACTGAACGCAACGTAAACCGGGGGCTTACTCTAGCAATCATCCCCAGTGACCTTATTGGCATGGGGAGATTTTTGGAAATTAATTTTTTTGCCTTCCCATAATTCTGCTTGATGAAATGGGTTATACAGAAGTGAAGAAAACTATGGAACTGAAGTGGAGAGGTTTTAAACTGCTGGAAATCATTCCCTGCCAATGGTATCATCCTTTTGCAGGCTTAAGTAACTCAACAGGATTTAAGTCCAATTCCAGCATGATGGAAGTTCCTTTTCTTCTGCTCAGAGATTTTTAAAACCAGTCTGGAGTATTTTTGAAATGTGTGCCGTGAGTAGGATTTTAGGTTTCTTCGATGGGAAGGGTCTCGTCTGTCTGCCAGTTCCACTAGATTTACTGTTCTGCAGTAAATATCCAATGTCAGATACGACTCAAAGTTCATGTCTGCTTACTTAAATTGCAGTCGAACTATACTCTTATTTGACAGCCCAAATTTACATTTTAAGTAGCTTAAGATTTTAAGGGACTCAAGATTTTAAATTGTTTACATTTTAGCAAAAGGAATAAATCAGCAGGTGTAAACATGCATGAGATGCAGGTAAATAAAAGATACTGCTCCAAAAAATGAAGGGAACACCTAAACAACACAATGTAACCCCAAGTCAATCACACTTCTGTGAAATCAAACTGTCCACCCTGGTAGCAACACCGATTGACAATCAATTCTACATGCTGTTGTGCAAATGAAAGAGAGAACAGGTGGACATCAGAGGCAATTAGCAAGGCATCCCCAATAAAGGTGTGGTTCAGCAGGAGGTGACCACAGACCACTTCTCAGTTCCTTTGCTTTTTGGCTGATGGTTCAGTCACTGTTGAACGCTGGCGGTGCCTTTTTATTTATTTATTCTTAGATTTTTATGCCGCCCACTCGGGGAAACCCGACTCACGGCGGTGCACAACGGTAAAACCAGATAAAATACAGTAAAATATAACAAAACAGATTAAAACCCTCACTCGACCACCCATGAGTTAAACATCATGAGTTAAAACGATATATAACAGAATGTGCCATTATATCCATAGACCTGTTTCCATAATTGCAATACATTGTGAACATCTATTGTGTGTGTTATCAGTTTACAGAACTTATATTTTATTCCTGCATGACACTATATTATTTATGAATATTATAAAAAGGATTTGGATATGCTGTATTTCCCCCTTGCCCATCCAAAAACGAAATAGCATATGCTGAAATCCTAACACTAATAGATTATGACTATTGAATCAGTGAAACTTACAGAGCAGTTGTGTCACCAAATCATTAGTGATTTAAGGGCCTACTTTCGTAATGCACATACTTTAGTCACGCGTTACTACAGGATTTCAGTCTTTCAGGAAGTTTGTAGTTTAGATTTTGTTTCTGCTTTGAACTCGGTGGTTTTAGACTAGTTGGTTCAGTAACACCCTGCATAATGTGTGCACCACACAACCTTAAAACCATATAACGTTAAGCAATCTGAAGAAAAAATTTACGTCACACAACGTTAAACCCTATGGGATGTATGGCACAATGTCCCCTTAAGTCTGTGCTGGTTACAATGTATCTCTAGAGTTTGACGTGCGATACATCCCATAGGGTTTAAACGTTGTGTGATACATGTATCACACAACATTAAAAATTGCATAACATTAAGACTCGTGGAACCAAGTTTTAACATTATCCGGGGTATTACTTGTATTTTAGTTTCAGTCTTTTATCTGTAGTCATGCATATGTGATGTGGAAATGATAATAATGGCGCCCAACTCCTCCGCAGGAAGTCGCAATTCATCGCTTACCACTGTGGAGATGTCATCATCATCGTTGGTGGTGTTTCTGGAGATGAAAAGTATAGCTTCACTTTTAATTCATTAATGATTTAAAAATCATGCATATTTTATAGAAATTGCTCTGGTTTATCTGGGTACAGTATGTAATTTTTAGTTGTTTCTCCACAACTGCATATAGGCAACCAATATTGCACATTTTCTCAAAATACTATTTTGCTATTGGATTTTAAATGATGCAAAATGTTGAACACTGTACTGTATTTGACTTTTGTTTTCTTTATAGGTAAAATACTACAGACACCTGGCACCTGATCACCTGTTCCAAATATGTCATCGACTGGGACCCCTTCTTGAACAAGAAATTCCTCAGAGTGTTCCAGGAGTTCAAACCTTACTAGGAGCAGGAAGGCAGTCTTTGCTTCGCACAAATAAAAGTATGATCAATTGGCAAAGTGGCTTGTACACCTGAGAATATCATGTTTCTTTTCTTATACTTTTTTATTTTATATTAAAACAGGCTGCAAGCATGTTGTATGGAAGGGATCTGCTCTTGCTGCATTGCACTGTGGAAGACCTCCAGAGTCTCCGATCAACTATGGCAGCCCACCTAATATAGGTAAGAGTATTAATAGGTGTGGGATATGGCTAATGCAGGATTTATTTTTCAGGCCACAAAATTTTGGAGGCCCTTAGATGATTGCTAGACAAGGACTATGTTGTATTCCTGCCAAAACTTTTATTTTGCCTGTATGTGATAAAAACTGAATTCCAGATTATTTTACCTTTTTTATTTTTACTTGCTTTCTCCCCCCCCCCTCCCTTGCTGCCTGTCAGTCTGTAAGGCAGCAAGGTTTTCTCTCAAATTACATCTTGTCTTTATAGTCAGTAATTTCTGTGCAAGATGGTCGCAGGTCCTCATTTTGATCTCTGCATGTTCATGTTGGAAATGGCCTGTTTCATCCCCAATTTTTTTAAAAAAACAGGTGTTAAATTAAAAGTGAAAGGTTTGTGTACTACTGGATATCAGGGCCGTAGCCAAGGGTCCCGGGGGGGGACCTTCCTGATCTTACAGCCCCCCCCCAACCCTCTCCGTGGTGCCAGTGTTATATATGTGAGTGTGACATTGTTGCCCCCTGGAAAATTTTTGCCCCTCCTGAACCCCCCCGAACCCACAACAACAACAACAACAACAACAACAACAATCTAGATTCCAGTGGATATCAACTCTTGAATATCTCAAAAAAGCCTGGAAGAGAATGGGCACAATCACTGGTAATCTACATCTCATCTTGGCTACACTCCCCTTGGTTATATAATAGATTGGCTGCCTTGTGTCTTTCCTTTTCCATGCATTTTTCCAGTATCTGGGAAGTAATTTTCCTAGTCAGAAAATGTACAGTACTTAATAAAGGGCCCTCTGAGGAATATGAAATATTGGAAATGTGTGCTCGAACTTTATAATTTCTGCAGATGGTACATATTTTTTGGCTATCTTGATAAAGTAGTGTCCATTACACCCTCCAGTAGGTTGAGATTTCTCCTCAATTTCCATTTCTATTTTGTAATTAAAATGAATAAAACTACTTGTTTCTTTGTCCTCATTGAAGGTAACACTAAGATATTATTTATTGTTGCTCCTTTGCATTCATATAATCATGGGTGGATTTGCAAATCTTTGGAGCATGCTGGATCTCAATTGGGCCTTGAGCATGTTGTTCAGAAATGCTGTGTATTGGACATTCTTTCATCTTTGTTTTCAACATTTTTGGAAAAGGGAAATGATACATTATTTTTGCTTAAATAGGAAATACAAAATGTGCTTCTCTCATTGCATATAACACTTGACTGTTCTTTTAAACTCTTTCTTCAACATACTCTGTGAAATTAATTGTCATCTGAAAAGAAAGACACTGTCCTGCCAGGTTTTATGCCAGTATTGGACAGAAATACATTGCAAGATATGCTGCTGTTTTAATTTTAAAAATGGATGTGTGTGGTACTTGCCAAGTGGATATTGGATGGTGTAGAAAAATGTGCCTCATATGTCTTGAAGGCCTACAATATGGTTTATTGGATGTGTGAAGGCCTAAATGACTTGACACCAGAAGGATTGTTTCATTATGAGTTTATAATAACAACTTTCTTAGTGACTCGAGTTATTAAACCATGAAAATGGCTTAATATCCTAGTTCTAGGTGTTCAAGAAAGTAACAACTCTCATGTGCCTTCAGGTATTGTTATGCAAAATGTATAAAAGGCAGAATGGGACAGGCATGTTGGCACTTATTCCCTAATCTTCTAGTTTTACCAGCCAAAATAAATGTATAGCAAGATTGTAAGCAGGTGAGACTGAGTGTAGCTATATTAACAAGATCAGGAAAAAAATAAAATAAAAAATAAAAACTTAGAGAAGTTAGTCTCGATTCAGGGAAATTGTGATTAACTCCTACAGTTAAGTTTAGAGATGTTGTTAAAGAAGGCAGATTGCACACAATGCAGTTGAGATGGAGAAACAGCAGAATACACATGAAATGTAATGAGGCATATATATTTTGCAAGATAATTGTATGGTTTTAATTTTTTTGTTGATTTAACAGTTAAAAAAACACAAAGTGCGCATTACAGCATTACTCTATTTGAAGAAACTGGTTGGCTTCTTGGGATATTGTAATTTTGTGAGCTCAAACAGATTGGTATCTGTTACAGTTGGTTCAAAAATGTGAATATTTTAATTGGATCAGCAATCTATGACTGGCTGGATTTAGTAGCAAAACACTGTTTCTTTCAGCCAGGTATAAAGTCAATTTCTGCCATTCTTCTTTTGTGTCCTAATCAAACTTTGGACTGCCAAAATGAAGCCACTTTCTTCGCTTTGTCATTGCCCAAACTCAGGTCCTCATCGGTACATGTCTGGCAGCAATCAGCAGACCAGCAAATGGTGTCTCCACATTTACAACGTGTATTGTTGTCCACCAGCAGTCCCCACTTGACCATGTTGGTCTTGCGTTTAGGAGACAGCCATAATATTACATTACCATAAAAAATAAAGTTTGGTTTAGAAATTAAATTTATGTGCAAAACTATGTTATTAAAATGTTTTGTAATATGTTAGGTATTGCAAAACAAAAGTCTAGATTTTGTTACATATAGTTTAACATAATCTATCCTCTCCTGCAAAAGGAAATCACAGCATATTGGAAATATTTATATTAAAAACTAAAACACAATCTATTAAACCAGCTTTTCAAGATACCCAGGAAAGCAACATATTCGGTTAGTTTAATATATAGCCTAAGCATATTTCTTGTAGGCCACTTCAGATTTTATGATGAAACTAATGATATTTTTTCTGTTCATGTGTAATGGATTTCATCTGGCTTGATAATTCAGTAAATTGCAGCATCTGGCTATAGAGCTAAGGTTTAGAAGCTAGATTCCTCACTATGTCCTCTGGGAGAAGATCCAGCCTTTGTGTTATTGGGCAAGCTGCATATTGTCAGAGTACCCTCAGAGAACAGGACTGTAAATGATTCCCCCCTTTCCCTGAATATACAGGGAGTTCCAATGTTGAAGCCACACTTGTGAAAGTAAGGATAGATGGGAGAGATGGAGTCCAGTTAAATCCTTGCAAAAAGGGCTTGCTGTCAGATGGCTTCTTCCATTAAGAGTCAGTGTTGAAATTAATTTATATTGTTGCCTATATCTTGATGTCCCCACCACAATGCATGGCAATACCTGTGTAGTTTTAAACTAAAACAAAATGTTTATTCAGTGAAATGCATACAGTACATTTAAAAATTTGTGAATTATGATTGGAAATAAACACAAAGATAGTAGGGAAAATGGAAAATAAGTTTTGTGTGGCAATCCTGTTTTATATCCTCACTAGCAGAGTTTGCCCGGCGTTGCCGGGCTGTTTTAAATTCTGTTGGAAGGTTTCATTTTTTGGTAATGTTTGTAAAAAAGAGGTTAGTTTGTAATTGTTCTTTTTAATTTTTTTTATTTATGCACAATTCCTTTATGTTTTCATTTGTTAAATAGATTGTATTGTTGTGATACTTTACAGTAATAACAACTTGTATTTTATAATTTTTCTAATGTGTTTTTGAATATTTGCTTTAACATAAACGTTAATTTTTGTTACGATGCCGGACTGTTATAAACTGTGATCAGTTTGGGGTTTTTTTGGATTAAAAAAAGAACAAAGGATTATATATTTTTTCTAAATTTTCTATTTGACCAAATAATATTTTAGTATGTGACCTTTTTTTAATATCGTAGGTAATAATTTTAAAAATGTGAAAGTACATGTTTTTTACATTAAATATTTTAAAACTGTGTTTAGATGTTTTGGGTTTTTATTTGAATTAAAACTAAAAACAGGATTTTAGAAATCTTTTTATGTTATATTTTTGAGATATATTTGTGATTTGTGTAAAATTGTGATTTTGTGTTATGTTTTTGACTTGGTTTTACTCTTGTGGCCTCTAGGTGGGGCTGTTGAGTCTTTTTGAGTTGTTTTTACTATTGTGCCCTGCAGGTGGGGCTGCTAGGGGTTTTGGTTTCATTTCAGGTGTTTTTTCTCTTCTGGCCTCTGGGTGGTGCTTCTTCCGGTAAGTCGTCTTTGTATTTTCATTTCTGTTCCGGTCGTCGTGGAGGGAGGACATGCTGGTAAGTTGTCTGGTTTTCTTTCTTCTGGGGGTTTCTTTGTTTTGGTTTTGTGTTGGTGGGCTGGGAGGTGTTTCTGTTTGGTCTTTTGTGTGTTAGTTTATTTTTAGTTTAGTTTGGTTTAATTGGTTTTATTATTTCTGGTTGTGTTTAATTTGTTTTATTTCGTTGTTGTTTGTTTGAGTTTTTCGTGTTGTAGTTAGGTGTTTTGGTTGTGGTGTTGTGGAAGTTTTTGTTTGTGTATTTTGTGGTTTATTTTTGTTTATTAATGTTTTTTTAAATTATTGATTTATTTTTGTTTTATTATTTTGTAATAGTTTTGGTGTTTGTTTTTGTTGTTTTCTTTTTGGTGATGTTGGTGTTTAGGGGTTGGTTTGGTGTGCATGCACACACACACTGGGCAGGTTTTAAATGTGCAGCCCAGTATGTGTGTGCTGTGCCCGGGTGAGTACCTCCGGGAGGCGAAGGCAACGACCGGAGCCCTGTTAATTGCCTTTGCTTCCCAGGGAATTGGTTCATTTTCAACCGGGGGTGGGGAAGGTACTAGTGCACCCCCCCCGAAAACGAAACACTTCCTTGGGAAGTAAAGGCAGCGACCAAAGCCTCGTTCGCTGTCTGCTTCCCAGGGAATTGGTTCACTTTCAAAGGGGGGGGGGATGCTCCAGTACCTTCCCTTCCTTGAACCCACCCTCCGGTTATTCTGGTTTTTTTCCCCACCCCGGCTCAACTTTCCTTGAGGCTGGTGGTGGTCTCGCCGTGTCTTCGGCGGGGTAGCGTGGAGGAGAGGGAGTCCTCTTCCCCCCGCTGCTCCGGGAAAGAAGGACGATGGGTGTCACGCGGTGGCGTTTTGTTGGTTTTATTTTGCGTGGCTGTGAGGCGCTGAGTCTGCTTGCTGGGGACTTGCGCTCCCGTTGCTTTTTGTAAGTTTATTTTTCACGCGCCGGCTTTCTCAGCGTTCTGCATGCTCACGGCGCGCAGGATGTTGGGACTTGTAGTTTTGAGTTTGTGGTTTGCGTTCGTGCGGCGGTTTTTTTATGTGGCTTGATTTCGATTGGCCGCAATGTGTTTCTCAACATTCTTTTTGCTTGCGCCTCTCAGCCTGATTGGCTGTGGCGCGGCGCAAGGAACGTTGGGAATTGAAGTTCTTTTTCTTTGTTTGAGTTTGTGGGTCTCCTGCTCCACTGGCGCATTTCTCAACCCGACAGTTACCTGCTAACCCAGTTTGGGCAAGTGCACGAATGCTCGGTACGGGATAGTATGGCCGGGTGCGGGATCCTTTGTCAAATTACAACGGTTAACGCTCGGATTTATAGGTAAAGATTTAGCTGAGTATAATTACCGTTTCACTACACACCTTGCAATCAGCATGGGGGGATGTTGTGGTAGAACAGGGATCTTCAACCTACGGCCCGTGGGCCAGATCCGACCCATGGCATCAAATCACCCAGCCCTCGCTCCAGCTGCCTCCTCAGTCCTTGTCTCCTCCACTTGGCCTGGTGTGTCCCTAATAGCGCTCTGTAGCAGGGCGGATGTTGTAAGCTTTACATCTGCCCTGCTATGGAGCACTGTTAGGGACACACCAAGCCAAGCGGAAGAGACAAGGTTTGAGGTGGCAGCGGCAGAAGTGGCTGTGTTTTCAGTGGCTGTGGGTGCGTTTCTTTCACCCACACAACACAGCTCCTTAAGGCTGGTAATCAGGGGAGCAGTGGAGGTGGGGGCTTTTGGTGGGTGGGGGCTTGGGGTGGTAAAAGCGGTGACGGCGATGGGGGACCACCAGTCTGAGAGAGCGCGTCCCGGCACCTGGCTTTAAAAGGTTGAGGACCCTGGGGTAGAGGGATAGGGCAACATATTTCTCCAACCATTCTTCACTTCTAGTCAAAATAATTGGCTTCAGACAGGACTAGTTGAAAGCTAGTTAATGGAAGATTTTGTATTTTGTTAACTTTCTTGTGAGAAAGGAAGAGTAAAGGAGTTGTATGTCTTGCAAAAAGACCACAGATTGGAATATTTTCATTTTCTCATCAGTATATTATCACAGAAGCCTAGACTTTCCATTATATTTATCATGTAATTGTGTATGATTACAATACATTTTGTCCCATTACACATTGTATAGATTTCTTGGCATTTCTCAAAACGCATTAGTTTGCTACTAACAAGGTCTTTGTAGTGTTGCTCTGTTGTTACAAATTACCTCAGACCTAAATTCACTTGCTCGTCCAAATTAGAGTGGACTTAACTGAAGTAATCGTTGAATGGTAAGTCAGCAGTTTCCATAGCACTCATTGATTCAGTGGGTTTACTGTACAGCAGTTGCAACTTTATTATAGTTAGTGTATCTGGTCAGTGCTCAGTGTATGCTGCTTGTATATCTGGCCAAATGGAAGGCCATGACTTGGTCTTTGGTGGCAACATTTTTATATTATTAACGTCTTTATAGTAAACATAGACTATATAAGCTAATTAGAACCATACTCCCCATAGCCCAGCTGTAACTAGCTTTGAGCTCTCTTTACGATGCATGTCTGGCAAACGTCTGCCATGAATTTTTGGAGCATTCATAATTTTTCTTTACTGTACATAAAATATTGGTGAATAGCCTGATGTGGCATTTAAACTGAAAGTTTGCTGATTAGTTGGTTTTTTAGTGATTTGATAGAGATATCACCTCCTAATACATTTATGTTACTTTCTGAGAGCATCTATTTTGCCTTTGAACTGTATTCTAGTTAGAATGCTATGTTCTGAAGTGTGTGAGCTTAATGGTTAATTGAGATATTATCTTAGAATTGTTGACTTCAGTATAACTTTGCTTGAAAGGATATATTATTGTAATTATCTTAGGAAGCTAACGAGGCCATGTGTTTTGCATAAGAATAGCCCATTTCTCTTTATTCATAATGCTTTTCAAAAAGTCATCTATTTCTAGGTAGACATCTCAGTGTGACATTTAAAATGCATTTTTGTTTTATAGCTGAAACTCTCTTTTCAAGAAAGTTAAATGGAAAATACAGACTTGAACACCTTATTCCAACTGCTGTGTATCAACACATGAAAATGCACAAGCGAATTTTAGGGCACCTATCCTCAGTATATTGTGTAACATTTGACCGAACAGGCAGACGAATATTCACGGTAAGTGCAAATTCATGTAAATGTCTTGGTGTAATTTTGCATACTTAAGTATTATGTGCAGTGCTCAAAACTGCTACAGAAAACATGGACTACTTCTGCTTTCTTATAATCAAGCTGTGAATTTTCTGTCCTGTGTTTTGCAGTTCTTTGCAGACACAAAAAGTAGCATTAGGTTCTTTGTGAACCTCAATAAAGGTTAGCATGCTGTTGTACATGTATTTAACACAAATGTTTGTGTTACCTTTGCAGTAGTCAGAAATATGTGTGTGTTTGTCTAACATAATATATAACATAAATAGCTCTCCTTTGGAGTATGGCCAGTTGATGTATTGTTATGGATAACTTTTTAAAAATAAGATTAAAAAATAAGATTTGTTAATGGCAAATGTTAGATACTTGATATTTCCTTTTTTGGGGGGGGGGGACTTAATGGGTACAGAAACTGAGTAACTTATCTGATTGTTTCAGCAAGTGAGACAAAACAAACAAAAAAGCACAAAACAGTTTTAAAAGATATACTATGACAGAAATTGGCTACAATGTTTAGACATGTCTCAAGGCCTCCTTTCTCTCCTCCCTGATGTTTGGAGGTGACTGAAATCTGTCAAAGAGACCCAGTCTTCCTTGTTTCTGGTGTTCTAGATAAGTGGTAGCTATTATGAATATTTTTCAACTATACACTCAGGCATACACTCTTATGTCTGATGAAGTGGACTTGATCCATAAAAGCTAACGGGAGTTAGTCTTTAAGGTGTCATGGCGTTTTTTGTCTTTTTGTTTTGTTTTGTTTACTCTCTGATATGCTTGTACAGACTAACACGGCTGGCACTTCAAAAATTTCAACTATAGTAAGTCACTTGTAGTTTTCCATGTAACCGTTTACTATAATTAGTTACAGAATATCAAACTAAGTTCCAGTATATCAAACTAGATTTGTAAAACAGCCATTTCTTTTGATTTCCTGTATCTAGTGTAATAAATTAGTTATATCTTTATATTTATAGTATAAAGATATTATATTTAAATCATTTAAATTTAAATTTATTTATTTATTTGATTACTATCTCACCTTTCTCCCAGGATTAGGACTTGTGACAGCTTTAATAAACAAGCAGATGTAACTAGAAACACATTACATTATAATATTAAACTACAGCTAAGGAGATGATCATATCAAAACAACAAAATACCGTACTGTATTTCTTATTAAAAAGCTATTTCTTCCAACAGTTGGCCAATTGCCTAAAGTGTGTTTGCCTGTCAGCTAGACGACAGCAGGGATGAGGCCTGGCTAGCTCTCATTGGAAGGGAGCTTCAAAGTCCAGGAGCAGTCATCAAGAAAAGCTGCCCTTTTATTCTCACTAAATGTTTTTTTGAGGCTATTAATATTCAAGCAGATTCTTCTAAGGGAAAAAAGAAAGGAAAGTAGTCATTTTAGAATACTGTTGCTTGGATATAAAGAACAATGGATAGTATCCTTTGCACTTTCTGAAAAGTATTGGTAATGGTGGAAAAAGCTGTATATGGATAGGGTGGGATTGAGTGGCTCACTAACAATTGGAAAGAAGATCTTGCTTGTCTAAGAGTCTTTAGAATTAGATCCAGATGGATGTATTTGTGTGAACCCTTAAATGTTGTAGGTTTTAGTTTGGCATTTCTCTTGGTAACTTTTTTTCAGGGCTCTGATGATTGTCTCGTGAAAATCTGGGCCACTGATGATGGAAGGTTACTTGCTACTTTAAGAGGACATGCAGCTGAAATATCAGATATGGCAGTTAATTATGAGAATACGATGATTGCTGCAGGGAGCTGTGACAAAATGATCAGAGTGTGGTGTCTCCGAACTTGTGCCCCTTTGGCTGTTTTGCAAGGGCACAGTGCATCCATAACATCATTACAGGTAATAGCTTCCTTTTGTTTCATGATCTAGGGGCTAATTTTATTTCAAAAAAGTATAGAAAATGTGTTCAGTAAACATTTTGAGAAGTAAAAGAAAGGTTTGATAAATTGACCACTGTTTTCTTCTTCTTTGAAATTCTGTCAGTGGTGCTGCCCGATCCTGACCTAACAGCACCATTGTAGTATTGGTGAATATATCTCATTTTCTCTCCATCAAGGAAAGGCTCCAAGAGCGGTAGCCACCAAGTCATATTTAAAACTATGTGACATGCAGTTTTATATCAAAGAATGGTATTTGTTTGAGCTGAACAAATTGGCCATTTCTTTTCAGGGTCTGTGGCTAGTGGGAACACCAGATGATAGAGATTTCAGTTTACAGTATTCTGAAAGTAATTTTCATCATGTTTTCCATTGATGGTTAAAAGTCAAAACTTTATAACTAACTTTGGTTGTTTTGCAGTTTTCTCCATTGTGCAGTGGCTCAAAGCGATACCTGTCTTCTACTGGAGCAGATGGCACAATATGTTTTTGGCTGTGGGATGCTGGTACCCTTAAAATAAAGTTAGTTTCTTTACACACTATTTTAATATTTAGAATCATTGTAACTGCATTGTTGTTTGCTTTTGGAAGAGTTATACTTTCTGCCCAAAGATCTGCCAGGTGGCTTGTGAAAGCAATCACTATAGCTTACCAATTAGCTGAAAAACTACTACATATCACTGAGAGAAGCTATTCCACCAGAGCTGTAGCCATCTCCATAGTCTTTTTAAGGGGATTGTTTTACCTGACTTGTGCAGAACGGTGACTTCATCTCAGGTGTGAATGCATAGAGAACACAAGCATTCTTTAGTGCAGTGGTTCCCAACGTGGGGCACATGCCTCACAGGAGGACTTTAATTCCTAGAAGCCTAGGTCAGTACATTGGCTGATCAGTACTTTGAGGAATTGACTTAGGCTTCTGGGAATTGAAGTCCAAAAACCAAACGTTGGGAAACACTGCTGTAGCGTAATGGAGAAAGCTTTTAAATATAAAGTACTAGGAAGAATCAATAGCTTTATTCTATTGCACTATTGACCCTTAGGCCTCTTAAGTACATTCTGGCTGAAGTCCTCTTGCATAAGTAATACCTAAGGTGGGGGAGGAAGTCACTGGCAGAGGGCATTTTTTTCCTTGGGAATGGCACACTTCATTCTCTTTTGCTGCTTGCCTGATTCACAAGTCATCCATTTCATTACATGACAGTTCTGGGAACTATGGGAGAGAAGAAAAGAAGTGCTAATTAACAAAATTTCTTGTGATTGGAAATCAGCGAGAAACTTTTGGTAATTAAGGCAGCTCCCACAGTTTCCATTTGTTAAAGTAGGCTACTCATGAAAGCTGCAAGAAAGAAGGAGGAATTCTTCAATTAGTAAAAACTGCCCTTGGTTGATATCACCCTTCTGCAAGTGTGAAGTACATTACAGGATTTCTGAAGTGCTGCTATTCAAGTGATAATATAATTTTTTTAAATAAATTTTCAAATGAAACCTTAGCTTAGGGTTTGATTTTTTACAATAACAATTATAAACACAGATTATTAGGCAATGATTGCTATATCTTGTAGAGAATGATCCTGTAAACCAAACAATATGGGTATCTGCTACATTTTGAAGAATACTGTATTTTATAGTTGGTAGCCATATGTTATAAAATATGGTAGGCACTTCCACAGTCTAACCCACTTGAGGCTGTTTTCTGGCACATTTTTTCTTCTAGAAGGTGATCTCTTCAGTGTCCTTTTTTGTGTATAGGAACACCCAGTAAAAATCAATTAATTCCAAAATTAACTACTATTATATTTAAATTCTTGTATTTTGTAGCACAAAAGGTAGCACATGTTAGATCCCGATTCTAGGTAATAAAAAGATTCTGTTGAATGACTAGTAAACAAAGTCAGTTGTATTCTAGCAATACATTAGTATACATTCAGAAAATACAAAATCCTGTTTGATTTTTCTGCATATTCAGTGACTTACTTTATGTTCAGTTGTCTTTTTATGCTAGTAGTGCAAGGGGGTATTCATTGCTTCCTTGTGCACTTGTAAATCCTGTTTTTAACAACATGATCTGCTTTCATTATGGCAGGCCAGAAACATTGATGCGATCCCAGTGCATTTCTCCTGTGGAAATAGAATTATGAGTTCTATTCATGAAATTGAAAGTTTGGTTTAATTTTTGCCTTAAAACTAGTGTGTGTGGATTGTTTTTCTCTTCTATCAGAAGACAGGGAAGGATTTTTGAGTATTGACTGAAATGTTCAGGGTGTTTACATATCCTCAAAGTCCAAAAGTATCCCATGAATAGAACTGTTTTTGGTTGATCAGTTGATCTGGGATCTAGAACAGTTTGGGCAGAAAAAAATTAAAGTCCCCCCCCCTGTAGATTTTTCTGAATTTCTAAATTTATGAGCAACACAGATGATTGTGTTGTGGCCACTTCACAATAGATACTGAATCCTACTTTGTTGTTTACTGCTTGTCTGTGAGAGTACCATAAAGTATATGTTAGATAAAAATTTACCTATAGTTTTAGCATAATGTTTTTATTTTTAAGCTTTTGACTAGTTCAGTTGCTATCTTAAATAGCTAGGAGAATTTAAACTTGTGTTATGTTGTTTAAACTTTACAGTCCAAGGCCAACAAAGTTTACAGAACGTCCAAGACCTGGAGTCCAAATGATCTGCTCTTCTTTTAGTGCTGGTAAAGTGTCCTACCTTGGCAAAAATATATCAATATTACTGGTAGTTTTGGAATATAATAAAAAGGAGCATTTGTACTTGAAATAAGCTTAGTTTGTTATTTCAGCACCTCTCTGAGTTGACTGACGTAATAAGCAGACAAGTTGTTGAGTGACATCTAGAAAGGAGGACAATAGCAAAGAAAGGTTTCTGATTCTATATTTACTGGCAATGTATTTTAATGAACATCATCAGTATATATCCATTGTCTACAAAAGCAAAGTTGCTAAAGATATAGACGACATAATATTCAGTACTGATTCGAAGAGTTATGGAATGGCCAAAGGGTAGCAAATTTTAGTGTTTTATCATAGTATGCATGTAGGTAGTACATTGTTGCATACGTTATGAAGTTGAAAGTAAAACTCAAAATACTAAGCAGGATGGTACTGTGCTGATATTTATTTCATTCTTGGTTTTCTTTAGGTGGAATGTTTCTGGCCACTGGAAGTACAGATCACATCATTAGGGTTTATTTCTTTGGATCAGGTCAGCCAGAGAAGATATCAGAGTTGGAGTTTCATACTGTAAATACCTCCTCAAAATTGCTTAGCTATTTGTTTGAAAAGTATTAACATCTTATAGTCATGGTGTTAATTTTCTTCTTGTTTACACAGGACAAAGTGGATAGCATTCAGTTTTCAAACACGGGTAATCGGTAAGAAAGTTAGCAGCTTGTGTATAGCTTTGTATTTCTCTTTACTGTATTTACAAAAACCACACATTTATGTTTTTCCTCCAGCCTAATTATGAACTTAGACAAAATTGTGTACTCATTAAGTTTGGCTTCATGAAAATGCTACAGGAGCATGTCTTGAAGAGTTTTATAGATTATTCAGCAAAATTTTGTACACATTTACCTAGAAGTAAATCCCATTTAGTAAGTTTACTCCTAGGTAAGTGTGCATAGAATACTAGCTTCACTTATGTTAACTGTGAGATATGTTAAGTATCTTATGGTTTATCAAACAAAATAAAATTTACTCTTGATAGCTTTTTCTACCAAATAAGTCTTTCAGTGTATCATCATGGTGTTTCCCTCAAACTACCTCTGAGTCATTGAATGACAGCGAAGGACAAAGATTTAATAAATTGATGCCAATTGCTGCTTTATTATGATTTTCCCCTCCCATATATACAGGTGAAACTCGGAAAATTAGAATATCGTGCAAATGTTCATTTATTTTACTTAAAAGGTGATACAAATATATGAGATAGACTCACTACATGCAAAGCGAGAGATGTCATGCCTTAATTCGTTATAATTGTGATGATCATGGCGTACAGCGTACATGAGATTATGTGATGATTATGGGGTACATGAGATTGGTTTTTTTGGGGGGATTTCATAAGCTGTAAACCATAAGCATCAATATTATAACAAAATAAGGCTTGAACTATCTCGCTTTGCATGTAAAGAGTCTCTCATATTTATTTCACCTTTTAAGTTGCATTACTGAACTGAATGAACATTTGCACAATATTCTAATTTTCCGAGTTTCACCTGTAGGTGTTAATTTAAATATAAAGTGAAGCATTTATTTTGTGCTACATGAGTAATTTTTAAAGTGCATTGAATAATGAGATGTTTCATTTTCTGTGTACTGTATAGTAGACTTCTAACCAGAGTTTCATACATAGAAGTTAATATCTTTGTATGAACTTTAAAAAAACCTAGATCACTCTTGTGAATCTTAGTATGTAAGGTTCTTGATAGCAACATTTTAAAACCAATGCAAGAAATGAACATGTTATTAATAACCGAAATAAATCAAATTAAACAACTGTAAAACAGTAAAGCTCTGCTTCCTGCTTTATTCTGTCAGCTCAAGCCAGCAGCTTCCTCATTTAGTGGCTGAAATCCTATTGCTTAGCATAGAAAGTCACATTAGAGTAGGCCCATTGAATCAATTGGGATTTGATGTGAGCTTTCCCATAAGTTCTATTTAGTCAATTTGGTCTAATTGTGACTTACGACCCTAAAGTAAGTTGCAACTAGAATAGGCTCCTTTGAATCAGTGGAAGTTATGGAATAATTGAGTTACCTGCAGTTTCAATGGTCCTACACTAGTGTGATTTACTATGGTAAACAAAAGGATTTCAGCTAATGTGTTTTTGCTTTCTAATACTCTGTGATATAGTCTCATTCATTTGTTGTCTAAGATAAAACAGATATTAATAATAGAAGCTTATTTGTGGGATCTTAGAATATATTGTGGCAATGTGTTTACTGAGTCTCCTAATAATAATAATAATAATAATAATAATAATAATAATAATAATAATAATAATAATAATAATAATAATAATAATAATAATAATAATAATAATAATAATAATAATAATAATAATAATAATAATAATAATAATAATAATAAAAAATAAATTTTAATTTATATCCCGCACTTTCTCAGCCGAAGCCGACTCAAGGCGGCCATTACAACATGTAGATATACAATACAATAATAAAGAAGCATGAAAAGTAAATTAAATACAATAATCAATAGTCAATAAACATAAATTAATCAATACAATATAACAGCACATTTCAAAAAGCAGTGCAGTACAATTCGAAAGGTCAAATTTGAAAACAAAATATCACATCAAAAAATAAACCCATTAACAACAACAAAAACCCCACAAGAAATATCCAGTACTACCCACAAAACCCCCCCTTTAGAGTCTGAGCAGGGGGAGAGGGAGGGTGGGGCCCAAAAATGCCGGCCAGGTGGGGTGGCCGGTGGAGTGGCCTCTTCGCCCCCACTGGGGCCAGGATACTCGGCGGCAGACCAATCTGAAGATGGTCTCATAAAGCGGATGAATGAATAGTTATAGTAAATAAATTGAAAACATTTGTAGTGTTAAGAGGAAGCTTTAGCATTAGAGACCTGCTGCTAGTCAGTTACTTCTATTCTCTTCACACAGCTCTTTGTATGTCCAGTAGATTTTAGTCTAGTGATTTTAGTCCAGTGATCTGTAAATAGATTAGGTTACTTTTGTGGTATTTGGGATTTTGGTTTAACTTTTTAGCATAATCTGCGTTGAAAACTTTTACCTAACAACTTGGTTATAAAGGATAATGAAGGCTATTCTCCCCACTTTCTTAGGTTTGTCAGTGGAAGTCGTGATGGGACAGCACGAATCTGGATGTTCAAAAGAAGGGAATGGAAGAGCATTTTGTTAGATATGGCTACTCGTCCTGCAGGGTAAGTCATTTTGTGTTTGTTAAATGCAGTTGAAAATATTTCACTTCTTACTAGGACTTCAGGTATAATTAAATTCATGTCTTGGTAAAAGATCATTCTTCAGTGATAAAGCCAATACTTTGTATGGAGACGCTCAGTATCTAGTTTTTCTAGTTTAAAAGGTAGGTATCCAGCAATGGGTGAGAGAAGAACAGGCAACACTGTGTTAGGCAGGCAAATAGGCTAATCTAGTGTAAATTAATTTCCCCTCCACTGGATACATGATCAGCTTGTTTTCATTTTGCTGCAAAGCAACCTTTCCTCTCAATCACCCAAATGCTTCCTATAATTACTATCAGGACACCTATATAAGAAATAAATAGTTGCTAGAAATCACAGTAGCAATGTGTGTTTATTTATAAATCATCTAGTCTAATTACACATTCTTAGGATTGGTGCAAATGTGGCTCTGGCAGCCTCTTAATTAATTAACAATTAAGAGGGTGAGTTGACTATGGGATACTGCATTGTCCATCTTTGTGGGGAGCAGATTGAGTATTTTTGTGGTCCAAATCTGTCAACCCTTTATAAAAATTACTAGAATTAAAGTTTACAGTCCTTGAAAGAAGATGTTCTATAATGTTTGCTCCTAATCAATTTTTAGGTAACAAAACTTCTAGAAGTTCTTGCAACATGTAGTGGGGGCGAGAGCCCAGATTTTTATTTCCTCCTTCAGTTGATAAAATGGGCTCCTGCTGCTCACTAGAATGTGGGCTTTCTCCAGACCCCTCTCCCCTCTTTCACAGCTCAAATCTTTTAAATTTTCCTTAGTGGCTTTTAATGAATGCTTGTGAGTTGTTCCTGTAGCTATTGAATGATACTGTATTGTATCTTTTGATTGTTCACTTACTGTAGACAACAGCCGCAAGGTATAGAAGACAAAATTACAAAACTGAAAGTTACTATGGTGGCATGGGATCGTCACGACAATTCTGTTATTACCGCCGTTAATAACATGACTTTGAAAGTTTGGAATTCCTTCACTGGCCAACTTATTCATGTTCTTATGGTAAGGAAAAAGTTCTAACAATTGCGTGTAGTTGTGTCTTCCTATAATAGGCATACCTTGTATTTACAAAACCTAGGGCTCTCAAATTAACCTTGTAAGTATTTTCAAATAGTGTAATAGTGAAAACCAAAATGTGGAAACCATTTCTTTAATTTGAGTATACTAGGAAGTGCTGTATCTTCTAGGGAAAAAAACACACCACTTCATTACTTTAAAAAAATCTAAACACACAAATGTATGCATGGCCAAATAGACACATGTATATCCTCAATCACTTCTTTGCTAAATTGTACTTTTCACAAAAACGTGTATAAAGCAAAATGAGGGGCAGCTTGTACTTCTGGAGGCATCCTGTGTTTTGGGCATTTAGCTGAAGATATCTGAAGAAAGTTCTGTTCCTTGTCTCTTAGGGCTTTTCCATAACTGAAACCTGTCTTTTTATTTTTCCAGTAGCCCTTTCTGTAGCATATTCTGGGTGCTTAATTTTACTATAGCAATAGCAGTAGCAATTAAATTTATATA
The DNA here is from genome assembly GCA_035047305.1 of Bradypodion pumilum. Classification (NCBI taxonomy): domain Eukaryota; kingdom Metazoa; phylum Chordata; class Lepidosauria; order Squamata; family Chamaeleonidae; genus Bradypodion; species Bradypodion pumilum. The sequence goes on along the minus strand of JAWDJD010000001.1, from coordinate 185,227,807 downwards.
CCACTTCATGTCACTTGTTAAACTGAACATTATCTTATCTACTTAGCACTTGAATTGGTAATAACAGACAATTATCTGTGGCCCAGCTTTCTCCCCATACTGTATTTTTAAAAGTTCCTTGTCCTAGTTATGTTAATAGATGTGCAACTCAACATAACCCGTTTCTGTTTGTTACCTTAAAAAAAATTTTTTAGGGCCATGAAGATGAGGTATTTGTACTTGAGAGTCATCCTTTTGATTCCAGAGTTCTCTTCTCTGCTGGTCATGATGGAAATGTTATCGTATGGGATTTAGTAAAGGGAGTAAAAATCCGGTCTTACTTCAACATGGTAAATATTTCATTTGTCTATATTAAAAAGTGTTGTTATGAAAGCTTGATTCATTCTTAATCCGATATATTTTGATAGAATTGTAGGCTGTGTATATAAGTGCATTGATGTCTGTGTAATCTTGGTACATGATGCATTCTTTCGTTATGTTAACTTATGTACTTTGAATAGGTAATTAAAATGTTCTTTTTACCTAGTCACTTTAAATACTGAGACAAATAATATATTAGTCTGGTGCAAGTCCAGCCAGCCTATTCATTGTATATAATTATATTGGCTCTTGAGTTCTTGTTCATTTTTTTCATCAACTTTGCCTGATGTTAGTGTGACAACCTGTCCCAATCTATATTTGCAGCCACTGTAGTTCTGGCTCATAGTTTGGACAAATGTAAAGCTCTCCTCAGGTTTTGAAAAATAACACATGAACAGGAAACAAGGCTGTAAATGCCAGCCTAGCACCCAAAGTATTCACCTTAATGGCTGGTACTGGGAGTCTCTGACATAAATGTATGAAATTCTGAAGTTTCCTCTAGCTAGGGAACAAGGCTAGGTAGGCTCCTACTTGTCCACATATTCATTGAACGGAGTTTAACAATCCTATAAATTTCCATTTTAGAGACCTGCCTGACTGCTTATAGTTTGAAATGGAAATAGATCATTAAGATCAGATGATTTTGTTGCTGTTCCATATGGCTTTCGTGGGATTAAGGTTTAAACTGGGAAAAATCAAAACAGTTGAGGCTAGTGCTGCCCAAACCTCCTATTCTTGACTCAGTTCTAGCTGGGAGCCTTTTTTGCTGAATTGGAAGCTAGGCAGAGTTAAGCCAAGCTAAGTCATAGTGCCTTCCTGTTTGGGCCTTTTTCTCAAGTGAGCTGCATGTGGATATTTGTCAAGTAAAACTTCCAAAATGGAGAATTATGGGATTTATTCTCCAAAAAATAAAAAAGCCCGTCCCTAAAACATTGCTGTGGATAGTCTCCCCCCCCCCCATGTCTATATTAAGTGACCTTGTTCTGTTAGTAGAATTTTAGGCAATGTATTGCTGCCACTTCAATATACCATTGAGTGGTATGAAATGTATATGTAATATTTGTAAACAGTTACTGTGCCATTGTATTATTTATTATCATTGTACAAGATTAAAGGCATGGACAGTTTCCACAGCACATGATTTTAAAACTAGTATTTGGGTTTTCAAGAGCAGTTGAAACCTATTGGTAAAAATTATGTTATGCAAAAGGTGTAATAATGTTTATAAGGGAAATTTTTGTAAGTTAAGTATCCATAGGCATGGCATAATTTAATTGGTTTCAGGTATTACATATTTGTATGACTTGGCAGGCAACAGATACTATTTTTGAAGATTTTTTTAATGACAATTCACTTCTAAAAGTTAGCCTTTCAGAATGGCTACACAATGAGATTGTAGTCATTAAGCAAAAAGTACATATAAAGTACAGTAGGTATTTCATATAAGCATAAATGAGTGAAGAGCAATAGATGCAGCTGGAGGTTCAGTGAGGTTTGGAACACTTTAACAAGGATTGACAATGATGGCATGTAATTGTCATATCTTGGTATTTAAGAAGAATGTAAAGCAGTGTCTTGGTGCATATGTAAAGGGATACTTGTTTAAACTGTGATATCAGAACCAAAGCAAGGTATGTGAGAAGTATACAAGATCATGACATTCTAGGACTAGTAAACTGTGGTTTACGTGGTAAATACTTTTAAAGTCCAAACCAAGCCTTACCTTATACAGGTGAAACTCAGAAAATTAGAATATCGTGCAAATGTTTATTTATTCATTTATCTCATATATTTGTTTCACCTTTTTATTTGCATTACTGAACTGAATGAACATTTGCATGGTACCTGTATTCTTCATCTGTATTTGGAGATGCAGCATATATGGGAACAAGTAGACATCAGTTCAATTCTACTAAAAATATTGCCTGCACAATGCTTTTTAACTTTCCTGCCTATATAATATATACCAACCAATGTTGCTGTTGCTGACAGTCTGAAATTTAAATAGGATGTTATGGTCAACTGATTTTTTTTTGCTGTTCGATAAAACAAGCTATGATCAAACCTTTTAGCTGTGTAATTGGCTGTTTATCATTGCACTTGTACACAATGTGGAAGTTTTTAATAACCATAGTAAGTCAATTTGCTAACCATTAAATTATAGTAGTTCAAAATAAATCAGGATTTTAAACTAGCATCATCTGTGGTTTAAGGTCCTGACTTATTCAGAAATTGGTGTTTATAATGTCCAGGTTTGAATCAAAGGATGCATTGGTAAACCAGATTTAAAAATCTTTTTATATGTACAAAGGCTGTATATTATATAGGCATAAGGCTAGTTCATATAATTACATTTAGCTGATATATGGTTATTTCAGGGCAGTTACTATCTGGTTGTGTGGAGCAGTTCTTACTAGTCATAGCTGCAAGTCTTTGTGTATAATTTGGGGCTACTTTTCTTTAATAATCGTATGTAAATAATTGTATATAGTTATTTATTGGATGTTGCACTAAAAGAGATTCTGCTGATAATGATAACTATGAATTTCTAAATTCTGGAGAAATCAGACTTAAAAGAGAGGGAGATTTTGGAGATGTTTTCATTGAAATCTTTTTGCTTACACTCTTTTTGTATAGTAAGCTACTGTCTGTTGATTCAGAGCAAATGGGTTCTTATAAACTGGCCAATCAAGCATTGATTGAAATTAGTGGTACTCATGATTATACTCTGTCTCATGCTCATTTAAAAATGCCACTTTCATTGTTGTTGTCTCTTGTTGAAGGTAGTTCTTTGTAAAATATATAAAGGTAAATAATGCAGACCAAAACACCATTTTTTCTGGTATTTTGTCATAGAGAGTTTCTATTAGAAGATAGAAAGAGCCACACCCTGTAGTTTTGCTACAGATATAGCATATGAAGTACGGTATTTCATATCTTAATGTTCTTTATTTTAGCATATTATTTGGCATCCTTAGTACCACCTTTATGACCTTAAAACTTCAGTTCTTCTTAGATGCCACTTGGAAAGACATCCAATGGAACTCAGGACTTATTTCCAAGTAAATGTTTATAGGATCAGGCTATATGTGTTATCTTAAACAGAAACTTATAAAGCTGAATCAAGTGACTTTTCTGTGTTTTAAAATATCCTGTTTCCTAAGATAAACATTTGAACCTTATGACATTTTTATATAAGAGGAGCAATTGATATGAGATAAAAGAAAAAATATATTCTTGATTTTTATACAAGTGGTCCTATCAGAATCTTTCATACATAAAATTTCTTCTGAGCTTGAAACATTCCATCTGACTGTGTGCATGTGTATGTTTTGTCCCTTCAGCAGTGGGTTTAATTGAAAGGAGCCTAAGTCAGTACATTGGCTGATCAGTTCTTTGAGGCATTGACTTAGGTTTCTGGGAATTGAAATAAAAAAATCAAAGTTTGAGAAAAACAGAATTAGAAATTTATTTTTAAACATATGGCAAAACTGACAAAAAATTCTGTTATCACCCCCCTTCCAAATTGATAGTATAATCACTTCAACTTCATGCAGTCATTATAATATAGTGGCATAGATTAGTTTAAAAGCCGTCACAAATTTTGTAAATCATTGTAACCAAAATCCTACTGTATTTTCTGGCATATAAGACTACTTTTTAACCCCGAAAAATCTGTGCCAAAGTCGGGGGTCGTCTTATAGGACAGGTACTTAACTGCAGCTTGTTTCCCCTTGCTTCATATGTCCGGCGCATATGGTGGGGGGTGCCGCGGCCGAGTCCCTGCTCTGTGCGGGGAGTATGAAGTAAGGGGAAGCAAGCTACACACATCTTCCTGTACCTCGAGGAGGAGAACATGAGCATGGATTGGCTCTCCACCAGAACCTGCCCATTCGACTCGGAGGGCTGTGCATCTTCAGGTTGAGTGTGGGTTAATTTTTATTTGGTGTGCATTGGAAGAGAGGTAGTCTTATACGGCAAGTATATTCCAAACTCTATATTTTAACTGGAAAAGTTGGGGGTCGTCTTATACGCCGGAAAATACGGTACTATCTTTTTAATTCTCTAGCACAGTTGTGAAAGGTGAGAATGGCAAATTGAAGCTAATTAACACTTATGCAGAATGTGTAACTTTAGGAAGCTAACTGTCTTAAGTTAAGAAATCTCTGTATAGGTTATCTGTTACAGTACATATTGAGTCTCGTGATCTTTGAGACACTTCACTTCCAAAAGTTACACCTTTGCAGAAGTAAAAGAGGATTTCAACACAACTGTTTGCACAACTGGCATATAGCCAATATGTTGTAAATTGGATTCATTTAGCCACCCTGCCTTTTTCAGTTGCTTTACCATATGCGAAAAGAGTATTTCCTGTGTTTTATATTCTATTCTTCTGTTTTAAATTTGACTGTAATCAGGGTGTTTTTCTTAAATTCTAGTGCAGATTAAGAAAAAAAATGTGCTAAAAAAAAAAGGCTACATACTACTTTTTTTTAGTGTATAGTGCTCTAATGCTGTACAATTCCATGATTAAATCTTAGGTAAAAATGAACAATCTTTTGCACAGAATAATTTCTTTTTGACATGTATAAATCAGAAAGCAGCAGTTAACTCATTGTGGGTGATCTCAACTGGTTGAGGGCCATTTTTCAGATTTGCTAACAGCCTTAAGCCTACAGTTCCAACAAGGAGCTACTTTGCTAAATTTTGTTGTTAAAAAAGGGTTAACTAATTTTTTTTAAAAAAAACCCGGAAAAGCCTATACGAACCCTCTAAGGCAGTGGTTCTCAACCTTTTTTGGCCATGCCCCACCTAAGTACAGTATCTCTAAAATCCTGATGTCCCCACCACCTGTGGCTAATTCTTATTATTCCATTCACTGTTAAGAACTCCATTCTTGTATCTCCCCTCCCCCCGGTGGGGAATGTGCCCCATGTTGGGAATCATGGCTCTAACGTAAAGGCTAAGGTTGCCCTTGCTCAAAATCCAGTTGTATTTGACTCTAGGGTACAGTGCTCATCTCTGTTTACAACCAAAGAGCCAGTGCTGTCTGCATCTGGAGATGTTTTCATGGTCATGTGGCATGCTGTTGTGTTTCACACTGAATGTGATATGGCATTGAGTTTAGAGACAAACTTTGACTACATGAACATAGTCTCATTATATAAAATAGGGTTGTGTGTGAATGGGACTGAAAGATGAAGAAACACACCTATAACTGTCATAGACTACTTTGCTCCATAGGTAGGATGTAGTCCAGAGTTTTACACATGAGTCAGCCCTACTTTTTAAAAATAACAAAATCTAAACATTGTAGCCTTATAATCTACTTTTCATGTTTTTACACTTTTTGATTTAGTTTCATAAAGAAATTTCAGTAGACATGCAGAGACTATTACTTGCTACAGTAATAACAAGTAATACAGTAATTTGGGCAGTGTAACCTAAACAAGGCAATACCAATCAACACAAAGAAACACCTCATACAAAGTGTATTCATTCCCACCTTATGTTACCAGTGCCAAACATGGACACTTACAACACAACATAAGCAAAAGTTGGTCACCACGGAAATGAGATGTCTGAGGAAGGCTGCTGGAGTGACTAGAAGGGATAAAATCAGGAATGAGGTTATAAGAGAAAGAATTGGAGCAGAACCAATCTTGCACTGCATACATAGACAACAAATAAAGTGGCTTGCCCATTTGGAGAGAAAGTCTTGGAATTACATACCTTACAAGGTATATGTAGAAGGACAAAGACCATGAGGCAGTCCCAGAGGAAGGCAGAGAGATAACGTCAAAGAAATATTCCAAGAACACCAAATAACACCGGTGGAGGCTGCTAGAAGTGCCAGAGAAAGAAGTTTGCATCTCCCTCGACACCCGATGGGGCAAAAGAGGAAGCAAAGAAGAAGTAACCTAAACAGCACTGTATCTATATTAATTTGCTCTCTCCTTCCCTCATCTTGCTACTGATTTAGCACCAATTGTCAGTTAGTTCCAAGAAAGGCAGAGGGACAAACAAACCTAAACAACGTTTCCAGTATTTTTGTTTATTATGACAAAGTCAAAGTATTTTAGTTCCTATGTTTCTTTTTATGGTTTAGAGATCAAAAAAGGGGTTTGATTTTATTGCTGTCTCTGCAGTTAAATTGTCCAAAGTACAGTTGAGGTTGAAAGAAAGCTTTCCCACATGATTCCAAATTAGAGGCTCTTTGGCAGTGGTTCAGTTTTTACTGCAGCCTATTTTCTTCTCTACAAGATGGTACATGACAAGGCCTTTGGGAGCTTTTTTTTGGGTGGGAGACAAAGTGCTCCTGTAGAAAGATTTAAGTACAGCTGATAAACTATTAGTAAATGTGCCCTTTAGATCCCTGGCTATATAATTCCTATAGACACTTGAATGTAACTGTCTTTTTCTAGGTAGATTGTAAAGCATAAATCCTGGTAGCCAGTTGTTGAGCCCAAGTATAAAATAAATGTCTTTAACCAATATGCTTTTTCTTCTCAATCATTTCTTTTAGTCTTCTTAGGATAGAATAATAAATAGATAATCTTACCCAACCCCTTAAGCATATTGTTTGGAAATAAGTTCCATCTGAAAGATACAGAATTTACTCTCAAGTAATGTGTATATTACTTGGAAGTTTTGGTACTCCAGGAAGTCTACTGTGGAATCCTAATCATTCAGATGCTATCTAGCATTTTGAAGCATGTAGAATTATAACAAAACTGCTGGATTTGTTATGTTGTATAACTTAATACCTGTCTTCTCACTCAGTACTAGTCATTATTCCCTATTTGCAGGGATTTTGATATTAAGTTACCAGAGCAGTAGCCCTATTAATCTGTTTCAGCATTTTGGCACGATAAAGGGAGATTTGGGGGGGGGGATAATAAAATATTGTGACAGAGTATCTGAAGATGTGGATTTTGGTCACAGAAGTTCATATTGATATCATTTTATTAGTCTTTAAAGTGCCAAAATATTTTGCCCTTGGTTTTCTTTCTTTTTCTCCTTTTCACCAGTTTAAGTTTCCAACATGGTGATCACTTAATTGGCTTTTTTAAATGAAAAGAACCCCTTCTTCCTTTGGCTTTTCTGCTTCTTAGCCTTGCTGTAGTCAGGAGGAAAGAAGGGTTGTTTTTACTTTTTGCTCAAGTGTTACTCAAATCATTTTGCCACAGGGATAAAGTTAGTGGACTTAGGGTATGAAAGTTCAGAGTGGTGATTGGTCACCTGTGCTTGATTGACAGGTTACAGGGAAAAACAAAAACCCATTTGTTCTGGATTAATGGAAGTGGAAAACAGAAAATGAGTATCAGGTAAAGCTCTTTTACAAATATTTGCAGTTCTTTAGATGAGTTGCAAGCAGTTAAATACAGAAGTTAGGTTGAACTCAATTACAAAATAGTTTTACTATTCAAATATCTTTATGATAGTGGCAAACTATGGAAAGAATTCAATTAGCCTACACAGAATGTCCAAAATTGAAATATTGGGTATAGATAACAGATAATTGTTCTGCTAAAGAATGGCAGAATATTTTTCCCCCTTTGGTTTCTAAATTTGATGGTTAATAGCCTGATCCTAAACATGTTTACACAGAAATAAGTTCAATCAGACTTGTTTCCTATCAATATATCTTTGGGATTGCAATGTAATATATATATATAAAATGTACATTGGAAGTAAATATGTTGTTTTAAAAGTAATAGAAATGCATCTGAATACCTTTACGTGTTTTCTTAAAATATCAAGAGGTTGAAGTGTGACATTAACTAACGAATGGTTTGCCAGACTTTGATTACAAATAAGTTGAAAAAGTAAACATTTCAAAATTCAATTCCTATCTAACAACTTCTTTTTTTAAAATAGGTTTTTAATTATCATATTTTGAAAACAATATACTCTGTTAATTTGTGTGCTGCTATATTTCAGATTGAGGGACAAGGACATGGGGCGGTTTTTGACTGCAAATGCTCTCCCGATGGCCAGCATTTTGCATGCACAGATTCTCACGGTCATCTTCTGATTTTTGGTTTTGGTTCCAGTAGCAAATATGACAAGGTATTACTGTATATGGAAAACTAATTTTATTCATCTTGTACATCTTTTGCATAATAAGTATGACTACTTCTAACCAACTGATCAAATGGCATTCCAGAATGACTGAAGTCTGAATACTGATGTTTATACTATACTTGTAGTCTCAGTCTTAGTTTGCCCCATTTGTCCATAGTAGGCACAGTTGTGTTTCTGTAGCTTTTTGCTGCTTTATTATTTTGAAATTACCAATCAAAATATGAAGGAATATGTCTTGTGAGGTTCAGAGTTCCTAAATGTGCTCTAATAGTACAGAGGGCAATTTCCAGATATTAAGGCATTGCACATGCCCCTCCATGAACTTCAGATGACCATATCCATTCCCATGGCCCCACAAATCTAAAAAGTTTAAAAATACCTCTTGATCCCTAAATTTGTGGGAGGAGGAGTTTTGCCCCATTTTACTCATTTCTAGTGTTGAACTCTTGCCCCCAGCTTAAAACAACTCATGGTCCACAAAAGATATTGTCAGATGTTTCCCACTTTCCCTTTGGATAGAAAGAGTCTTTTTAAGTTAAAAAAGAAAAGGTTCAGTGGATGATTTAATCAATAAAGTAAAGTAAGTGTTTTGTGTAAGAGCTGATGAAGCAGTTGTAATTGTGATTTTAAAGGTACAGCAGCAGTCCACAGTTCTCTGCAGTTGTTGCCTTCGACTGATTTTCTCTCTGTTTACCTATCCTGCTAAAATGTTTAAGATATATTCTATATAAAGAAAATTGGAAGTGGTAGTTGTTGCCACACAACAAATCGCTGAAAAGGCATTCTAGGCCTGTTTCAGCCTTTCTCAGTGGCCCGTGGACAAACATGAGTTTATTTTAACATTGACGTGAATAATTGTGAGTTTTCATAGGCATTTAAAAAACAAAAACCAACAACCAGCAAAGAACACCCCCACCTCAGTTTAGGGAAATAAAGATCTAAGCGAATACTCTGCCACTGCAGTCATGAACATGTTTACTCAAGTAAGTTCCATTGCCTTCAGTGAACTTATTCCTTATTAAAGATATTTAGGATTGTAGCTTTAAAAATAGTGGTTTTGACATTTGGCTGTGGAGCCAGAGATTAGGAGTTTGATTCCCCACTGTGTCTCATGAGAGAAACAGCCAGCCTGTGTGGCCTAGGCAAGCTGTACTGTCCCAGACGAGCTCCCAGAAGAAGGAAATGTTAAACTGCTTTTGAGTATTCTCTACCTAGAAAACCTGGGAGGGAATCACCATGAGTAAGAAATGACTACACAATTGTTCAATACCTGTTCTGGTGTAATGGATAGAGTGATGTATTAGGGCTTGTGAGGACTCGGTTGGAATCCCTGTTCAGCCATGGAAACTTTCCACTGGGGAAATGGAATTGGTAAACTACTCCTTAAATATCTTATTTATCTTGAAAGCCATATTAGGGTTGCTATAAGTTGGTTCCAAGTTGACAGCACATATCAGCAAAGTATACTTCAAGGATGAGTATCCCCTTGTTTCAGATGTTCATGTAATTTTACTAAGCCCATCATCCCAAACTATTGGCCACACTGGCTATGACCAGTAGGAATTGGAGTATAATAAGTCAAGATTCTCATGTTAAAGCAGATGTATCATTTTATAGGAACCTAGAAGTGAGTAGTACAACTTTTGGCTGATGGAGATTACCATGCAGCCAATGGTTGAGGGATGTGCCTATAATAAGTGTATCAGACAGTAAATAAAACAAAACAAAGGGGGGAAAGGACAAAAAATTGTGGAACTTCGAAGACGTAACTGCTATATTTTAATGAGCTTTCTTGGATTCAGTCTACTTTTTCAAACATAAGATTGAGACTTTATAGCAATAATTTATATACAGTATGGCCCCATGACCAGGTGGGGATACAGAGGTGCTGTACACAATGTTTGGTTAGCATGTTATACAATTGCAAATCAGTGTGGCTTTTTCTACTTGATAGTGACTGAAGATCCCTGATGGATATTCAGATTTATTTCTATGAAACTTTGTTCTGTGAAGTGGTCAACAGTTAATAGAAAGATGCACCTGTTAACCTTGTTGGGTACATTTTTGCCCTTTCTCCACTTTTTTCTGTTTTAATTACTGTCTGATGTGCTTGCACAGAGTAACATAGCTTATTACTTCAAACATTTCAACTATAATAAATGTCTTCATCTTTGAATTTTAACAATTAAATATAATGTTGGTTTTTAATAATAAACAAACAGCTAAAATAGCAAAAAATTACTTGAGCAGTTTTAATTTCATTTTTGTGAAATGACTTCTGCATATTAGTTTTCTATAAATTCTCCATTCAACTGATTTTAGCTGTAATTTTGAAATTCATCTTAACAGATAGCAGATCAGATGTTCTTCCATAGTGACTATCGGCCTCTTATACGTGATGCTAACAACTTTGTGTTGGACGAACAAACACAACAGGCACCACACCTCATGCCTCCCCCCTTTTTAGTTGATGTTGATGGTAATCCTCATCCATCAAGATACCAGAGATTAGTACCAGGACGTGAAAACTGTATTGAGGAGCAACTTATTCCTCAGATGGGAGTAACTTCCTCAGGTATATTCAACTTTGTATAGAACTTCATTGCTGTGTTAGAATGTGCTGTATTTGACAAGGTTTTTAGGAAAAACCTCTAAATGCCTTTATTGACCATGGGGAAGAGCCATGACAATTGAGCTAAAATGTAACCACTATAACTCTCACACCCACCTCTCTTTTTCACTTTGCCTTAACTGTCATGCATCATAATACAAGCAAAACAAAACCTGCAGTTGTAGAGTATTTTCTCTCCTGTCTAGTGGAGGACACAGTGAGCTGGAAGTTGTCCAGTGAGAATGTTAATACAGTATATTCTGTGACTGTGATGTCCTTTTCCCTTCCTTCCCATATGGGGACAGGCTGTTGACAATGAGATCATATGCTTCCTGACATCAACATTTTTGTCCCAATATGATAAACTAGTTAGACCAAAAAAATAAGAGCAGGGACATAAATGAATACGTTTCTTTGGATTTATCCTGGGTTTCATTTGTAACAAGCTGCAGCAAGAACGTAATTGTTCATAGAAAGTCGCTGAACTTAGAGCACTATTTACAGCCATTTAGAGGACAGTGCTATACAATGTCTAGGAACAGTTCTGTATGGGTTCCTTCAGCAAAACGGGAAATAAACTAGAGATATTTGCCAGCATCAGTTGTGTTCTGAATAGGTTGAGGGTCGGAATCCCTAAATGTAAGACCAACATGCTGAAGTGAGGGTTGCTGACAAAACATGCTATGTGACTGTGGAGAGATACAGAATCTAGCTCATTTACTGGTCTGCCGATTACTGCCAGAAACATGCACTGATAAGGACTTAAGTTTGGCAAACGACAAAGCCAAGAAAGTGGCTTCATTTTGGCAATCCAGGGTTTGATCTGGACGCGAACGAAGAAGTGTTTTCTGGGGTAGAATATAAGTGTGATTGCTTTTTGCTTTTTCTTATTACTCAGTGATCAAAATAGTCATATATGTTACAGGATTATGCATACACCCACACAAAACTATAAAAAAATTGTCTGAATTTTTTATAAGGATTCCTATATTCAAAATGCATATGTTTTCAATTCCATTTGTGCGTTGTTGAAATAATCAGTAATAACCTGTGGAATCTGTAGTTGGCTAAGGAATGCCTCTTTTTAAATTGAGTATTTAGGAATGTACAATTATATGTTAGATCATTCAAGGAACTAAAATCAAATTCTGTGCTTCATAGGACTAAACCAAGTCTTGAGTCAACAAGTTAGCCCTTTGGACAGCATGATACAAAGACTTCAACAGGAACAAGATCAGCGACGGTCTGGAGATGCTGGAACTAGCAATACAAGTAGAATTGGCAGAGGTGAAAAAAATATTGTATATTTACTGTTCTCAGTAATGGATTGGATAAGGGCTAATGGTGTGAAAATCCAGATAAGATTGAGATGCTCTTGGTCAGTCACAGGGGAGATCAGGGGGATAGGAATTCATCCTGTACAGGATGGGTTTATACTTTCTCTGAAAAGCAGGTTCACATCTTAGGTGTGATCCTGGATTCAACCCTGAGCTTGATTTCACAAATCTCAATGGTGGCCAGGAACGTCTTTGCACAGTTAAAGCTGGTATGCCAGCTGTACCCATTCCTTTGGATGTTCAACTTGGTTATGGTGACACATGCCTTAGTTGCATATTGTCTGGATTGCTTCAACATGTACTATATGGGACTGCTTTTAAAGAGTGTTTGTAACTTCAACTGGTTCAAAATGTGGCAGCCAGACTGCTGACTGGCGCATATTCCAACAGGGACCATGGAAGTCACATTACAACAGCTTCACTGGCTGCCAGTCTATTTCTGGGCTCATTCAAAGTACTGATGATTATATATAAAGCCCTATATAGCTTGGGTGACCCCATATGAGCCGGTCTGCTTTTAAGATCGTCTTAGTAGGAATTCTCTCAATTTAACCACTTTCCCAAGCTCATTTGATGAGGACACGAGAAAGGCTTTAGTGGTTGCTCCCTTGCTCGAAGGCCAGTTGTATCCAACTGTAGGATTCGGTGCACATCTCCATTTGCTGCAAAAGAGCCAACGCTTCTGTGGACATGTGGCAGGCATGAATAAACACGGAACGCTGTTTACCTTCACTCTGACGCGGTACCTATTTATCTACTTGCAATTTCTTTCTTCCGAACTGCTAGGTTGGCAAAAGCTGGGCACAGAGACAGGAGCTCACTCTGTTGTGCAGCACTTGGGTCTCGAACTGCTGACCTGCCGACCTTCCAGTCATCAAGTTCAGCATTTTAACCACTAAGCCCACCACAGGCTTTAAAATGCACTGCCCTGAGAAGTCAAGTTGATCCCCTCTCTGTTATCAGACAAAGACGTTCCTATTCAAGAAGGCTTTTAAGCAATATGTGGAAGTCTAGATAATGTTCTATATACGAAATTTAGATACAGTATTTTTAAACGTTTTTAAAGTTTTAAAAATTGTTCTAAATCTTGATTAATGTTTAATTTTGTGCATAATTTTTAATTTATTATTGTAAGATTTACTTGTTGTGACCTGCCTTGGGTACCTGCTGGAGAGAAAAGTGGCAAACAAATACATTTGAGAACTGAGTAATCAGATTCTGATAGTTTGATATACATTCAGGATACTGCACTTGTGGAAAGAAGATATCTCAGCAGCATCGTAATAAAGCTTTTTATCATTTTCAAATAATAAATAGAAGAGTACTTGTTTTGATGCACAGAATTGTTACAGTGATTAACATGGCAAATAAAAGAATGGAACCTGTTTATTAGAAATTAATGATCTGAACATAAAGGACTCATAGTAATGTGTCTGCTCAGCTGATTTAGTTAAGATGTTCAAGATACATAACTGGAAAAGCTGTGGTCTTTAAGTTGTGACAAATTTCACTCCAGTATTGTATGGAGTTTGCATCTCACATCTTTGTATAATATATTGGCTTTGATCTTAAAATATGCATTCATGAACAGAACCATGAGAGGAAGTAATTCTGGCAATGCTTCTACAGACAGTGGTCGGAAGTAAGAGATTTTTTGCTGATTCTTACTGAAGTCCGTTTCTTCATTCCCAGTATTTCTCTGGAGGGTCTCCCAACACTCTTGAAATAGGTTCTCAATAAGCACAGGAAGGAAAATAGAAAAAAATGATCCCCACTCCCACCTTTGAACACACATCTGTGGAAATTTAGGCATGGGGACATACTATCCAAGCCATTAATTTTATGCTAACATTTCCAAATGCTGATAATTTCCTCTTAAGTTCTTTATTAAATATCTAAAAATGTTGGCCTCTTCTTTGTTTCATTTTATAGGCTCTGTAAATCTTACCTCAGAGGTACATTCACCACCAAATGTAGGATTGAGGCGAAGTGGACAAATTGAGGGAGTACGACAAATGCACAGTAATGCACCAAGGAGTGAAATAGCAACAGAACGGGACTTAGTGGCATGGAGTCGAAGAGTTGTGGTGCCAGAGCTGTCAGCAGGGGTAGCCAGGTAAATAACAATAGCAGTTATGTTTATATACCACCCCATAGCGCTTAGTACACTCTCTGGGCAGTTGACATGTTAATTAGCACTTTGCTCCCAACATGCTGGGTACTCATTTTACCAGCCTTGGAAGGATGGGAGGCTGAGTCAACCTTGTGCCCTGGTCAGGATCGAACTGACTGCAGTACAGCAGTGTAATCACTGTATCACCAGAGCTCTTGGTATGAAGCCAGTAAATTTGTATTTCTTTGACTATAGTTCATCTTATTGTACAGTTCATCTTATAGCAGCACTGCGGTGGCTTAGTGGTTAAGACGCTGAGCTTGGAGACTGGAAGGTCGGGTTTCGATACCCGAGTGCTGCACAACAGATCTTGGGGATGTGAAAGGAGCCTCATTTGGGCATCCCATGAGCGGAGTTTCTCCAACAGAAATCCTTTCAACCCAGAATAATTTCTGTCACAAAATTTATTTACTTATCCCAGTCTTCTCAATTTATTTTGCAGTTCACAGTTCTACATAGCAGATGGTTACAGATGTATTACAGGAATAAAGCAATAGGAATGGCTGAAAATACAGAACATTTTCCCAGTTTGCTACATCTGTTCTATATTAATCACTGCCCTATTCTGTTGTGATGTTATATTAGCCAAGTTTAGCTAACAAAAGTCAAGCCAAAATGTCAGCTTTAGGTAAGCAGAAGAGGAAAGACGTCTTTCCATTTTTTCTAAAATAGGCTAATTCTGTGTGGTAAAAGGAAGTACTATATATACTTTTTGTGCACTTGCCATCTTATGGCTGCAAAATATACTCTGCACAGAAAATGTCTTTGTGAATTAGTTCATAGGCAGGAGAAAGGTAAAGCTTTCATTTTTAGAGTGTAGATTAAAATTTTAATAAGCAGTTTTAAAACTAGCAAGAGCTATAGCAGCTGTTTGACTTAAGTTGACATAATTATTTTGAAATCATACTCTGGGAAGCAGATTAGAGTGAGTGGACTTGTGCCCCCTGCCTGCAGGAATTGCATTGGAAATTATAATACGCTTACATAGAAGTGCAATACAACATACATTCATATTAATATCTAAATTTCTCTTGTAGCAGGCAAGAAGAATGGCGAACAGCAAAAGGAGAAGAAGAAATAAAGATATATAGGTCGGAGGAGAAAAGAAAACACATCACAAGTCATGTTATAAGAGAAAACAAGATCCCTTCTTTGCCCAAGGTATGCACAGTGCTGTCTCTAACGTAATGTCATGAGGACTACAGTCCTAATTAGAATTACTTGGAAGCAAAGAAAAAAGGTAGCGTAGCAGTAAAGTATTCAGAACAATGTATGAGCTCTGGTGGTTTGGGGAGCTGCCAGCAGTGAAATAATAGGCATGACAACAGACAGGTGTTGGTGGAAGTATGATGATTAATTCTGTTAAACATGAGCTATAGTTTTTCCTAAAATTTTGCTCCCTAGTCACGTTGAAAATTAGAGATGTGGAAGTTGGAAACTTTTATTTCTCTTGGTTGATTTTCTCTCAGAGGAAGGCTTTTTAGTTATCCTTTCTTTGGAAGGAGAATATTGTAGCTGATGCTTGCTTCTGGCTTGGAGGAGGAGGAAAGGAAAGGGGCTGGCAGGCCTAGTAGCAGCAGAATAGGAAGTTTGGCAGGAGTGGTGAAAAAGGAAGAACCACAAGGTTGACTGCAGGAGAAGGAAGCAGCCGTGAGGCAAGGAAATTTTCCAGGCAATTTTGATAAAAAGAAAAATTTTAACAGAAGAGAGAAACATGAAGAAAAAAAACTCAAATGTTGTGTGTTCCTCTCTTGTGTTAGTATGGATCCTCTGTGTTCAAGAGACTCTTCAGGGAATCTGACTAAGAACCCCCCAAAAATATGGGGTCCCCCCCATTCATTTTAATTTTTTTGTGCTTCCCTAATGATAACTATGCATCACTGCATCTATTCATTCCACTAGTACGTGAGTTCTCAACCTTTTAAAGCCAGGGGCTGGGTCATGCTCCTTCAGACAGCTTTGGGGGCTGGATGGCCATTTTGCCCTTCCTCCAACACATGACACTTCCGGGTTAGGTGGAGGCAGTGGGGCGCCACATGAAATAGTGCCGCGGGCCGCATCTGACCTGTGGGTCGCAGGTTGATATAATCGCTGCACTAGTAGAACTCTTCTAAAAGATTAGGTGGCTTTTAAAAAATCTTTGTACTCACTGGGGAAGGGAAAACCTATTTGTGAGTTGGAGTAGCATTCTGTAACGTTTTGAAGGAATTTAAATTTGTTCCAGACTAGGTACTACATTGTTAAAGCAGTGCCGGTAGATGTATTTTGGCACTTAAATGCTGAAGATTACTATTTGGGTAGACTGAATTTATGGGTAGAATTCTGAAATTGAACCTTTGTGTGCTAAACACCTTACTCATATGTTGAATTGGCTGTCAGAGTAGATAGTGGAATGAATGAATACCCTGAGTACCTCTTGTGGGAGTCTTATCTTGCCCCTTCTTCAAGTGCTTCCCATCAGGTTAATGAAACCTTCCTTCTTAATGACACCTTATTGTCAATGAGTAGTTGCTGTGTCATTTGGTTATTTTTAATTTGGTAGAAGCTTCCTGATCATACTGTTTTCATGTACTTCTTTTTTGTGTATCTGAAAGTAAACAAAACAACAGCAAAAAAAAAAAAAAGACAAAATGTTGTGCCACCTTAGAGACTAACTCCTGTGTTTAAATGTGAGCATTCATGGATGAAGTCCATTTCATGTTCTTCTTTAAGATGCCACAACATTTTTTGTCTTTTTTGCTGTTCTTGTGCTATTCTTATTGTGTTGTTGTTATATAATTGTTCTGATTACAGCTATTACCCTACAGCACTAACGAGGGGAAGAAAACTAAATATTATAAATAATGGCCATTATTTAAAAGTGATGGGTATATAACTTAAGAAACCATGGTGCAATCTACTGTCTTGGTAGTAAATGTTTAGATTTCTCAACACTAAATATTGACTGACTTTGTTCTGTACCACATGGAGCAAACAACCATTCTTGGAATTTCAAATCAAAATATTAGAACTGATTTTAAGCCTTTAGAAAGTGGGAGGAAACTAAATATACTACATGACTGCTAATATATTGTTAACATGTCTATAACCTATAGTTACAAATACTGAAAGAAGAGTAAAATGTCTTGAAGAGTAGAAGTTTTGAATACTTCCAAGATCATAGTATTGGTAGATTTTTTTTCTTTGAAAAAATATATACTGTAAATGGAAGAATGCTTATCATTCTTTGTTAGTGCAATCACAATCTTTGTTAATTTAGTAGCAATTGCAATTCTTACGAGTCTAGGCCAGACGTGAAACTGCCAAAATGAAGCCACTTTTTGGTGAGTTCATTCTGCAGTTCTTTTTGCCATTACCAGGGTACACCTGATTGTGCTTTAAAAATACCACAATCTTTGAGGATGCTCTTTCTGTGTCCCCCAGCAATAGCAATAACACTTTTATACTTCCCCATAAGCTTAGTGCACTCTCAGGTTAGTAATTAGCATTTGGATACAACATAGACTCGGCCAGCCTAAGTCTGCAGTCAGCCTCTAGCTAGTTAGGTTTGTGCCCATAGAAGCAGAAGCTCGATACTGAACTGGACTTTCAGCCCATCTGATATTGTATTCAATAATCAATGAGTCAGTGGATCTTGCTAGAAATGCCAGGGATATAATCTGTTATCTTATGCATGGAAAGATTATTTGCTACAACCCTTTTCTTTTACTGCTTTCCTCCTTTCTGTTTATGTAAAACATTATGGATGCTTCGTCCTGGTCTTCTGTGCCACGCAAAAATATAAGCTTGTTTCTCCACATTAAAAATTCAATTTACATGTTAAGATCATATGCAAAAAAATATTTTAAAATTGTGATTTAATTATATTTTCCTAAAAATTATTGTTCTGTTTTTCCCCCTAGAATAATTCTAATGATCATATAGTAGATACTGTAGATTCAAAAAAACAGCAGGTCAACCAACATAACTATCGCACTAGATACGCATTGGAAGAAACTACTAGACCAAATGAAGACATGGAAAATGGAAGCATCTCCTCAGAAGTAAGATACTAAATTGCTTTGTTTTAACAAAGAACCAAACAACCTCTAAAAATACTATGAATAGTTTCTGTGAAAGCATTTCTAATAGGATGCATCCATATAGCATTGCTACCTTTATGCTGTGGATTCAAAGGTTAATAACGTTGGAAGGTCCTCAGTCTATTAAATTACAGGCTGTGGGAATATTATTCCTGTTTTGCAGTGGATGTCTTTTAACCACAACAAGGACACGAGTTGAGTTTTGCTGAACAGTACTATGTTCATTTCATCCTAAAATAGAATGTTTTATTTTGTACTTCTGCATGTGTTTTCTGCTTTCTGTGTTCTTTCTGACTCCTTTCTCTTGTGCATAGGTGGTGCCATTTTGGCTGCTTAAAGGTTTAACACTCTGGGAATGAGTTAACACTGTCAGGGGATCCCACACCCTTCACATACACCTAAACATATGTGAGAGCGTTTACCTAGCCCTTCTCTGACTAGGCTGTAACCCCCTGCCAAACAGGACTCCTTGCCTGGGCCCTCCTATGACCTGGCCAGCTCCCACTTACACTATATTCTCCCATGACCAGCACAGGGCTCCCCAGACACCACGGAAAAGTCTGCTTGGACTTCCAGCTGACCACCACAGCTGCCTATGACCTTCTACTCTAGAGAGATCTCAGAGGAGGGATTTAAAAGTATTTTAAACTCAGTAGCTGGGACCTTACATATCTGGCAAACACTCTTGGTTAATACCCTTTTTAATAACCACACATGGTTTAAAAAACACAAACCATACCATATTTAAATTTAGACAAATGTTCCTTATACTGTTTTAAACAGTTACAAAAGTTCATAATACATTCTGTAAACCTCCTTCTCCTCCCAGGAACTTACAGGTACTTGGTTCACCCCAAACATAAACAGAACCTAACTGTTCTAAGTCCTGGCAACTTACATACATTTGCTCTTTGTTGTAGAGAATCTCTGTTTTCTCTCTCTCCTGCACTTTTCTTCTGTTGTGGTTCCTCTTTAGGTCATCACCATCTTGATCTTCTATCTCTTCCATTGCTTGCTTCCTTCCTTTTATCTATCTCTCTTGTCTCCCTAATTATCAACTCCCAATCAGAGGCTTGTTTCCAACAGGTAGGAAAACCTGAGTTTCCTGTCACCTTCATTCCCTCTCTTTTCCTTCTTCCCGCCTTACACAATAATTTCTGCCAATAGGAAGCAACATAGAGGAATACTTTGTTCGTTTCGTTTACCACCAATGAAATCTCTGTACCTAAGGTGTCTCAAAATCTTTCTTTCTATTCCCCCAGAGATAAGACTGTTATATCATCCCTGCCTCTGCCCTCTATAGGTTAAACAGAGAGCATAGTACTGTGACCTAAAGTTGACCCTGTAAGCAGGTTCCAATTTTTAACCTGTAAACCCTAATAATATGGCATTCCAACCATTTAAAAACCTTTATCCAACTTTTAACTTATTGAAAATCTCTATTTTAAATAATGTATGCTCATGGCATTCCCATGACAAATACCAGTTAACATTGAACAGCTGCTCATGTAAAAAATCACTTGCCTTGGAATGTAAAGAGCATCATATAGCAAAGCAATCACACATACCGCCCTGTAGTGCTTAGTGCACTCTCTGGGCTGTTCACAAGTTAATTAGCATTTTGCCCCCATCATGCTGGGTACTCATTTTACCAACCTCAGAAGGGTAGAAGGCTGAGTCAACCTTGAGCCCTGGTCAGGATTGAACTCGCAACATTTTGGTTAACTACTGCGCCACCAGGGCTACAGAAAACAATAATGGCAATAAAAAGTACAATGTACAAATGAAAAATATAATGCCTAGACATCCTCTGTGTTGATCAAGTTCCTCACTTCTGGAGCTCTAGAATTTCAGCTGGGATTGATGGAAATTTGGCCTGAAATGTGTCTGGTAATGGCCTATTTGACTTTTCTTTCATGTCTTGATATTAACAAATTTTGCTTTCACCTATGCACCATCTTCTACGATATTTCTTGGCCTGAAGCAGTAGCACTTCAGTTTGGAGAAAACATCTCTGCTCATACCTTTTATATTTGAAGGAATGCTGGGGCAGAGGCTTGGGGACATTATTTGGAGGCCTGGAGGGAATCTGTTTTTCAGATGCATTTGAAACGGGGAAAAGAGAGGTTTATATTTTCCCTTTGGTGTGAATTTGTCCTAATTTGCTAAGATCTATGTCATGAAAGACATCTCAGTGCTTGGCTTAAATAACGGTTTGAGCTTTTCAACACCATTCTTTAGTTTTGATAAAGATGTGTTTTGTAAAAAGTGACTAAGAACAGTACAAACATATCCTGTTGTAATGGTGGAAGTAATAGGTCATTTATGAACTTTTTTTTGTAAAAGTCTCTGCCAGATATTTATTTATTATTTCAGTTTATATCCCACCTATATAACTATAGCAGTTAAGAACAGGGGATCTCAACCTTTTCAAGCCAAGGGCCGAGTCACGCTCCCTCAGACAACTTCGGGGGTGGGATGAGGGTGGATGGCTATTTTGCCCTGGCTGCCACACATGGCACTTCCGGGTGTGGCGGAGGAGGTGGTGGGCCACATGAAATGGTGTCATGGGCCGCATCCGGCTGCTGGGCCATAGGTTGAGAACCCCTGGTTAAGAAGATTAGCTGATAGATAGCATTACATCCAGGTATTTCTTATTGTATTAGAAGAAAACCTTAGTCTTAAACCCTTTTGGTTACTATTTGATTCTTAGGAAGGAGAAGTGGTTGTTGCCAGTGGCGGAACATCTGAAGATGAGAGGAGAGAATGGCACAGTGATGGCAGTTCTAGGTAAGTGAATTACTACAAAGTTTCATGGATGCTCAAGAACTTATATGCCGTATATACTCGACTATAAGTTGTCCCGAATATAAGTCGAGGTACCTAATTTGGATCTCTAAAACTAGGAAAATAGATTGACCCAAGTACTGTATAAGTTGTGGTGGAAAATGCAGCAGCTGCTAGTGAGTTTCACTAATTAGAATACATGAAAATATGGTAAAATTAATTAATTTGGACATTTGTGTGGGTATGTTTTTGAGTGTTTATGTTGACCCAAACATAAGTTGAGTCCCATTTTTGGACCTCATTTTGAGAGCTAAAAAACCCAACTTATACTCTAGTATATATGGTATTGATTGCTCTGAACCTCATACAATATTAATCTTAGTAAAGAAAAGAATATTAAGATGGAAGTGGATAACCCAGATAACTTAAAGTGAAAAGGAAATGGATGTGCATGTACAGGAACTCTTTGTAGGAGCAAGTCCCTTGCTTTCTGTCAAAGCATGATCTAAGGTTGGGAGTTTCTCTAGTATGACATTCCTCAAGGCACAGAGACTACTGTCTTGAAAAGCCTCTGTCTTGCACAGTCA
This sequence comes from Bradypodion pumilum, assembly GCA_035047305.1. Taxonomy (NCBI): domain Eukaryota; kingdom Metazoa; phylum Chordata; class Lepidosauria; order Squamata; family Chamaeleonidae; genus Bradypodion; species Bradypodion pumilum. Next base: position 185,205,782 of record JAWDJD010000001.1, on the reverse strand, counting down.
CATTAATTTTTCTGGAATCAGTTGAGGTATGTAATACATCTGTGATTATATTGTCCAGTTCTGTAAGTATGTAACTGCTTGAAGGCTTTGATAAAGTGGAAAAATAGGTAAAGGTTGCCCTTGCTTGAAAGCTAGTCGTATCCGACTCTAGGGTTCGGTGCTCATTTCTGTTTTTAGCCAGAGAGCCAGTACTGTCTGTGTCTGCGTCTGCAGACTTTCCCGGTGACGTGGCAGACATGGCTAGACACCTGAGTGCACGGAATGCTGCTATCTTCCCACACAAGTGTTACCTATTTATCTACTTGCAATTTCTTACTTTCAAACTGCTAGGTTAGCAGGAGCTGGGACACAGATGGGAGCCCACTCCATCCTGTAGCACTTGTGTCTCGAACTGCTGACCTGTCAACCTTCCAGTCATTAAGTTCAGTGTCTTAACCACTAAGCCATTGCAGTCCTATAGTGGAAAAATAGTGCAGTGAAAATCAACAAGAAATTGTAAGATAGACAAAAGTAAAGGCTGAACACTGATAACAGGTGCCTTCATTTTGGCAGTTTCATGTCTGGTCTAGACACAGAAGAAAGAGGTGTTTGAGTATCTTAAAATTCAGTTTTTGGCCTGAGAGGAGCTTTTATTGAAGTAAAAAAATTTCAGAGGCTGCTATAAGCAGAAACCCCCGGGGTAAACCCCTTCGTCTGCTGCAGGTTTTTGCTTGTAGCAGCGTCAGAAAAGGTCCGGTGGGGTCAGAAACAGCTTGGATTGCCTCCCCCGAGCCTCCTAGGGGTGGTGGGGCCCCGAAAATGGGCGAAAAAAATTTCGCCCATTTTCGGGTCTCCGCCACCCCTGGGAGGCTCGGGGGAGGCGATCCGTGCCTCTGCCCACCCCATGATGAGATCTCCTACCTTTCGAAGCTAGAAAATTGCCGTGGGGGTGTCCCTATTTCTGGTTCTCCCTCTCCAGCAGTGTGTAAAAGGCTTGGAGGACCTATTCTGCACTATTCCCGCCTTCCTAGGTGCCCTCGGTGCCGCGCAACATCTGATAATAGTTGTGTCCATGATTTTGAATAACAAAAACAAAAACAAAAGCCGCAACTATTATCAGCTGTTGCACAGCACAGGGAGCACCTAGGAAGGTCGGAATAGTGCAGAATAGGTCCTCACAGCCTCCCACACACTGCTGTGGAGATAAGAGAACTGGAAACAGGGACACCCCCCACGGCGATTTTCCAGCTTGGAAGGTAGATGAAACACGGCCCCTCGAATAACGACACTACGTCGTTCACCGAGAGATGACTTTGACGCAAAAATGCGCCGTTAGTTGAAAACGTTAATCGAACGCATTGTTATTTGGAGGTCCACTGTACTATCAATTATAGTACTGTTTGAATTCTTCCATAGATATTTGTGGGACATCACTAGAAGCTGTTTCTAGTTCACTAATGGCTTGCTAGTCTAATAAATCTAGGTGTATACCACCACTTGCACACCTTTCTGAACAGAAGAATCATTTTGTGCTATGCCACTAACTGATTTTTAAATCAGATGGCCAAATGTCTGCCTTTTTGAAAAAACCTACATTAAAATCCTCTGGACTTGCAGAGCTGAAAAATAACCTACATGACATCAAGCCTGAAGATATCTGTAACTATTGTCCGGTTGCTAATACTGTTTTTTTAAAAAATATAATATCTTACACTGTTAATTTTTATGCTTGGATTTGGTGCTAAATTTGTTTTGATCTTCCTGACAGGAGAGAGGTAATGAAATGCAACTTTCTTGTTAGTTCCTGGCCTTTTATCAACTTTCTGTAGTATCTTCCTGGATTGTCTCTGTGAGTTGCATGTTAGAGTAAAAGTGATATGGTGGCATCACTGTTACCTGAAGAGTCATTTTAAAAGCCATGCAAGGATCTGTATTTGTCTTTTGTGCTTTTTCACATCTGTACCATGTTAAAGGGTAACCGAATGATATGGAATGAGGTACTCTTAATATGTTTGACATCCATCTGTATCTTCTGAATCAGGTGATGCTGTGTTGATGCTAAACTGTTATCTGCAGTCAATATCTGGCAGGATGATAGTGCCAATAAACTGAGGCTGAATCCTAACCTGACAAGATAGAGACCATTTAATCAGGTTGCTGTTGTGTCTGGGAATGGAGCATGTGACCTTTACAAATGGAATGGCACTTTTTGTTTGCCAGACCTTTAAAATCAACTAATTTCATTTGTTTGGTTTTGCTGTTTCCTTTGTTTCGATGACATGACTAGAGTTTTTATTTTTGTTGTAGTTGTTTTGTCCAAGAGTAACCCCAAGCTGTGAACCCGATCCTTCAGGGGTAGTGTAACTCCATCTAGGCCAGATAAATATCCCTCTAGTTCAGGAGTTCTCAACCTTTTAAAGCCGGGGCCCAGGTCATGCTCCCTCAGACAGCTTCGGCGGTTGGACAGCCATTTTGCCCTTCCCTACACCACATGGCACTTGCTGGTGTGGTAGCGGCAGTGGCGGCAGCAGGCAGTGGGGGCACATGAAATGGTGCTGTGGGCCGCAGGTTGAGAATCCCGGCTCTAGCTGGTCTGATGATTCTTCCAACCATAGGATCTCTGTCTTATCTGGATTCAGTTTTAGTTTATTGGCCCTTGTCTAGTCCTCTGTTGACACCTGGCAGCTCTCAGGGACCAGCACAGCATCAACTGCAGATGAAAAAAAAGAAGAAATAATGTTCCATGTTGTCCAATGGATGTTTAAACAGTCGCGACTAAATTGCTTTCTTCTTTTTCCTAGTGATTATTCTAGTGACTATTCTGACTGGACAGCAGATGCTGGGATTAACCTGCAGCCCCCAAAGAAAGTTCCCAGGATTAAGACTAAGAAAGTAGAGAGCAGTTCGGAAGAGGAAGAGGGTACAGAAAAACAAAGGCAAAAACAAATCAGAAAAGAAAGGAAAAAAGGCATTGAAGATAAAGATGGTCCAACATCACCAAAGAAAAGGAAACCCAAAGAAAGAAAACAAAAGGTTGTATTACAGTCATAAAATTCCAACTAATATTTTAAAAATATTTCGTAGCAATTATTTCCCCTGTTTTTGCTTCTTGTCTTTTTTGTCTTAACTGCCATGAATTATTACATTTTAAAAAATCTACAGATATGTATTCTAGTTGTTTACAAACTAGAGGTATGCTTTAATTTTGCCCTTTCAGAACTTGTTACTCTGAATTCTGAAGTTTATGCATGTGCTAAATTCATTTGGTAAGCTCAAAAGTTACTTTCAATGAAAGGAAAAGTCTCCTTCCATCTGTGGAAAGAAGCTTGGGTTCACTTTGTAAGTAATGCATTTATGTTCTGTTAGCTTGAAAGGGGGAAATGTGGTCTTCAAAGTTGGATGTTAGTGCCCCCATCCCTATTGTCCTTCAATGTTAGGTAGGCTGGTAAGAGTTGCAGTCCAGCAACATTTGGTAGATGTCTTTTTGTGCCCCCCCCCCAAAAAAAACCCCCCACCAAATTATTTCGAATAGTTTCAGTTAGTCCACTGTCAGTGAGAGCAACAGTATAAAAGGGGCCACATAAAAGCAATTTATAGGGATATGAGATACAGATGGTTTATGCCTTTTTTGTTTCTGCATTTACTTGTTTTCCTTCATAATGTAAGCTTGGAGCCTAAGTTACATTTCTGTGCATGTACAGAGAAGGTGGTGATTTCTCACTACAGATCTTGGACTATATCTGGTCATTTCCAACCATCTCTTGGTACTCACCAGTGGTTTCCAGGGTGTGTGAATGGCATGGAGAGGAAGGCTAGGTAGGAAAGCCCTATCCATATATGTGCACTCCGTTCTATTCATGAAAAGCAAGTTAGGATCCAAGCCAATGTTTTCATATATTGCCCCTTTGTTACGTGATGGATATGCAGGAGCCTTAAGTTTTTCTTCAAAAGTGATGCCTCTGTTATGTGGTAAATTATAAAGGCCAGTGTTCTTTTGTGTAGCTCCACAAACTGACATTACTTAGTGTGACAGTTTACAACTACTTAAAGAGTTCCTTTTTCAATTTTACATTGTGCACAACTTGCCATCATTGTACATGAGTCATGTATACCCCAAAATAAAGGAAGGAGATTTTTAATTAATAGCAGTCTATTGCAGCTCAAGTGATAGCACTTTTGTTGCATAGATGGAGCTGTGCAGAAGGATGCTGCCCAAAATCTGCAGCATTCAGATGGCAATATTCTGTCTTGGCTCACATGTAGGTATAACGTATGGTGTATTTTCATTTATTAAGAATGTTAGGTAAAGGTCACCCTTGCTTGAAAGCCAGTTGTATCCAACTCTAGGGTTCAGTGCTCATCCCTGTTTCATAGCCGAAGAGCCAGCACTATCTGCTTCTGCAGATATTAAGAAGGTTAGCTCCTGCCTTTTGAAATGAAAATAACTTAAGGCTATGCAGAGCCTTACCCTCTCTTCTTATGATCAATGGCTTCAAGTAGGAGATAGGAACTTTTGCCTTCATTTTTATCTCAGCTACTTCTTATAGTTAAACCTAGGCATCTGCTGGTGCTTTTTAATTGTTTTGGACCAAAGCTTCCATCAAACACAATTGCCACAGCCTACAATTATGAGAATTATAGTCTAAACGATCTGAAGGGTACCAAGATTCTGGCTTGTTCCCCAGCCCATAGAAAAGCTATGTTTAGTAATAAAAGACAGCAAAACCTTCTGATTTGCTTTTGGCTGTACAGAAAGAATAGAGGAGGAGCACATGTGTCTGAGGTATATTGAGTCTCATTGAACTGTGGCTGAATGTACTGGGGCAGGGGGGGACACAACCTGGTTCTGTTCCTATATCATGACTATGCAACATTCCTTCATTTGGACATAGCTATTATCTCTGGTATTGACATGCAACTATCGCATCAGTATACAGTAAACCCCCGGTTAATGACGTTTCTTGGTTCCCAAGGTCGTGTTGTTAACCAGGAAACATCGTTAACCGGGAGGCAGAAAAACGCTCACCCTCCAGAGGGGAAACCCACAACTTTTTAAACCCATTTTGGCTTCTCCGCCACCTCAGCCCCCTCTCGGAGGCTCCAGGGAGGCATTCCATGTTGTTTCCGACCGACCGCGACCCCACCTGCTCCAAGCCAGAACAGCGGGGAAAACTTTCGTTAGCTTGAGGTTTCCCCTTGCAGCAGTGGGTGGGGTGGGGGTCGCGGGTAGATGGAAACAACATGGATCGCCTCCCTGGAGATTCCCAGAGGAGGCGGAGAAGCCGAAATGGGTAAAAAAAATAATAATAAGTCAACACGGAATGTTTTTCACCCATTTTGGTTTCTCCACCACCTCAGCCCCCTCTGGGAGGCTCCAGGGAGGCATTCCATGTTGTTTCTGACCACCCGCAACTCCCTGCCCCACCCGCTGCTGCAAGGGGAAATCTCAAGCTCCGGACGGAATTGCTGCCCTTCAGAAAGGAGCTCAAAACCTGGCTGGCGGGCCAAGTATGGGGTGCTGGTAGAAGGGTGTCCACCTTGGGTTGGTTGATATAGCTCAGATTCCTTCCCACCTTCGGGCCCAGCACTCTTTTTAGTGGTGGTGGTGGGGTTGTTTTTAACTGTTTTTATCTGCTGTTTTATTTTGTGGTTGTAAGCCACCCTGAGTCGGCCTTGGCTGAGTGGACGGCAAAGAAATTGAACTAAATAAATGAAATGGTATTGCCATTAGACATAATGCATGTAATATAGAATAACATCAGCACAGCAGGAATTGGTGGCTAAAGCTTTCTTCTTTTAAGGGGGGGGGGAAACCTGTGGGTTGACAAAACTGAACAGTTGGAAAAGGAGAATGCTATATATCTGAAAAGATTATTGTAAAAAAAAAACACAACCCTTTATGTTTTTGTGCATCTCATCTGTTTTAAGAAGTCAGGTCCCAAGTTCCATTGTACAGAGAACTAAATCTTAGATCACAGACAGGAATATGAAGGGCTGTGGTTGTCCATGTAGGAGATAGTTTCAAGCAGAATTGTCATTAAGCTATAGGCTTACTATACAACTGAATGTGGCTGAAACAATTCTTGTTCACATTACACTGGGATGACTGGGAATGTTGCCTTAGATTCTCTTGCTGTCATGAATTATCAAGCATGCTGCACCTGGGAGCAATCTTAACCTATAAATCCAAGGGTTAACCGTTGGAACTGGCTATAGGTTGCTATGCCTCGCCCTACTTGCCTGCAGTCACCCTTCGTGCACACGGCCGATCTGGGTACGCAGGTCAATGAAGGATTGAGAAAACCGGTAGTGGGGCAACAGCCCCACAAACGCGAAGAAAGGGAAACAACTTCACTTCCCAACATTCCTTGCGCCGCGCCGCGCCAGAGCCAATCAGGCTGAGAGGCTCTCGCACAGTGCAGCGTTCGGAAACGCGCCGCAGCTAATTGAAAGAAAACCATTTTAAAAAAACGCAGCACAAACACAAAGCACCAACCCATAACTACAAGCCCCAGCGTCCTGCGCGCCATGAGCGCGCAGGACGCTGAGGAAAATGGCGCCCGAAAAATTAAAAAGAAAAACAACTCACCGCCTCACAGCCAAGCACACACCAGCCGGCTTTCTTTCCCTCACCCACGGCGCCTGAAGGTCCCGACTGGAGTTTCCCCTTTAATATCAGTGGGTGGGGGTTGCGATCCCCCTCTCCGCTGGCTACCTTAGGGTTGGGAGGTTTGTGGGGAGAAAAGGGGTATATTGCCCCAACCCTTCTGGACCCAGGAGACCAGGCAGAGTGGATCGATTCCCCCCCCTCCTTAAAACAACTCCGTCTTTTCTTCTCTTTAAAAACAGAGTTGTTTTAAGGAGGGGGGGGGAATCGATCCACTCTGCCTGGTCTCCTGGGTCCAGAAGTGTTGGGGCAATATACCCCTTTTCTCCCCACAAACCTCCCAACCCTAGGGTAGCCAGCGGAGAGGGGGGTCACAACCCCCACCCACTGATATTAAAGGGGAAACCCCGATCTACTTTCACGACTCCACACAAACAAAGCACCATAACACAATAACACCACCTAGCCCACCCTTCCTAACCCCCAATGACCACGCCCCCTCCCCACCACCTAGCCCACCCTTCCTAACCCCCAATGACCATGCCCCCCTCCCCACCACCTAACCCACTCTTCCTAACCCCCAATGACCACGCCCCCTCCCCACCACCTAGCCCACCCTTCCTAACCCCCAACGACCATGCCCCCTCCCCACCACCTAACCCACCCTTCCTAACCCCCAATGACCATGCCCCTAGCCCACCCTTCCTAACCCCCAATGACCACGTCCCTTCCCCACCACCAAATAAATAAATAATTTTTTAAAATTACTAAAAACAGTCAAACACATCCAAAAATACACAAAAACAAAAACACCAAAAACAATACGAAGTAAACAAAGACACAATCAAAAACAAAACAAACAGACAAAAAATACAAATTCCAACCCCCCCCCCCCCGCCCACACACACACACACACACACACACACACAAAAGAAAGAAAACAAGCAAACTTACCAAAAGATGTGCTACCTCCACCAGGACGGGAAAAGAAATGAATAAAGAAAGAGACTACTTACCAGAAGAAGCTCCACCCAGAGGCCAGGAGAGAAAAAAAAATCAAAATACAATAACCCCTACCAGCACCACCTGCTGGCCACAATAGTAAAAACAATTCAAAAACACACAACAGCTACAAATAAAAGGCCACAAGAGTAAAAACAAATCAAAAACATAACACAAATTCACAATTTTACACAAAAGGTCACACCAATAAAAACAAGTAAAAAAAATTACACTAAAACACACTTTAACACAAATCACAAACATATGTCAATAAAATACAATAGAAACTTTTAAAAATCCTGTGCTGAGTTATAACTCAAATTTAAACTCAAAACATCTAAACACATTTTAAAAACATTGAATGTAAAAAACATTTACTTTTACATTATTAAAATTATTACCTATGGTACATCTAATTAAAAAAATTCAAAAAACTAAAACATTCGCTTACATAAAACAATTTGAAAAAATTATATCATACTTTCTTCTTTTATTAATCCTCAAAAAAACCAAAAAAGCAGATCACAGTTAATAACAGCCAAGCCAAATTTTTTTTACATAAATAAACATTTAAAAAATTAAAATTACAGACTAAGCAATTTTTAAAAAACATTAACACAATTTAACCTTCCAACACAATGTAAAACTATTGCAAAAATAAAATTGGTTCATTTTTTATTAAAACACACGGGGGAAAAAGCCCGGCAACGCCGGGCAACCCTTGCTAGTGCAATATAAGGGCAGTTGTGTCCATTCAACAGTGTTACTTAGCCTTCATCAAAAAGATCTCAGTAGCTGTACAGTATTTGCAAAGCACAAAAAATGTTATTTAGTCTAATAGATTTTAAATCTCCAATACTTCTCTAATGATTTGGGAGAGCCCTCAAAATAATATGATGAGGGACAGGGAAATACTTAAATTTCTTCCCTTCCTATTCTCAAAACCTTATCTAGCATGGGGACAGGTACTGTGCTAGAATATACGTAAGTTCCTAACATTACCCTGGAATCTCACCACAATGTACATTTGGAGACAGCGTCTGATAGGATCATGTTTTTAAAATTACTGTATTTTCTGGCGTATAAGACTACTTTTTAACTCTGAAAAATCTGTGCCAAAGTCGGGGGTCGTCTTATAGGACAGATACTTAACTGCAGCTTGTTTCCCCTTGCTTCATATGTCCGGCACATATGGTGGGGGGTGCCGCGGCCGAGTCCCTGCTCTGTGCGGGGAGTATGAAGCAAGGGGAAGCAAGCTGCACACATCTTCCTGTACCTCGAGGAGGAGAACGTGAGCGTGGATTGGCTCTCCACCAGAACCTGCCCATTCGACTCAGAGGGCTGCGCGTCTTCGGGTTGAGTGTGGGTTAATTTTTATTTGGTGTGTATTGGAAGAGAGGTAGTCTTATACGGCAAGTATATTCCAAACTCTATATTTTAACTGGAAAAGTTTGGGGTCGTCTTATACGCCCAGTCGTCTTATACGCCGGAAAATACGGTACATGGTTTCAGAGTGTGTCTAGATGAGATAAGTGTAAGGGTTCTTTCTGTTGAAGAACATTTCCCTATTTCTTATGCATCCCCTAGTATCTGATCATAATACTTGGAATTACATTCATTTTTCTGTAAATAACTAGAGTTTCAAATGATTCCGTGTGGTGTTTTTTTTTTAAATGCTAGAAAATAATTCAGATTACCTTGGTGTTTCCTTAGAGGCTGCCTGTGGGAGTTTTAGCAGAAAATGGTTTGACACTGGAAGAATGGCTGCCATCAGTATGGATTACAGATACCGTTCCCCGCAGATGCCCATTTGTACCACAAATGGGAGATGAGGTATTTGATTTTCTGTTTATGTTTTCCTCTGCAGTTCAGAAGACCCTTGCTTCCTTCCTGTGAAAAAATTGTTTTTACGATTCCCTTGTAAACAGATCAATAATGTTTCCTTTCCTCCTCCAGTTCTTCCTCTTTTCCTTGAAGAAAGTAAAGAGTGGCAGAGAGGGCTCAGAAGCCCAAACACTGTTCCTCTGAGGAATTTATTATGAGTCATTGGTCACATCCTCTCCAGAGGGCCAAATTTCCCCCCAGTTTTCTGTTTCTTCCCACTTGGGATCTGGCTGCAGAGTAAATACTAAGATAGCCCACTAGCATCTAAATGCATCCAAATCTTACCCATGTTCTGCAGATATGATTTTGCCCCGTGAAAGCATTATGTCACTGTGAATGCCCACAATATTGCTTTGTCATTGCATGTAACATGTAAGAATTATAAAATACAGTGGTATCTCGTACAACGATTTTAATCCGTTCCACGGGGCTTCTTGTTGTTCAAAAAAAAATTGCTATGCGATACATGCATCGTATAGAGATTTCCCCTATGGCGTGCATCTTACAATGAATATCTCTATGGGAAAAATCGTACAACAACAAAAATTTGTACAATTTTCCCCATAGAGATGCATTGCATCGTATAACAATTTTAGTTGTTATACGGGACACACTTTTTTTTCAAATCCTCGTTGTGCGATTTAATTGCTGTAGTGTTCTAAACATGCACTATAAGTTTCAGAGGGTTCAGGGTTGAAAGCTGCCTTTTTATATAGTAGTGGGCATCTGTGAATTGAAACCACATCAGTTTTGTCATATTCTTAAGAAATAATAGTATGACATAATTCATATAGCAAATAATAAGAAACATGGGATGTGTATGTATAACAGAATGATGGACTAGAGTTCAGGAGACCTGAATTTGAATCCCTGTTAGGCCATGGGTGAAACTGGTGACACCAATGTTAAAATATCTCACTTGCTTTGAAGGCTCTTAGGGTTGCATTAGATCATTTCTGACTTGACCGCACAAAACACAGATTAAAATATCCTGTTATCTTATATTTCATTGTTGTATGAAAAGCAGATGAAACTTTTATCAAGTATAGACACTCTAATAAGGTGCAGTAGAAACACAAGAAACATTAACTTGAAATAATGATTGAGTTTATAGTTGAGTAAATAGATGTTTGGGAAGCTGAAGCACAGTGTAGCTATTTATTGTACATCTGTATAGAAGTAGCAAAGGTAAAACCTAAAAAAGAATTTATGGGTATTTTAATGTAGCATTGAACTAATGTTTAAAGCTATAGTTTCTTCTCTTTTTCTGATACGTAGTGCCAATCTGTGTTCCATTGGCACGAGGAGCAACATCAGAAAGCTTAGGAATCTGTTGGAGTCTCCAGACTTTATTACAGGTCCACTAGGTTTAGAATTACTGTACTAAGGTTCAAATGCTAGGAAACCAGGGGGTGATGGTTTTTATGGTCCATATTAAATGTCTCTAAATTATAAAATGATTAGGTAAGCTTTCGTTGTTTATAACATTGTTATGCCTTTTTAAAAAAATGTTCAATAATACGAAGCATCCTTGTTTTACAGTGACTGACTTCAAGATAATAACCGTTAGCAATGTTACATTAATTTATTTCATTTACTAGCTACCTCATGTATCAATTTTTATTGTTCTTTAGGTTTATTATTTCCGGCAAGGCCATGAGGCGTATGTTTTAATGGCAAAGAAAAACAAAATATATAGCATTAATCCCAAAAAGCAACCATGGCATAAGATGGAACTACGAGTATGTCTTTTTTTATATTCCTCTTTTTAAAAATTCTAGTTAGTCTTTATAAGGCTGTAATCATGTACATGCTTGCTGAACAGAAAAAGACACAGGAGACTTTTGGGTGAAGGGCATAAATAAATATTCATTTTGTTTCGTATTTGTCAGGAACAAGAGCTGATGAAAATAGTTGGAATAAAATATGAAGTTGGGCTGCCTACACTTTGCTGCCTTAAGCTTGCTTTTCTTGACCCAGATACTGGCAAATTGACAGGAGGATCTTTCACAATGAAGTAAGGACAACCACTTCTCATAGGTGGCACTTATAATCTTTAATCTTATTACATATTGATTGTATTTATATATATATATATGTTGTAGATACAAATACAATATTGTATACAATGAATATTTGACAAAAGGATTAGAAAGGTGTTTCTACATATTTATAGCTTTTGAGCAGCAGAGAAAATAGAATAATAAATTCCTGCTCCTTTTCATATATTAGTTGACAGTAGCATCAAAGAAAGCAGGTATGGGAAAGGCTAATGTTTTGAAAATGTCTGAAATGTGCTGTAACTAAATTCACCAGGTTGTAGTCCAATTATCAATAAAACTTTATATGTCAGAAGAAAGGATTCCTTAAGGATCCTTTGGAGCAGATTTGAGAGCATGCCTGGTTGCAGTGGTGAAGAGAGGAAGGAAAAGTGGTCTATTATGCATAAAAATCCACTTGCATGGCATTAGATTTCACCTAAAACAGCTTGAAAAGACATTGCCCAACAATGTCTGGGAAACAAGATTTTGGTTGAACAACTTAGAAGCAGTGTACGAGGGCTACTGTTTGGAAAGAAAAAAGGAATACATTCAATACTAGTGACATCATCTCTGTCTTGTAAAAAGTGTTAGCAAACTCACTTTGAGGGAAAGTGGTTTGCGTAGAAGTTCTAGGGGCAAGTAGTAAATTAAGTACTGTAGTAGTTAAGAGGGCAAGTAGTAAATTAAGATTCATTCTTCCAAATTTCCTAGTCTGGTCAACCCTTTTAAACTGTTCATTGTTAATCTTTAGTTTTACTGAATTGTCAGTGACAAATTTCCAAATATAGTTCACTATATTATTTTGATTGTATGTAGGTATCATGATATGCCAGATGTTATAGATTTCCTAGTATTGAGACAGCAGTTTGATGATGCAAAACACAGACGATGGAACATAGGTGGGTACATTATTATATTGTATTGATTTGAGGTTTGTTTGTTTATTAGTCATATTTATACTGTTGCCCCTTCACCGTAGCGACTCTGGGCGGCTAACAGATAAAAGCTATAAAAACCTAAAAACATGTACAAAAAAACCCAATAAAACATTTAAAACATTGTCAGCATTAAAACCTACCCACCCCATCCACAAAAGGAGAGGGAATCTTTTTAGACAAGCCAGCAGGCAGGGGTCACCTTTCTGTCAACCCCCAGCACCTGCCCTGCCAGCCAGGTTTTAATATTTTTCCTAAAGGACAGCAATTCCGTCTGCAGCTATAACTCTGTCGGCAGGAGGTTCCATAGGGCTGGGGCGGACACAGAGAAGGCCCTCCTCCTCGTGTTAGAAAGACAGCCCCTTTAGGCTAATATTACATTTGTTTTTTTAACCATTATAAGTATAATGTAAAGATTACAAATAAAAGTTCCCATTTGTTTTTGTTCTACATTAGAAATACATGATTTTTAAATATAAGGTACAAAATTAAAACTGTGAGATCTAAATACGGGTTGTAGTCCCAACTAGTGTAGACTCATTGAATCAGCAACTAAATGGTAAATCAAGCTTAAGTAAATCCCATTAATTCAGTGCGTCTGCTCTACTTGGGACTACGAAGTAAATTCAGGTACAGTAATACTTCGTACAACGTCCAAACTTGGTTCCACAAGTTTGACATTGTGCGATTTCCGATGTTGTACGATGCATAGATTGGATAATGCAAAAAAAAAAAAAAACCGGCTGCCTCTGGTAGGGTTGGGCCCCCTGATCTGCGCTGCTTCCGTTGTCCTCTGATCTGCCTGGGTGGTGGGGCAAGGCAAAACCTGTAGCCGAAGAAGGAGCCCCCCTGGTGTTTTGCTTTGCCCCACCGCCCGGGTGGGTCAGCAGGCATCAGAAACAGCGTGGATAAGCCCCCCCCCCCCCCGAGCCTCACAGAGGCAGCACAGGCAGCAGATAGCCCAAAATAGGGGTGGGGGGGCAAGCAAACTGTAAAAATGCAAAATGCATGCAGTGGCCATTTTGTTTTTTAACAATTACATGATCCTCGAGGGGGGGGAGGTGGTCTGCCATCTGAATTACGGAAAATTGCGGGTGGGTGTGTCAGGTCAAAGATTATTTAATCCATTTGGAGCTGTTGTGGTTTTGAAACATGGCACTTTTTATGTTTAAAAATGATCTTTGGGAATTTTGATCCGATTTGAGATGATTGAATTGCTTGTGCAGTCTATTTCTAACCGACAGGAATTTATAATCCTTATAAAGAAGATAGTAGAAGAACACTATCAGAATTTACCTGACATCCTCATTCCTCCCTGCAAAAAAATTATCTCTTCACAAAGGGTGTGATGCATCGAGAATCCTCACCGATACGTTCTGCATTAGGCACCAATAGTGGAAAGCTCTAAAAATTAGAGATTTCGATACAAAAGCTCTGGATTACATAATTTTAAAGGGAGGGGGGGTTCGAAGCGAAAATTACGGCCAGATTACAGGGGGGGAGGGGGTCAGTTTCCCCCCCCAAAAAATGGATCATGTAATTGTTGAATGGCCCCTAAGTGGGGTATACCCTGCTTAACGGAAACCCCCATATAACGAACATTTTTACCCGTTAAGTGGGGGATCTCCCATTGGATCCGCATAGCGAAGAATATTGTTTACTTATTTATGGAGCAAAGAGGATTGGGTGAATTGTTGCCAGGGCCTCAAGTGGAGGATGCAGGAGTTACAGTTATACAGCTTTGTTTTATGCCCAATGCAAAAGAAAGAACGGGTTACTTACCTGTAACTTTGGTTCTTCGAGTTACTTCTGTGAATTGACACGTTTGGGTTTGCGCTTGTGCAGAACTCCATTTCGGACTATACCAGAGCTTTGAAAAAAAGGAAGGAAAATTTGTTACAGGAGGCCCTGCCCACCCCCTTTATAACCTTGGTGCCAGCCCTTTCCTCCTTAGTTCATTCCAAGCTAGCGCCAGGTTATCTCACAGATGTGAGAGAGGGGAGGCGGGCGGGTCACGTGTGAATTCCCAGACGTAACTCAAAGAACAAAAGTTACAGGTAAGTAACTCCTTCTTCGAGACTTCTGTGAATCCACACGTTTGGGTGAGTAACAAGCTTTTTGCCGGATGGAGGGTTCACGTCTGGTTCCGGCAGAAGACAATTGCAGCGACTATGACAGGACTGCCCTTCTGAATCGCGTGTCCTGTATGGCCCTCATGTCCGTTTTGTAATGCTGGACGAAAGTTAGGAGTTGTGACCATGTCGCTGATCTACAAACATCCTCAATAGGCATACCCTTTAGGATAGCTGTTGACGAGGAGACCACTCTAGTGAAATGAGCCCTGACCTGTTCTGGAAGTGGAGTCTTCAAGATTTATGGTCCTGACAACACACCTTGATATGCGCTATAGTCCATAAGACTACATGAATAGTCTTATGGAGTTGTGTAATGACTTGGTCTTATCAATGTAAAATGGGATGGCTCTTCTCAGATCCATCATTTGCAGGGACCTCTCAATCAACAGGTTTGGGAGAAAGGTCTGCAGAAAAAGGCATATTGCATGTCACACAGCAGTTAAGCTGGTGAGATTCCGGAGGTCTAGGATGAGACAGTTGTTTGAATCATTCAGGTACGGCAAAGTACCTGGAAGACAAAAATTCACTGTGGACATAGTGCAGGGGGACTCTGTCGAAGGATCCATTGCTGAGCTGCACAGTGAGCTAGTGCAATATACGGCATTGTGACCATGCCCATAACATTTCCCCTTGGTGATGTGGGAAAGTATTAAGGTATAGCTGTGGAAAAGAATATGAATGCCTAAGAGTGTCGAACTACTCCTGGCACATATATGGCAGAATCGCCGTTCCCGCTGTTGGGATAGCGGTATTGCTGGAAAAGAGGTTGACGTGCCTTCTTTACAATTGAAGAAAAAGGCGGTGTGATTTAACAGCATCCAATATCTCTGGCAGGGTTAGGTCAAGGTCGGTAGGCTTGACAACTCTAAGATGGAAGCATGCCAGTGCTGGATCCAGTGCATTGAGCCTGTTAGGTACCATAAACTTCCTTGGAGTGGAGGTGTGGCAATGCCATGGGAAATCCTCAGAGTCGACGTTGAATCTAATGGCAAGTACAACGACATGAGGCATGGCATCCACAGTAATGCCAGAGGCCCTCGGTCTTGAGCACCTCGAGCCGGAATAGTCAGTGAGGCATGGCATCCGCAGAGGTGCCAGAGGCCCTCAGTCTCGAATGCCTCAAGCTGGAACAGTCGGTGAGGCATGACATCTGCAATGGTGCCAGAGGCCCTCGGTCTCAAATGCTTCGAGCCAGTAACAGTCCCATCCATGAGAGAAGGCACAGAGGCTTCCGTAGGCATATGATGTGTGGTTAGTATCCTTGCCTCAACATCATCCTCCACTCGTATAAAAACAGGCATACAGTAAAACCCCTACTTACGAAAAAAAGTCAGTTCTGTAGGCTTTTGCCTAAATCGTTTTTTTATGTAACTTGAATCAAACCCATAGGAAAACATTTTTTTCCGTAACTCAAAGCAAACCCATAGGAAAAAGAATCTTTATGTAACTCGAAGCAAACCCATAGGAAGTTATGTAAATCGGGACATGGTTTTAGCACAAAATCATTTTGTACGTCGAATTTTATGTAACTTGGGGCATTTGTAAGTCGGGATTTTACTGTACTCATGGTGTCCGTGAGGTATATAAATTTGCGCAGCTTGGTGTTTGCCTTAATGCTGGAAGCATCATATTGCCATGGATTTTGAAAAATGGTCTTGTAGTTGAAACCTAGAGGGAGGAATAGAAACACCTCTCCCATGAGAAGGGGATGCACATAGAGAAATATAGCTGGCATATGAACAGTAAGGCAATGGACATCGACTATCATTTGATCCGTAATGGAAGCAAAGGAAATCAATTTTTAAAAGTTCCTCAAGCCTTGCCATTCTCAGCAGGGGCCTCCATTTCCTAGGCCTTAGGATGAGCAGGCATGTTAGAAAATGGCTGGTTGAAAGGACCAAAGAGTCTGAGTTGTAGTAGAGTCCTCCATTTTGAGAAGGCATGTAGGAACATGGCTGGTTGCAAGGCCCAAAAGAGTCTAGGCTGTAGCAGGGTCCTCCATTTCCTAGGCCTTAGGATGAGCAGGCATGTTAGAAAATGGCTGGTTGAAAGGACCAAAGAGTCTGAGTTGTAGTAGAGTCCTCCATTTTGAGAAGGCATGTAGGAACATGGCTGGTTGCAAGGCCCAAAAGAGTCTAGGCTGTAGCAGGGTCCTCCATTTTCTAGGCCTTAGGATGAGCAGGCATGTTAGAAAATGGCTGGTTGAAAGGACCAAAGAGTCTGGGCTGTAGCAGAGTCCTCCATTTTGAGAAGGCATGTTAGAACAAGGCTGATTGCCAGGCCCAAAAGAGCGTAGGCTGGAGTAGGGTCCTCCATTTTCTAGGCCTTAGGAAGAGAAGGCACAACAGAAATGCCTGGTTTCAAGGCCTGAAAGCATTGAGGAGCCATTAATATGCCCCTGTCTAACAATAAGACAGTTCGTAGTATTCATCAAATAAACAGGAATGAAACGCTTCCAAGAAACAGATATTATAAAATCTAGTAGTCTCCTGAGAGTCTGCTTTACTCCTCTTTTAACAAGAGGAATTGTAGGTCCAAAATTAGAGTTGAAAAACATAGTTTGAAGGAGGGGAAGAACAAGACTTACATTGATCCCTCTCTGGAGGATTGAAGAGACCTGCTGGGGCCATAAACTGAGAAAAGAATCTGGTAAGACTAGGTTGACACAGGAAAATAGCTCTGGAAACCGGCATAGGAGTCACTACTGCAGTGTAAAGAAAAATACTACGGTGGGAAAGGGCTGGCACCAAGGTTATAAAGGGGGTGGGCAGGGCCTCCTCTAACAAATTTTCCCTCCTTTTTTCAAAGCTCTGGTATAGTCCAAAATGGAGTTCTGCGCAAACCTAATCGTGTGGATTCACAGATGTCTTGAAGAAGAACCATTCTAGCACCTCAAATATTGTTTGTCTCATAAGGGTGCAGTTGGTATACTCATAAGACCTGTTTATATTTGAAGAAAGCTATAATGTACATAAATATAGTGGGATCATGTTACCTTGGCTTCTGGAAAGTAATTAAGAACAGATTACTTCTCTTATGATAGTCTCAATGGGAAAAAGAGGCCCATTGTGCTATTTTATTTTAAACCCTCCTGGCATGAGCCTTCTTTGACAAAGCTGATATAGTTGACTCAGTTAGACTGAGCAAGCTTGCTAGTGGAAAGTTGTCCCTGCTTTGTCCCTTGTTCAATAAAGTACCTGGCAGAATAGGTATCTAATAAAAATGAAAACCAGTAATTAATGATATGACTCAATATTCTTGTCTAGGTGATCGGTTTAGGTCTGTCATTGATGATGCCTGGTGGTTTGGAACAATAGAAAGTCAAGAGCCCCTTCAGCCTGATTATCCTGACAGCTTATTTCAGTGCTACAATGTCTGGTTAGTAACAATGTTTATACATACATACTCAATTTTTATGTTGTTTTAAACATCCCATTGTCTGGTAAGCTTACAGTTATTTTAAAATTTGGGGGAAATGTTCCACTAGCAAAGTATTCATGTAAGAAGGTTTTTGATGATGACTTAAACTTGATTATTCATCTACCTTTTTTTACTTCCTTGAAGTTGGGACAATGGAGACACTGAGAAAATGAGTCCTTGGGATATGGAGCCTATACCAAACAATGGTATGTGTCTACTTTCCACTAGATGTACAGAAAGGAGACAGAACTTACTATGTACGTATGTGATGAACTGTAAACAAGTTAAGCTGACTGTGCTCTAAAAGAAGGGGGAAAACAAATCACTTTTTATTAACAATAAATAATGACTGTTATCGATTTTATGATTCTGTTAGTCTTTTAAAATCAGATGTTCTATTTTGTTTGAAGAGAAGGTTTTTGCTTCAGCACTGAGAATGTTGTATTTATGGGCAAAACTTTTGCAAGGCTATTCCAATTCTGACTTCCAATACATTGCAGAGTGAAATGCAACTGTGAAGAGATAGCACTTGACAAAATGTTTGAAGAAGCTAGTTGAAATGTCAACCATAGCAGCCTAACCAGTTTGCATTGCAGCTGTTCAAATTGATAGTATAGGTTGAGGAGTCGTACTTCTAAAGAGGTGCCCCTAATCTTTGGGTGGCCTTGCTATCTAACACAAAAATTAAGCCCACAAATCTTTGGCTTGGCTGTGAGTGGCAACACCCAGCCAACCTTCCCTGAAGGAAAACCTGGTAGAAGCTTGAAAAATTGGGCACACTGAATTGAAGCATGCATCCAAACAATGTCCATTTCTCTTCTGTGTTCCGATTCTGGAAATAGGCAGGGATTGACAAATAACTCCCAGGATGAACCCATCCACTTCTGACATAATTTGAGTGGAGGCTGATCACTTGCTATGGTGAATGTTGCAAACAAAATTGTAAATAACTTTCTGAATGAAACAATCTTTATATGTTAAGAAGGTTTGACCATAAGTGTGGAAGTTTCCTGGGTTATAGAAGAATGCTGGTACGTTATATTTATAAAAAGCGATTTATGTTTATTTATTAACCTTGTTGTAGATTTTTTTCTGTCCATCCTACATTTTGCTCTTGTCTTGTTCTCCAACATACTGCTTAAAATATGGTGATTAAATGTGTTTAGAGATGGATGCTTGCACTTTTTCCTAGCAATATTCAATGTTTAATGTTAGCTTTTAAAATTGTTAGCAAGAAGAATTGTCATAATGGTTACATGATGGGGAGATTAATTCTTTCACATTTATACTCCACTTGAGGAATTAATGGTATTAAAATAGTTTTAAAAAGATGGTATTTTTTTACTTCCTCTTTTTACCACTTTGAATGTTGAGGAGGATATATATACAAGATTTTTGTTCTTGTACAGCGCACAGAGTGGGAAATATCACAAATGGGCGGTAAAAAATGGAATGAATGAAAACAATTAAAGGAAAGGTTTCCATAGGTTTGTGAGGCTGTGTTTGTTGTGTTTTTTTAGCAGTTCCTTCAGTTATAAAAAGGATTATATCAGTTGTTGTGTTCATTTTATGTTTTATTTCAGCTGTGTTTCCAGAGGAGCTTGGAACAAGTGTTCCTTTAACTGCTGCTGAGAGCAGATCACTATTATACAAACCACTGGATGGAGAGTGGGGTTCTAGGATTCGTGATGATGAATGTGAAAGAATCATTTCAGGGATAAACCAGCTGATGACGTTAGGTAATGTTCAGCGTAACAGAATAAAACAACAGAGATCTGTGTTCCAAATACAGTATGTATATAGCTTGTTCCACATTGTTGCAAATGTTTTATTTGGGTTTTTTTTTAAAAGCACTTACTGCAATACTGTTGATGTGACCACTTAGACCAGGGGTTCTCAACATTTTCGTGTTGTCGGCCTGACCACACACCCTCAGACAGCTGCGTGGGCTGGACATGTGGTTCTCCCCGCCATAAACACTGCTGTAAAATGCATCCGCGGCTGTCGTAAACATGTTTACAACAGCCGCAGGTGCATTTACGGCATGTTTTTGGCTGTTTTCACTGCTTCCGCTGCTTCTGGCGGCAGCGGGAGTGCGGGTGGCGTCTTTTTAGCTGTTTTTGCCACTTCTGGTGGTGGCAGAAGCGAGGCCAGCAGGCCACATGAAATGGTGCCTCCAACCGGGTCCAGCCCGCAGGCCGTAAGGTTGTGAACCCCTGACTTAGACTGTGGTACCTTTTTCTGCTCTCATTATTTTCCTGCCATTGATATCCTGGACTCGAGAACATTTACCATTGATATCCTGGACTCGAGAACATTTAAAACTATATTTGAGTCATTAAATATTGTTAGTACATAGTAAAGAACTACTACTTTGGTGTATTTCTTGGGAAACTCGTAAAAATAGTCTATGTTTAGCTGATCAAACTCTTATTCCAGTTACTTTTGCACCAAGAAAAATTGCTTCGTATAATATAAAAATGACATCTTTTTCAATTTTTAGACATTGCTTCTGCTTTTGTGGCACCTGTGGATTTCCAAGCTTATCCCATGTACTGTACTGTTGTTGCATATCCTACTGATCTCAGTACAATAAAACAAAGACTGGAAAATAGGTTTTACAGGTTTGTTGTTCAAAGTTAATATTTTTGTACTATATAAAAATATTGGCCATTTTGCATATGATTTCATATAGGCCAGCAGTAGACAAACGGTAGCTCTAAAAGAATTTCTGGACCTTTCCTTCTTTCCATATTATTCATGTAATTGAGTAAATATTTATTAGTTTATAGCTCCTGTCTTGAAAACTACTTAAATGTAGTTCTGGCTATTGATACATACTTTCATTAATTATATATTAATAGGGCTCTTTTCGGAACATGTTCAGATACTTTAGTTGTTGCCTGTAAAGTGTCTTAGAGGTTAATAGGTGCCGGGTACACAGAACGCATGACTGCTGCAACAGTCACCAGTTTGTTTCTAGATATAAATCAAAGTGTGGTGACAGTTGTTAAATTCCTGCTTGTTTAAGGACAGTCCTTTTCCTTTCGAGCCATTCTCCTTTTAAGATTATCTTCAGACGCCCTCTGGAGTTTCCCAGTAATTCTAGTGATAACACTTAGTTGTGAGTAGAGATGGCAGGTTTTCAGTGGCTTTGCTTACTCTTGGAATTCCTTTTCTGAAGAAGGCCACACTTGCTTCTTCATTAATTCCCTTTCAGAATCTGAGGATGGCATTACGTTTTTCTTTAGCAAGGTGTAATAATTATTTTCTGTTTTATTATGTATCTACTAAATATTTCAGATGGCCTCTGTTCTAATTTTATCATCAGCTACATTTTTGGCATATTTTAATGCTGAGTGTATACTGCTTCAAGTTCTAAAAATGTCTTTTTTGTTAAACTTACTATTCCTGTTAGCCACTTGAACTTCAAAGAGTAAGGGTGTAAAATACAGTTACAAGGGAGGCGAAGGAAAGACTTTTCTTAGTATGTTTCATTGCACTCTTAAATTTTATTTCTTTTTGAGTCTCCTGTTGTTTATATAAGATGTTTGTAGTGGTATGAGTGAGACAACAACCAAATGCAAAATTTAATTTGCATCAGAGGTCAGAATTGAGTCCTAGTTATGACTGTCAGTGCTAAGGCTCTAATGTGGAAACTATACTCTGATTTTAAAAAAGAGGATGCACAGAATGTGGATCTCACCACTAAAAAGCAAAGCTGAGGCTAACGGGTATAATTTTCACCAGTTAACATCATGTGCCATCAGTCAATTCAGACTTAAGGGTGACCCATTTCTGGGTTTTCCAGGTATAGAATACTCAGAAGTGGTTTCATTTCCCTTCTTTTGGGGGAACCCTTGGGATTGTGTAGCTTTCCCAAGGCTGGATCTTCTTCCGGGGGAGGCACAGTGGAGATTCACACACCTAACCTCTGGCTCCACAGTTAGAAACCTAAACCGTTGAGCTATGCAGCCTGGAAGTATAGAACATCTACATTGTTGTTATGCTTGAATGGAAGCACTTAAAAAATAAAGCATAGATAATTGCCTCTACCTTCCTTTTCCTATTTTTTAGAAATTTGATTTATTACTTTTCACCACATATTTAAACTTTATACAGTAATACCTCATACAAAGTCCGCTTCGTACAACATCGAATTCATACAACATCGCCTAATTCCTTGGAAAAAGTCGCCTCATACAAAGTCGCTGCAACTTTGTATGAGGCATTGGGGTTTTCCCCAGGTTGCATTGTGCCTGGGCAGTATAAAAGGCAGGACACATGCGTGCATTGCTCTTGTGGGTTTTGCACGAGGCGAAGAGTGTTTAGGAGGGGTTTTGCGTGCGATTTTGGATTTTTTGTCAGAATTTTTATAATCATTCCTGTTTTGTTTTTTTGCAGCATTCTTCGGGTTCTTGGACAATCAGGGTTGTTTGACATGTTTTTATAATGTATTTAGTCTTTAGACAATGATTTCTTAAAGTTCTGTTAGTTTCCTGTCTGTTTCCTTGACTTTGCCCTGAAGTCTGTGCTGTTACAGTACAGTGTATCTCTCTGGAAACGACGTTGTACAAGGCATCGCGGCAAGCATTTGGACGTTGTATGAGGCATCACAGCTAGGATTTTGCATGCTTCATACAAAGTCCAAATCCGTATAAAGTCCAAACTTGTGGAACCAAGTTTAGACGTTGTATGAGATATCACTGTACTTCTATCTCTCTCATGCACGCATATACACATATTCCAGATGTGATTTTTCCCCAGGATTCATGTAGCTGTTTTATTTTCTATTTCAAAGGCGGCTTTCTTCACTTATGTGGGAGGTTCGGTATATAGAATATAATACACGGACATTCAATGAACCAGGAAGTCCCATTGTCAAATCAGCCAAGTCTGTTACAGATCTCCTACTGCACTTCATTAAGTAAGCTAATAAATTGTTCCAACATAATCCTTTCTAGTAATAGATTATATTTGTTGAAAATGAAGTTTGATTATTAGAATTCCTGTTAAGTGTTTTTCAAAGCCTCCTCCTGAGGTTAAAAGCCATATAGAACTGTATATTTTCTGTTTAGCCAGTGTGTCTGTGTACTGTGTAAAAAGGGAAAGCTTGTTTCTCAATATTGCTTTCATAAGCAATTATGAGCATTGTTTTCATATGCAGTGGTACCTCGCTTAAAGAGCATAATGCGTTCCACAGGATTGCTCTTTAAGCGAGTTTGCTCTTTAAGCAAAACACCATTGTAAGTGACCAATTGTGACTTCTGGTGGGGGAGGGATTGTGAACCCCGATGTAGTTGTTAAGCGAGTTTTTGGTTGGTTTCAGTTGTTAAGCGAGGCGACCATTCAGAGAAAATTCGGCTCTTTAAGCGAGTTAGTATCTAAGTGAGGCGCTCTTTATGCAAGGTTTTACTGTATCTTCTTTATAAGACGCCATATGAATTGAAAGAAGTGCTTAAAAACTAGGTTGCCACATTGCTTCTTGGTTTGTTTGTTTATTATGCATCTCATGTATGCATCATAAATGCTGTAAGAAATTGTTGTGGCCTTTTTTGTGCCAACATTCAATATATAAGTAGCTACACAAATTTATTCTTTTTTCTTATTCAGTTATAAAAGTGGTTAATAAGTGCAAGACTAGTTTCTGTTAGAAGTGTAACCAACACAAGATAGGTTATATTGCTAGTACAGGTTGCACCCCTTAATCTTACTATGGATACCTGAAACAAAGGATAACAGCAAACCCTGTATTTACATTGCATACAGTGGCCTCTATTGGTCAGCTCTGATAATGCACTACAGAAATACATTACTGTGTATTTTAGGATTTTTTAATTGACTATTTTAGACATGTAGATATGGAACCTGCAGATTTGGGGAGCAACCTGTATGCTCTATCCTTCAAACTTTCTGCTAGCATAATTAGCAGACAAGTTTCTTCTGTTTCCCTTCCCCCAGATAAGTAATTTATTTTTAATGTTTAATAACAAATGAATAGTACAAATGAAACAGGATTTAATAAAACAATAGCAAAAAGTTACATCGTTTCAAAATGATTTTTTCAAAGGAGTAGATGTCTCTTACATGGATACTGAAAATTAAGAACCTAATGGGAGAAGAATTCAAGGGACTCAGAATGTACACAAAGTTTTTTATGCTATGAATATTTTGTTTATGCTAGCTAAAGAAAACATTTTCAAAATTGTATTTTAAGATGGATGAACAGAGTTTTTGATTTTTTTCCACCCCCCCACCCCGGGTATATTCAACTTTTATTTATTTGACTAAGATGATCTGTACAAATGAAAATAAGCTCATTAACACACAGTGTTTGTCTTGAACAGAGATCAGGCTTGCTATGACATAATTCCACTTTATAATGCTATGAAGAAGAAAGTCTTGTCTGATTCAGAAGAGGTAATAAATAATTAATTCAACATGTCATTTTTGTGTGAGAATACAGAGGTCTTATTTATTTAATATATTTTTGCTTTTCAGCTCAGAATTGCTCCCCAAAAGTATTTGTAGCAGTCAAAATCAAATATAAATCATTATATTGTAATATAAGATGCTACTGCTATAGTGGTCCAAACAAACTGGAGAATCCCTAGAATTAGCATCTTACTCCCCTGGTTTCAGCAATGACAACTGCCAGCTTTGTCTCAAATTGACTTCCCTTCCTTTCCAAACCCTAAGCAGTAGTGGCATGAGCTTATGTTGAAGTTAGTTCTTGCTGCTTTGAGTTTTTCATGTCCTTCTGCCCCGAATCCCTTAGTCTTGTTATTGGTGATTCTCCTTCGTATAGTTTGTGAATCCACACTCATGGGTTATGCGCCTGCGCAGAACAGCCGATCGGAGGCTTGAAAAGCTATTGGTCAAAAGTTTTGGCGGTAAGACCGCCCACCGTACCGCCCACCCTGAGGCGCCCGCGCGCCATTTTACCTCAGTTCTCTTCTTTCCGCCGTAGCAGCAGGACGATCGTTGAGAGCTTCCTCAATTTTTTCGCCCTTCTGAGGGAAAGTCTTTTTGGCAAATCTCAATTTTTCTCGGTGATCTTGTCCTCCGGGCAGGATCGCCACCCCGGCTCTGTCTCTTCTCTTGAGTGGATTCAGTAGCCAATTTTTCGCATCGATCGCCGTCTCCCCCCTCAAGGGGGTGGCGGCTGGTCGGCCCTTCGGGGTACTCGTCTCCAGAAACCTCCACTGGAAGAATTTTTTCCGCGGTTGATGGCTGCAGCGTTTAAACAGTGCACGGCTTGCCTTAAGAAGTTTCCGGCTTCCGACGGACACAGCCTGTGCCTCTTTTGTTTGGGAGAGTCGCATCAGAGTCAGTCTTGCCCGCATTGCAAAAAGTTTACGCGCCTCGCGGTGCAGAACCGAAGCAATCGCCTCAAGGCTCACCTGATGGAGCTCGCTCTGGCTCCCGCCGCGTCCGCCTCCACGGCCGCCGCTGCCGCCCAACCACCGCCGGCCTCTTCCTCCGTGCTTCCGATGAGGAAGAAGAAGAAGAAGGACAAGAACGGTGAGAAGAAGCGCAAGCGTGGGTCGGAGAAGAGACGGTCGCTTCCCCCCACTCCGCGCACACCCGCCTCTCCCGGGCCTTCTCCGCCGTTCTCGACTGCCCGATGTCCTTCTCCGGGATCCTCCATCTGGGGAGGACGGTCGTCTTCCGGGTCACCTGAGAAAGGACGCAGGGCTGGGGCTCCAGCTCGCCCACCTCAGGTGCTCTCCTCTCCTCCTCGGGGCAGAAACTCCTCGCCGAGGCAGGCCTCCGTCTCTCCACGGCCCAGAACACCGACGGACGAGGCGGTCGCCACCGTTTCGACGACCGTTTCGCCGACACCGACGCCGGTCACCGTTTCGGCTCCCACCGTTTCGTGGGCCACCATCCCGCCGGCCACCGGAGCTCCACCGCCAGCGGACTCGGACGCGTCTCAGATGGCCCTCGTCCGAGAGATGTTTCAGGTCATGGCGTCGTTTGCGACCAGGTTCCAGACCTCCACGCCTGCGGCCTCTGCGGCTCCGGTTCCGACCACCGCAAGCCCCGGGCAGCCCGGCTCTGCCGCGGCCCCACCGACCTCCCGTGGGTCGAGTACCCGCTCCGCCGGCCCACCCAACCCGTCATGGTGTGGTCCGGACGTTGATGCGGTGGACGCCCATCCCGCCGGCCCGCCCAGGCCGTACTGGCGCGGTCCGGACGTGGACGAAAGACTGCCTCCCTCGTCCTCCGATGAGTCCAGCTCGTCGTCGGAGGAGGACGAGGGAGACGTCGACGCCGAGCGCACGCCGGAACAAGCCATCGGCTCGGTGGACCCACCGCGTGGTGAGGACCAGCGCTCACTGACCGCCATGCTCACGAGGCTCGGCACCGCCCTCAACCTGAAGGTCGACCAGCCGCCGTTGGAGGGTGAGGATCAGATGACCGCGAAGCTCGACAGGCGTGCCGTGCGACCGGTCCACATAACCATGCTCCCCTCCATGATGACCACGGCGAGGGCGACGTGGAAGAAACCTTTGGCGGCACACTCCGTTTCGTCCAGGCTCGACAGCATGTACCGGGTCCTGGACGAGAACGTCGAGTTCTTGCAGGCGCACCCCCTGCCGAATTCCCTGGTGGTCAAGGCCTTCCAGCATAGGACGGCCACCAGCGGATTCCCGGTCCCGTCGACGCCGGAGGGAAAGAAATTGGACGCGGTGGGGCGTAAGTTTTACGCCACCGGTTCCCTATTCTTTCGGGCCGCAAACTATTCGGCCGCCATGGGCCTGTACCAATCTCACCTCTGGGAGCAGGTGAAGGTTGAGACGGCTAAACTGCCCGCAGATGCCCAGAAGAGGATTGACGCGCTGGCCGCCGAGGGGGACTTCGTCGCCGAGCAGTTGATGCGCACTGCCCGGCATATCAACGATTATGCGGCAAAAGACATGGCCTCCGCAATCTACCTCCGTCGCCATGCTTGGCTCAGGGACACCTCCCTCGATGACGCTATGAAAAAGCTCATCGAGGAGTTTCCCTTCGACGGGCAGGGCCTCTTCGGTCAGGACACCGATAAGGTCCTGAATGAGATGCGCCAGACCAGTTCCACGGCGAAGTTCCTGGGGCTCACCACGCCGGCAACTTCCACCAGGCCGAGGTTCCAGCCCTTCACACGGCGGTTCCAGGGCAACCCACAGCAGCAGGGACCGGCGGAGCAGCCTAGATCCAGCTCCTATAAACAGCGGCGACAACACAAACCCCGCTACCGGCCCTACGGACAGGACAAGCGTTCGACCGCGAGGCCCAAGCCCCGCGTTTGAAGCTGCGACGGCCGAGTCTCTCTCGCTCCACATCCCGTACCTCCCCCTCCGGAACTTCCTCCAGACATGGTCGGGCATCACGGACGACCAGTGGGTCTTAAAGATCTTGTCCTCTGGCTACGCCATCGAGTTCGTGCGGGTGCCTCGAGTAGGAAGACATCGTCTCACCACCTCGTCCCCCCATTTGGAGGAAGAAATAGCAACCCTTCTCTCCAAGGGAGCCATCGAGCGGGTAGCACCGTCCGACTGGGACAACGGCTTCTACTCGAGGTACTTCGTGGTCCAGAAGAAGGACGGAGGCCTTCGCCCTATCCTGGACCTACGCCGCCTGAACAAATGCATCCACACCAGGAAGTTCCGGATGGTGACCCTACAAACCGTCCTCCCCCTCATCAACAAAGGGGACTGGTTCACAGTCATAGACCTCAAGGATGCCTACTTCCACGTCTCCATCCTCGAGGAACACAGACGGTTTCTCCGCTTCCGTATCGACCATTCCGTGTACCAGTACCGATGCCTACCGTTCGGTCTGGCCACGGCACCGCGGGTCTTCACCAAATGCATGGCTCCGGTGGCTGCATTCCTCCGCCAACGGGGCATCAGGGTCTTCCCATACATCGACGATTGGTTGATCGTCTCCCCCACCAAATCGTCGGCCGTTCGGGACACACAATACACGGTTCACCTCATGGAGAGTCTCGGCCTCAGGATCAACTTCACCAAGTCGAAGTTGACTCCCTCCCAGCGCGTCGAGTACATTGGAGCGGTACTCGACTCGCTCATTACGAGAGCCTACGCCCCCCAGAAACGCTTACGGGACATTGCGCAGGGGGTGAGCGAACTGCGCACGAAACCGTGCATCCGGGCGAAGAAGGCTCAGAGACTTCTAGGCCTGATGGCCTCAACGACGGCAGTGATCCCCCATGCCAAAGTGAAATTCAGGTCCCTGCAATCGTGGCTCCTTCACGAGTTCGACGCACTTCGGGAGAGCCAATGCAAACGGTTGACCCCATCTCCAGAACTGAGGGACCAACTGCTATGGTGGTCCACACCACTCAACGTGGCCACGGGGAAGAGTTTCTACCCCCCGCAACCTTCACTGCAGATACTGACCGACGCGAGCAACCTCGGCTGGGGCGCTGCTTGCGGGACTCTCACGGTCAACGACGCCTGGGCACCGCACGAAACGGTGCACCACATAAATTACTTGGAGCTGCTGGCCATTTGGAAGGCCCTGCGCTCCTTCGAGACTCTGCTCACCGGCAAGGCGGTTCAAGTGGCCTCGGACAATACCACGGCGGTGGCGTACCTCAACAAGCAGGGAGGAACACGGTCCACCACCCTCTTGTACCTTGCAGTGCAGTTGTGGGAATGGTGCCTGGAGAGGCACATTTTCCCAATTGGAGTGCACATTCAGGGCACACTGAATGTCTTGGCAGACCACCTGAGCCGTCTCACCTCGACGACCCACGAATGGGAGCTGGACGACGGAGTGTTCCAGTCCCTGTGCCAGGTCTGGGGGACGCCGAGCATCGACCTCTTTGCATCGGAGTCCAACAAGAAACTCACCAGGTACTGCTCCAGAGCAGGCATCGGACCGAACTCCGAGGGCGATGCCTTCATGAAACGGTGGGATCAGGACTATCTCTATGCCTTTCCTCCGTTTCCTCTGGTCCAGAAGGTACTCACCAGGATGCACCAACACAGAGCCAATGCAATTCTGGTGGCACCGGCGTGGCCGCGCCAACCCTGGTTTCCGCTACTGTTGCGCATGTCGTCACAGTATCGCACACTGCCGGAATCACCGACACTCCTCCAAATGGAGCAGGGCCAGCTGCACCATTCGGACCTGCCCAGCCTCCACCTCACCGCGTGGAGGATAACCCCAGACTGGCCAGGATCCTTGAACTAGCGCGGCGCCCTTCCACAAGGAAGTCCTACGCTTCCAAATACAGGCGTTTTTGTGCTTTCCTGGCCGCCCGGCAAACGCCCCCCACCCAGGTGGGACTGCAGGACATTTTAACCTACCTCCTCCAGCTGGCGGAGTCTGGTCTCAGCATCACCTCCATCCGAGTGCATCTCGCAGCAGTGGTAGCGCACTCTCCTGCTGGCTCGCCCGCTTCCGGGGCCTTCCGCGACCAAACGGTAAAGCGTTTCCTCAAGGGACTAAAGAACGCTTTTCCGCCGGCCCGGACACCGACGGCTCAATGGTCACTGTCCACCGTTCTCAACGCGCTCACCAGGACCCCCTTCGAGCCCTTGGCTACCGCCGATGTTCGTCTCCTCACATGGAAGACAGCATTCCTGGTGGCCATCACGTCTGCACGACGAGCTGGTGAGCTGGTTGCCCTGCGAGCAGACGCACCTTTTCTCCAGTTCTTCAACGACCGCGTCGTCCTCCAAGCGGACATCACCTTTCTACCCAAGGTGGTCTCCAAGTTTCACATGGCACAAACTATCTCCTTGCCAACCTTCTTCCAGAACCCCACTAACGCCCAAGAAAGGACTTGGCACACGCTGGATGTGAAACGAGCTTTATTGTTTTACACCAGCAGGACTAGAGAGTTCAGGAAGTCACAACGCCTCTTTGTGGCTTATGGGGGAAAGTCCAAGGGTGAACCCATCTCTGCTCAAAGGTTCTCCAAATGGATCACCTCTACCATCTACCTGGCCTACGAGTCAGCTTCACTGCCACCTCCACCGCATGTCAGGGCGCATTCCACCAGGGCGGTTGCCACATCCACTGCCTTTCTGGAGGGCACACCGCTTGAGGACATATGTAAGGCTGCCACCTGGTCCAGACCTTCCACATTTGTCCAGCACTACAGGGTGGACACCAGAGCCACTGCGGACGCCAGGCTTGGCCGTGTCGTCCTCACCAGAGGGCTCCGGACTCAACGCCCCTGACGGGTCCACCTACGGGTTCTTCAGCTCATCGTGGGATCATCTCATCCGACTGCCCACCGACCAAGTAAGTGTGAGCTTGCTAATCTCCCATGAGTGTGGATTCACAAACTATACGAAGGAGAAAGTTCGGTTTCACTTACCAGTGATAACTTTCGTTCTTCGAGTATATAGTTTGTGAATACACACTACCCACCCTGCCTCCCCTCTTGAGCTGCACGGATGAGATCAGTTGGTTTATCCTGTGCTTGGCTTAAGTATGGAACTGAGGTAAAATGGCGCGCGGGCGCCTCAGGGTGGGCGGTACGGTGGGCGGTCTTACCGCCAAAACTTTTGACCAATAGCTTTTCAAGCCTCCGATCGGCTGTTCTGCGCAGGCGCATAACCCATGAGTGTGTATTCACAAACTATATACTCGAAGAACGAAAGTTATCACTGGTAAGTGAAACCGAACTATCTGTGTGAAAGTTTTTCTGCTCATACACAGGCATACAAATCTGTCCCAAATCTAATACTACTCTGATAAATTAAGCATTTATGTTCTAGGTCTTGTTCCCACAAATAGATCTCATTCCAGGAGTGCAGCTTCCTGGGAATTCTTTTTTCAGAATCAGCAAACCTTTGCTAAGGTGCAAGTGTGAGATGTGTACATTTACTCCATATCTGCTTGATAGCATAATAATTGCTTGGTTAATATTTTTTATGTTGCTATGACAAAAATATAGAATGAATTGAGATTCTATACCTTCTCCTTCGTATAGTTTGTGAATCCACACTCATGGGTTATGCGCCTGCGCAGAACAGCCGATCGGAGGCTTGAAAAGCTATTGGTCAAAAGTTTTGGCGGTAAGACCGCCCACCGTACCGCCCACCCTGAGGCGCCCGCGCGCCATTTTACCTCAGTTCTCTTCTTTCCGCCGTAGCAGCAGGACGATCGTTGAGAGCTTCCTCAATTTTTTCGCCCTTCTGAGGGAAAGTCTTTTTGGCAAATCTTAATAATTTTTCTCGGTGATCTTGTCCTCCGGGCAGGATCGCCACCCCGGCTCTGTCTCTTCTCTTGAGTGGATTCAGTAGCCAATTTTTCGCATCGATCACCGTCTCCCCCCTCAAGGGGGTGGCGGCTGGTCGGCCCTTCGGGGTACTCGTCTCCAGAAACTTCCACTGGAAGAATTTTTTCCGCGGTTGATGGCTGCAGCGTTTAAACAGTGCACGGCTTGCCTTAAGAAGTTTCCGGCTTCCGACGGACACAGCCTGTGCCTTTTTTGTTTGGGAGAGTCGCATCAGAGCCAGTCTTGCCCGCATTGCAAAAAGTTTACGCGCCTCGCGGTGCAGAACCGAAGCAATCGCCTCAAGGCTCACCTGATGGAGCTCGCTCTGGCTCCCGCCGCGTCCGCCTCCACGGCCGCCGCTGCCGCTCAACCACCGCCGGCCTCTTCCTCCGTGCTTCCGATGAGGAAGAAGAAGAAGAAGGACAAGAACGGTGAGAAGAAGCGCAAGCGTGGGTCGGAGAAGAGACGGTCGCTTCCCCCCACTCCGCGCACACCCGCCTCTCCCGGGCCTTCGCCGCCGTTCTCTACTGCCCGATGTCCTTCTCCGGGATCCTCCATCTGGGGAGGACGGTCGTCTTCCGGGTCACCTGAGAAAGGACGCAGGGCTGGGGCTCCAGCTCGCCCACCTCAGGTGCTCTCCTCTCCTCCTCGGGGCAGAAACTCCTCGCCGAGGCAGGCCTCCGTCTCTCCACGGCCCAGGACACCGACGGACGAGGCGGTCGTCACCGTTTCGACGACCGTTTCGCCGACACCGACGCCGGCCACCGTTTCGGCTCCCACCGTTTCGTGGGCCACCATCCCGCCGGCCACCGGAGCTCCACCGCCAGCGGACTCGGACGCGTCTCAGATGGCCCTCGTCCGAGAGATGTTCCAGGTCATGGCGTCGTTTGCGACCAGGTTCCAGACCTCCACGCCTGCGGCCTCTGCGGCTCCGGTTCCGACCACCGCAAGCCCCGGGCATCCCGGCTCTGCCGCGGCCCCACCGACCTCCCGTGGGTCGAGTACCCGCTCCGCCGGCCCACCCAACCCGTCATGGTGTGGTCCGGACGTTGATGCGGTGGACGCCCATCCCGCCGGCCCGCCCAGGCCGTACTGGCGCGGTCCGGACGTGGACGAAAGACTGCCTCCCTCGTCCTCCGATGAGTCCAGCTCGTCGTCGGAGGAGGACGAGGGAGACGTCGACGCCGAGCGCACGCCGGAACAGGCCATCGGCTCGGTGGACCCACCGCGTGGTGAGGACCAGCGCTCACTGACCGCCATGCTCACGAGGCTCGGCACCGCCCTCAACCTGAAGGTCGACCAACCGCCGTTGGAGGGTGAGGATCAGATGACCGCGAAGCTCGACAGGCGTGCCGTGCGACCGGTCCACATAACCATGCTCCCCTCCATGATGACCACGGCGAGGGCGACGTGGAAGAAACCTTTGGCGGCACACTCCGTTTCGTCCAGGCTCGACAGCATGTACCGGGTCCTGGACGAGAACGTCGAGTTCTTGCAGGCACACCCCCTGCCGAATTCCCTGGTGGTCAAGGCCTTCCAGCACAGGACGGCCACCAGCGGATTCCCGGTCCCGTCGACGCCGGAGGGAAAGAAATTGGACGCGGTGGGGCGTAAGTTTTACGCCACCGGCTCCCTTTTCTTTCGGGCCGCAAACTATTCGGCCGCCATGGGCCTGTACCAATCTCACCTCTGGGAGCAGGTGAAGGTTGAGACGGCTAAACTGCCCGCCGATGCCCAGAAGAGGATTGACGCGCTGGCCACCGAGGGGGACTTCGTCGCCGAGCAGCTGATGCGAACTGCCCGGCATATCAACGATTATGCGGCAAAAGACATGGCCTCCGCAATCTACCTCCGTCGCCATGCTTGGCTCAGGGACACCTCCCTCGATGACGCTATGAAAAAGC
The DNA here is from genome assembly GCA_035047305.1 of Bradypodion pumilum. Classification (NCBI taxonomy): domain Eukaryota; kingdom Metazoa; phylum Chordata; class Lepidosauria; order Squamata; family Chamaeleonidae; genus Bradypodion; species Bradypodion pumilum. The sequence continues at coordinate 185,172,625 of JAWDJD010000001.1, read as the reverse complement.
TCATCGAGGAGTTTCCCTTCGACGGGCAGGGCCTATTCGGTCAGGACACCGATAAGGTCCTGAATGAGATGCGCCAGACCAGTTCCACGGCGAAGTTCCTGGGGCTCACCACGCCGGCAACTTCCACCAGGCCGAGGTTCCAGCCCTTCACACGGCGGTTCCAGGGCAACCCACAGCAGCAGGGACCGACGGAGCAGCCTAGATCCAGCTCCTATAAACAGCGGCGACAACACAAACCCCGCTACCGGCCCTACGGACAGGACAAGCGTTCGACCGCGAGGCCCAAGCCCCGCGTTTGAAGCTGCGACGGCCGAGTCTCTCTCGCTCCACATCCCGTACCTCCCCCTCCGGAACTTCCTCCAAGCATGGTCGGGCATCACGGACGACCAGTGGGTCTTAAAGATCTTGTCCTCTGGCTACGCCATCGAGTTCGTGCGGGTGCCTCGAGTAGGAAGACATCGTCTCACCACCTCGTCCCCCCATTTGGAGGAAGAAATAGCAACCCTTCTCTCCAAGGGAGCCATCGAGCGGGTAGCACCGTCCGACTGGGACAACGGCTTCTACTCGAGGTACTTCGTGGTCCAGAAGAAGGACGGAGGCCTTCGCCCTATCCTGGACCTACGCCGCCTGAACAAATGCATCCACACCAGGAAGTTCCGGATGGTGACCCTACAGACCGTCCTCCCCCTCATCAACAAAGGGGACTGGTTCACAGTCATAGACCTCAAGGATGCCTACTTCCACGTTTCCATCCTCGAGGAACACAGACGGTTTCTCCGCTTCCGTATCGACCATTCCGTGTACCAGTACCGATGCCTACCGTTCGGTCTGGCCACGGCACCGCGGGTCTTCACCAAATGCATGGCTCCGGTGGCTGCATTCCTCCGCCAACGGGGCATCAGGGTCTTCCCATACATCGACGATTGGTTGATCGTCTCCCCCTCCAAATCGTCGGCCGTTCGGGACACACAATACACGGTCCACCTCATGGAGAGTCTCGGCCTCAGGATCAACTTCACCAAGTCGAAGTTGACTCCCTCCCAGCGCGTCGAGTACATTGGAGCGGTACTCGACTCGCTCACTACAAGAGCCTACGCCCCCCAGAAACGCTTACGGGACATCGCGCAGGGGGTGAGCGAACTGCGCACGAAACCGTGCATCCGGGCGAAGAAGGCTCAGAGACTTCTAGGCCTGATGGCCTCAACGACGGCAGTGATCCCCCATGCCAAATTGAAATTCAGGTCCCTGCAATCGTGGCTCCTTCACGAGTTCGACGCACTTCGGGAGAGCCAATCCAAACGGTTGACCCCATCTCCAGAACTGAGGGACCAACTGCTGTGGTGGTCTACACCACTCAACGTGGCCACGGGGAAGAGTTTCTACCCCCCGCAACCTTCGCTGCAGATACTGACCGACGCGAGCAACCTCGGCTGGGGCGCTGCTTGCGGGACTCTCACGGTCAACGACACCTGGACACCGCACGAAACGGTGCACCACATAAATTACTTGGAGCTGCTGGCCATTTGGAAGGCCCTGCGCTCCTTCGAGACTCTGCTCACCGGCAAGGCGGTTCAAGTGGCCTCGGACAATACCACGGCGGTGGCGTACCTCAACAAGCAGGGAGGAACACGGTCCACCACCCTCTTGTACCTTGCAGTGCAGTTGTGGGAATGGTGCCTGGAGAAGCACATTTTCCCAATTGGAGTGCACATTCAGGGCACACTGAATGTCTTGGCAGACCACCTGAGCCGTCTTACCTCGACGACCCACGAATGGGAGCTGGACGACGGAGTGTTCCAGTCCCTGTGCCAGGTCTGGGGGACGCCGAGCATCGACCTCTTTGCATCGGAGTCCAACAAGAAACTCAGCAGGTACTGCTCCAGAGCAGGCATCGGACTGAACTCCGAGGGCGATGCCTTCATGAAACGGTGGGATCAGGACTATCTCTATGCCTTTCCTCCGTTTCCTCTGGTCCAGAAGGTACTCACCAGGATGCACCAACACAGAGCCAATGCAATTCTGGTGGCACCGGCGTGGCCGCGCCAACCCTGGTTTCCGCTACTGTTGCGCATGTCGTCACAGTATCGCACACTGCCGGAATCACCGACACTCCTCCAAATGGAGCAGGGCCAGCTGCACCATTCGGACCTGCCCAGCCTCCACCTCACCGCGTGGAGGATAACCCCAGACTGGCCAGGATCCTTGAACTAGCGCGGCGCCCTTCCACAAGGAAGTCCTACGCTTCCAAATACAGGCGTTTCTGTGCTTTCCTGGCCGCCCGGCAAACGCCCCCCACGCAGGTGGGACTGCAGGACATTTTAACCTACCTCCTCCAGCTGGCGGAGTCTGGCCTCAGCATCACCTCCATCCGAGTGCATCTCGCAGCAGTGGTAGCGCACTCTCCTGCTGGCTCGCCCGCTTCCGGGGCCTTCCGCGACCAAACGGTAAAGCGCTTCCTCAAGGGACTAAAGAACGCTTTTCCGCCGGCCCGGACACCGACGGCTCAATGGTCACTGTCCACCGTTCTCAACGCGCTCACCAGGACCCCCTTCGAGCCCTTGGCTACCGCCGATGTTCGTCTCCTCACATGGAAGACAGCATTCCTGGTGGCCATCACGTCTGCACGACGAGCTGGTGAGCTGGTTGCCCTGCGAGCAGACGCACCTTTTCTCCAGTTCTTCAACGACCGCGTCGTCCTCCAAGCGGACATCACCTTTCTACCCAAGGTGGTCTCCAAGTTTCACATGGCACAAACTATCTCCTTGCCAACCTTCTTCCAGAACCCCACTAACGCCCAAGAAAGGACTTGGCACACGCTGGATGTGAAACGAGCTTTATTGTTTTACACCAGCAGGACTAGAGAGTTCAGGAAGTCACAACGCCTCTTTGTGGCTTATGGGGGAAAGTCCAAGGGTGAACCCATCTCTGCTCAAAGGTTCTCCAAATGGATCACCTCTACCATCTACCTGGCCTACGAGTCAGCTTCACTGCCACCTCCACCGCATGTCAGGGCGCATTCCACCAGGGCGGTTGCCACATCCACTGCCTTTCTGGAGGGCACACCGCTTGAGGACATATGTAAGGCTGCCACCTGGTCCAGACCTTCCACATTTGTCCAGCACTACAGGGTGGACACCAGAGCCACTGCGGACGCCAGGCTTGGCCGTGTCGTCCTCACCAGGGGGCTCCGGACTCAACGCCCCTGACGGGTCCACCTACGGGTTCTTCAGCTCATCGTGGGATCATCTCATCCGGCTGCCCACCGACCAAGTAAGTGTGAGCTTGCTAATCTCCCATGAGTGTGGATTCACAAACTATACGAAGGAGAAAGTTCGGTTTCACTTACCAGTGATAACTTTCGTTCTTCGAGTATATAGTTTGTGAATACACACTACCCACCCTGCCTCCCCTCTTGAGCTGCACGGATGAGATCAGTTGGTTTATCCTGTGCTTGGCTTAAGTATGGAACTGAGGTAAAATGGCGCGCGGGCGCCTCAGGGTGGGCGGTACGGTGGGCGGTCTTACCGCCAAAACTTTTGACCAATAGCTTTTCAAGCCTCCGATCGGCTGTTCTGCGCAGGCGCATAACCCATGAGTGTGTATTCACAAACTATATACTCGAAGAACGAAAGTTATCACTGGTAAGTGAAACCGAACTTTATAGCAATACTAGCTGATTATTTTCAAGCCACCATTTAGAAATAGTAGGAATATTTTGTTATATTCCTGTGATTATATGCCTTGCTATAAAGAGACTGGATGGATAACATTAGTTGTATATTTGTGGTTCTTGTTGCTCTGAACAGAGAACTGTTGGCTTTGTACAGCAGCAGCAAACACAGATTGTACATATGGGTCCTCCTTCGTCTGTATCTAGGACAGAAGTGAAACTGCCAAAAAAAGCCACCTTTTGGTGAATTCATTCTGCAGTTCCTTTTGCCTGAACTAGTGCGAGAAAGATTAGCCGTTGCCCAGGGTACGCCCAATTGTGGTTCAAAAATATCACAATCTTCAAGAACGCTCTTTCTGTGTATCCCTACATGTGGCTGATGTAGTGCATGAACATCAGCCCTCAAAGGAAAAAAAAAGAACAAGAGTATCAAATTTACAGTTTCTAAACAGGATGGGGGAGGAGTGAAATATTGATTGATAGTATCAAGTACAGTACTTATTTTTCAAATGCTTGTTGCCTTTAAATCCAACGTATAACATCTCTGCTTAAAGGAAGAAGAAAAGGATGTAAACATGCCAGGAACTTCCACAAGAAAGAGGAAGGTAATCTTTGTTTTACATAGACTTCTTGTCTAAATTATCTACTTTAATTATGTGTGAAGATAGAGAAAGCACTTTAGTCTTAAGGTTACTTTTATAGTTTGCATCATATTTAAAAGTATTGTTTTCCTAAGTTTCTCTAAAACATAGTTCTCCTTCGTATAGTTTGTGAATTCCCACTATTGGGTTATGCGCCTGCACAGAACATCGATTGGAGGCTTTAAAGCTGTTTGATCAAAAGTTTTGGCGGTAGACCCTTAGGCGCCAGTCTGCCATTTTACCTCAGTTCTCTTTCCGCCTCAGCAGCAGGACGATCGTTGAGAGCTTCCTCAATTTATTCTTGTCAATTCCTCGGAAAAGACTAATTTACAAACAATTTTTTCTGGCAATCTTCTCCCTAGGGCAGGATTTTCACCCCAGTGCTGTTTCTTCTCATAAGACTCAGTCACTTTTCGCTCAGGTCGCCGTTTCCCCCCTCAATGGGATGGCGGTAGGCCTGCCCTTTGGGGCATTCTTCTCGAACCTTCTCCGTTCTAGTTACCTTCTTTGGAGGAATTTTTCATGGCCTCAGCAGCTTTCAAGCAGTGTACTTCTTGCCACAAGAAGTTCCCGGCTTCGGACGGACACAGCCAGTGCCTGTTTTGCTTAGGAGAGTCGCACCAGCGCCAGTCTTGTGCGCACTGCAAAAATTTTACGCACCTTGCAGTTCAAAACAGAAGCAACCGACTCAAGGCGCACCTCATGGAGCTCGCCCTGGCTCCCGCTCCAGCGGCTTCGACGTCCGCTTCTACGAGTGGCCTTGCGCCTGAGAGGGCTCTCAAGTCTTCTTCAACCCTGATCCACAAGAAGAAGAAGAAAGACAAAAATGGGGACAAGAAGAAAAAGCACAGGAGTGAGGCTCGCCGTTCTTTGCCCTCTACCCCTTGCCCGCCAATTTCTCCCCTGCCTTCTCTGCCTTTCTCCATGGCGAGGTGTTCCTCTCTGGGATCCTCCATCTGGGGTGGCCGCTCCTCTTCGGAGTCACCGAACAAGGTACGCTGGGCTGGTACAACCGCGCGCCCCGTGCGTCTTTCACCGTCACCTCCTTCAGGTGAGAGAGGCCGTACCATGATGCGGCAGGTTCCAGTGTCTCCGACACCATGAACTCCTACGGTTGACACCCCTGCAGCCACCGTTTTGCCTCCCACCGTTTCAGCCATCGTTTTTCCGCCCACCGTTTCGTCGCCTACAGCTACTGTCTGCTGGCCAGATGGACCTCTTCAAGACGATGTTCGAGGTCATGGCAAAATCCTTTGCCGAACAGTTTAAGGCCACCATTCCTGCGGAGCCTGTGGCTCCGGGACCAACCACCGCACGCCCCAGGGATTCTGACCCTGCTGTTGCTCCGTCGCCCTCTCGAGGGTCAAGCAGTCGCTCCATTGGCCCGGCCATAACAGATTGGCATGGCCCAGACGTTGCAGCGATGAGCGCTCAGTCCGTCGACCCGCCAAGGCCGTACTGGCGCGGTCCCGATGTGATTTCCAGAGACCCCCGCCTCATCTTCCGATGATTCCAGCTCGTCTTTGGAGAAGATGAGAGGGATGTGGACACGGATAAGATGCCCGACCAGGTGATTGGTGCTGTCGGTCCGCCGAGAGGGGAGGACCAAAAATCCCTCACAGCAATGCTCACCCGTTTAGGAACTGCTCTTAATATACGAGTCAACCAGCCACCGTTGGAAGGTGAGGACCAGATGACGGCCAAGCTGGACAAGAAGTCCATCCGTCCCGTCCACATCACCATGCTTCCTTCCATGCTGACGTCTGCCAAGGCTACGTGGAAGAAGCCTGTTTCGGCCCACTCCGTTTCGTCCAGGCTTGATGGGATGTACCGAGTCTTGGACGAAGACGTAGAGTTTTTACAGGCATATCCCCTACCAAATTCCCTGGTAGTGAAAGCCTTTCAGCATAAGACGACAGTCAGTGGCTTCCCGGTACCATCAACACCCCCCCCCCCAGGGTTGAAGAAGCTCGACGCAGTGGGCTGGAAGTTCTATGCCAGTGGGTCGCTGTTCCTCCGGGCCGCAAACTATTCGGCAGCTATGGGCCTCTACCCTTGGGAATGAGCCAAGACGCTTGCTGCCAAGCTACTGTCAGACCTTCAAAAGGAACTCGACAGTCTGTGTGATGAGGGTGATTTCCTGGCGGAGCAGCAAATGAGGATGGCACGTCATATTAATGACTACGCGGCCCAGGACATGTCTTCGGCAATCCTCCTGCGGCGGCATGCTTGGCTTCGGGGAACTACTCTAGATGACTCCATGAAGAAGCTCATCAAGGAGTTCTCATTTGATGGCCAGGGCCTGTTTGGCCAAGACACGGACAAGGTTTTAAACGAGTTGAGGCAGACCAACTCGACTGCCAAGTTCTTGGGCCTCATTGCCTTATTTCAGCCTTCAATGCCAAGATATCAGCCATTTAACCACTATCGCGGCAACCTGTAGCAACACCACCAGCAAGGTGGGTCTGCCAACCACTCCAAGCCTGGCTTTTATCGTCCCCGACGACATGAAGGGAGGCAACGTTTCCAGCCTTATGACCAAGGGAAACGCAACGAGGGCAAGTCAAAGTCTCGTGTTTGACTTCCCTCTGGCCAAGACTCTTTTGCTCCATCTCTCGTACCTCCCCCTTCGGAACTTCCTCAAGGCGTGGTCCGACGTCACGGACGACCGGTGGGTCTTGAAGATCTTGTCCGCTGGTTATGCCATCGAGTTTGACCTGATGTCTCCGGTAGGAAAACTATTTCACCACCCCGTCTCTTCATCTGAAGGAAGAAGTTGCAACCCTTCTCTCCAAGGGGGCCATCGAGCTGGTACCACCAACCGATTAGAACAATGGTTTCTAATCGAGGTACTTTGTTGTCCAGAAGAAAGACAGAGGCCTTTGCCCGATTCTGGACTTGCGTTGCCTCAACAAGTCCATCCACACCAGGAAGTTCTGGATGGTGACACTCCAGACCGTCCTTCCCCTCATCAACAAACAGGACTGGTTTACGGTGATAGACCTCAAGGACGCTTACTTCCACGTCAGCATCCTCAAGGGGCACAGATGGTTTCTACGCTTCAGGATAGGGGACTCTGTGTACAAGTACCATTGCCTACCATTTGGTCTGGCCACAGCACCAAGAGTCTTTACTAAGTGCATGGCTCCGGTTGCTGCTTTCCTCTGCCAAAAGGGGATCAGGGTCTTCCCGTACATCGACGACTGGTTGATAGTCTCCCCCACCAGGTCGTCAGCCATTCGGGACACTGAGTATACCGTCCACCTCATGGAGAGTCTTGGCTTCAGGATCAATTTCAGCAAGTTGAAGTTGGATCCTTCACAGCGAGTGGACTACATTGGAGCGGTTCTCAACTCGCTTGCAGTCAGGGCATTTGCCCCACAAAAACGCTTACTGGACATTGCACAGGTAGTAAGCAACTTCCGTACAAAACCCTTCATCAGAGCGAAGAAGACTCAACGACTCCTGGGCTTAATGGCGTCCACCACGGCAGTGATCCCACATGCCAAATTGAAGTTCCGGTCTCTGCAGTATTGGCTTCTCCACAAGTTCGATCCACTCACAGAGAGTCAGTCCAAACGGTTGTTTCTGTCTCCGGAACTGGTGGACCAGTTGGTATGGTGGACCACACCTCTCAATCTGGCTACGGGCAAGAATTTCTATCCCCCGCAGCCGTCTCTTCGAATTTTGACTGACGCAAGCAACCTCAGGCTGATGCCCCGTTTACCAAATTTACAATGACTGTGTGGTGCTCCACACCGACATTACTTTATTACCAAAGGTTGTCTCCAAGTTTCACATGGCTCAGGCTATATCCTTACCAACTTTCTTTCAAAACCCAGTACTGATCAAGAAAAGACTTGGCACACGCTTGATGTGAAACAAGCTTTATTGTTTTACATCAACAGAACCCGTGAATTCCGGAAGTCACAACGTCTTTTTGTGGCCTATGGGGGAAAGTCCAAAGGTGAACCGATCACTTCTCAGAGGTTCTCCAAATGGATTACATCAACCATTTATCTCGCCTACGAGACTGCTTCTCTTCCACCCCCTCCTCACGTCAGGGCACACTCAACCAAGCAGTTGCTACCTCCACTGCATTTCTGGAGGGTACTCTGCTAGAGGACATCTGCAAGGCTGCCACCTGGTCCAGACCTTCCACATTTGTCCAGCACTACCAGATGGGCACCAGAGCCACTGCGGACGCCAGACTTGGCCATGTCGTCTTTGCCAGAGGGCTCCAGGCGCCTCGCCCATGAGGGTCCATCCTGCCTGACTGACGTACTTCATCGTGGATTCATCTCATCCAACCAAGTAAGTGTGAGCTTGCTAATCTCCCAATAGTGGGGATTCACAAACTATACGAAGAAGAAAGTTAGGTTGCACTTACCAGTGATAACTTTCGTTCTTCGAGTATATAGTTTGTGAATGCACACTACCCACCCTACCTCCCTTCTTGAGCAGCACGGATGAGATCATTTGGTTTATCCTGTGCTTTGCTTAAGTATGGAACTGATGTTAAATGGCAGACTGGCGCCTAAGGGTGGGCGGTCTTACCGATAAAACTTTTGACCAATCAGCTTTAAAGCCTCCGATCGATGTTCTGCGCAGGCGCATAATCCAGTAGTGTGTATTCACAAACTATATACTCGAAGAACGAAGGTTATCACTGGTAAGTGCAACCTAACTTCTTACTGTCACCATTTTCTAAATGGTAGATCCCAAACAGATCCTGATGTTTCTGTGGTGCATATTAGCACAACGGTTAGTAAATTACTGTTAAAAGATACAAACTATGATCTTATTCATTGGGCATGATTATTAGGGAGGGATATGCACAATGAAAACTTCCTTTTGGAAGGAGGTCTTCTCACTAGCTATGAAAGAGAGCACCATTTTTGAGACATTTCCATTTTTCATCATTCATTTTTTTTCTGGCCCTAGTCCAGAAAAAACCCCCTAAGGACTATAAAAACTACCCCCCAAAAAAGTAGAGGCAAGGCAACAGAGAATCACTCTATTCCAAAATAGGCAACATTATGACTGACAACAACTACCACCTTAAACAGAGTAAATGCACAATAAATTAACTAAATAACTTTAGAAAATCATTCAAATAGGAAATCACCCCTTCACAGGGGAAAATAAGAAGATAAAATATGTGTGTACATATAACCCTCTCTCCCGAAGAAGAGCAAGTTGTAAATAAAGATTAAAATACTTTCAAAGCCCCCCAAATATTCAGGGAGATTTTAGTAGTAGTAGTAGTAGTAGTAGTAGTAGTAGTAGTAGTAATAATAATAATAATAATAATAATAATAATAATAATAATAATAATAATAATAATAATAATAATAATAATAATAATAATAATAATAATAATAATAATAATAATAATAATAATAATAATAATAATGCCACCAAGGAAGTGCACTGGCATTGGCAGACTACTTGGTGACACCAGCACAAATAATCCAAAAATGTAGCTCACACCCCACAAGGAACAAGTGAAACAGAAATAATATTCTCAGTGGGTTCCAACTAATCTAGGCCCTTTTACTGCTTCAAAATGATTGACTATAAATGGCAGTCATCATAATCTTATTGGCTGGAAAACCTCTTGTGTGATTTGATAGAAATAAGGTAAACAAAAGACATGAAACTTTAATGTTTACTTCACCCATGAAGGCAGATCATTTAGAGGATTTTAAAAAATTTAATGAATGTACAGAAAATGAAAAAAGAGTCTATTGTGAGTTTTTCATTTTATCAAAATGCTTAAGTTTCATTCCGAGGGTTTATGCCAGGAAGTATTGAGCACTTCCTATAAGAGAAAGATCTACTGTTCTCAGTGAGTGAATCTTTGTTTGTTCAACTATAAGCTAGAAATTATGCAGAATACCATGGGTAAGGTGTGTATGTTGCTTGCAAATTTGGTATTTTTACAAAGGTCTGTCCAAGTGTACTGTTTATGTAATAATTAACTGTCATACATTTTCTCCTTAATTTCTAAGAACAAGGTCTTGCTTTTTAAAAAAATCTGTGATTAATATCGCTATTCCAGGATCATCAGCCAAAGCGGAGGCTCCGTAATAGAGCTCAGTCCTATGATGTTCATGCATGGAAGACAGAATGCAAGGAGTTGTTAAATCTCATCTTTCAGTGTGAGGATTCTGAACCTTTCCGCCAACCAGTAGATCTTCTTGAATATCCAGTGAGTATTTGGATAAATTACAATTTCTGTTGACAAAATCATCTTAATAAATTAATATGGAAGAATGACTTACCACTCAAAGGTGTTTCGTTTTAAGAATGAGATTATCATTCCCCCTCCTGGTTTGATTTTATTTGAGTTTTATATATCCTGTTTGTCAATACAGTAAAGCTGTTTGTGTTACTGGATTAAGCCTTTTGCCATAAGGAGCTATTGTTCTTGGGTTTAAAGCAGGGGTGCCCAAACTATGGCCCATGGTCCGGATCAGGCCCCCAACACCAATTCATCTGGCCTGCGCCGCCCTCGTTGCTCCCGGAAGCGGAAATACTTTCGCTTCCAGGAGTGACAAGGGTGGTGCGGGCCGGATGAATTGGCATTGGGGGCCTGATCTGGACCATGGGCCGTAGTTTGGACACCCCTGGTTTAAAGGATAGATTGAACCAAATTTGGTATTTTTACAAAGGTCTGTCCAAATGTATTGTTTATGTGATAGTTAATGATTCAATTTTAGCTAGCTAACTGATTTATTGCAAATTTATTTTAGGATTACAGAGACATCATTGATACACCAATGGATTTTGCTACAGTTCGAGAAACACTTGAAGCGGGAAACTATGAATCGCCAATGGAGTTGTGTAAAGATGTCAGACTGATCTTCAGCAACTCAAAAGTCTATACACCATGCAAAAGATCAAGAGTATGGCTTCATAGTTTATTCACAAAACATACTGATTTGATACTGAAGTCCTGTCTTTGGAAAATTAAATATATAACCGTTTAAAGCCGGGGGCCGAGTCACGCTCCCTCAGACAGCTTCAGGGGCCAGACGACCATTTTGCCCTTCCTACACCACATGACACTTCCTGGTGTGGTGGAGGCAGTGGGGGCCCACATGAAATGGTGCTGTAGGCCACATCCGGTCTGTGGGCCGCAGGTTGAGAATCCCATTATAATTAATATTAATATTGGACATTCTAAAGCATTTTAAAACACACAGTGCTTTTTCCTTAAAAGAATATTGCTTTTGTTAGAATGGAGGAGTCTAGAAACATTTGACAGATTAGGTGAAAATATACATTTTTTAGACTTTAATGTGACAACTGAAGCAGCTGTGGTAATCCTGGATGCCACTTGTTCTTAATTATCCTTAATTTAGAAGCTAAAAGAAAAATGTTTGGCCAGAATTTATTAATTAATTTACTTACTTATTTATTGCATTTCTATACCATTTGGGTGATAATCCCATTCTGGGTGGTGTGCGAACAGATAACAAATAACAGCAGAACACACAGCAAATCCTGTAATTTAAGCACCTGCTACCACACGTCTGTTGGTATAAATCTTAGTAGTGAAATCCAGCTAGTTAAGGTGTTGGCATTTGGTGTCCACACCAGTCAAGTGACCTGTCACATGGCATGTGCCAGCAATTTGCTGCTGAAATATACATCAGTGGACTAAATGTCAGTGTATTTATTCATATGAGTTCTGGCCATGGAGTAAATTTTTGAAAACTAATTGCAAACATCTTGTAACCAAAGACTGTAGCTAAAAATGGTGTGGCGGTCATCCCAAGACCCACTTCTGAAGATTTGCTACTTTTTCAAAGATGTCAGGACTAATCTTCATTTGATTTGCTTATGAAAAAATAGTACCTTTCAATGTCATCAAAAGTTGTGACAGTTCATGAAATAAAAACTGAATAAAACTGAAGTGATAAAGTACAGAAATAGATTTTTCATGTCCTTAATTGCCTTTTCCAATTAGCTGGTTTTGAATATATTTGGGGACATTTTTAATTCGCGAATTGTAAGTAAGATTAGTAATTCTTGTGTTAATTCATGTCATCTGTTTTGTATTCCATCATTGTACATTTATTATTTTGTGGGAATCCGTTTTCTGAAAAGTTGAAGCTTCTATCATGTTTGTCATGATAGCTACACTTTAACTGTTGGTATTGGAAGATAGGAAAGCATTAAAGTAATAAATTTCAGCTACAGAATAGCTACATAAGTGCATGTATCTGCATTCTTCTCTGGGAGTGACATACTGTATTGATATAATAGACACAACATCTTTATAGAGAATCATCATAGGACTCAATGGAGTTTTTATTTATTATTACTGTATGTGTCTTCAGCACATAGTCGGATAACCTGAAAGGATGTTAGTAAAGACGAGAAGTCTATTATACTTCATTTATCGCTCTCCATCTTTTTCTCTCTATTCAGTGAAGATTATCCATGTTTCATGTGACAAGATGGGAGAAAACATAGCTACATAGGAGGTGTACAAAGATCTTCAGCTCCCTCCAATAGTCTCCTTTTTAATGTCAGTGTTTATGCAGAATAATATTTCCATTTCTATGCATTTGCAGGATAGTGGTTGAGAAGAAAGGCTTCTGTTCAGCCCTGTAATGGTTTTTCATGTATCAGGGCCATACATATTATACAAGGAAAATCTGGTTTAATAATATATTGGATTGTCTATCTTAATAAACAAATTACTCAAGATTTAGTGTCCTATTAATAGCTTATGTTTTTAAAACAGATTTACAGCATGAGCCTACGTCTCTCTGCCTTCTTTGAGGAACACATCAGTTCTATTTTATCAGATTACAAATCTGCTTTGCGGTTTCATAAAAGAACCACAATTAAAAAGAGAAGGAAGAAAAGAAGTAGAAGCAGTTCACTTTCAAGTAGTGCTGCATCAAGGTATGATATACTGCTTTTGGTTCTTGTGAATGCAACATTTTACTTGTTTCCATTAGTGTGGAGGTTCTTAATACAAGGCATGAGGGTGTTTCTGTTTTGTTTTATTTTCTGGACTACAGATACCATTATTCTCCATTCTGGGAATTTTGCCTATGCCATTGGAAACCATCATATTGGGCCCAATGGCAAAATGAGCAGAGGAGGAACCACTTTACCTATTCTGATTCCCAACTGTCATGGAGGTGGAAGAGGCCATGCCAGATGGACTGGCTGTGAAGGCGCACCTTACTAATAACCTCAAGGCTGCGGCAGTCCCCTGCAGTCCCGGTGTTAAATCCTGCATGTCTCATTTCATATATGCCACAGGAGATGGCTTCATGATCATAGTGTGTGGGTCACTTCATGGCAAGCTGGGTTCCACCTTAAACAAATTTATGCCAATGGCATTTTTCCTGTTAGTTATTCTTCTTTAAATGATTTTCAGGGGGAAAAAAAATGTATACCTGTACTTGGATATGAGTAGCAGTTGCGGCCGTCGCCGCAAGCACCTTGAAAACACCTCAATGTGATATGCCTTGGAGAAGGGCCTGAATCAGAAGGCGTTGAGATGTTAGAAGTTTCTGTTTTTGCTACAGTGCTTGCTGGAAGCTTTCTGAGAAGTTTGGGCAGAGCTCTATAGGTAGAACTTACAGAATGGAGAATTTTGGTATTTGTAGTCCAGAAATCTGGAAAAAAAATCTCACCCCTGCTCAATACTTGCTTTCATTATCTAATCCTAACGGAATGTCTCTCCCAAAGAATGGCTGCCTGCACAACTCCCTCTTCTCAAAACTGCACGGCTCTTGGTGCTGTTTAAGTGTTACTTAAACCTTTTATTTCCCTGGATTTATTTCTTTTCGTAATGGCATGTGTGAAAAATGTATCAAGACTGGTTGTTATTTTTTGATATGTTGCCATCAGGTGGAGTTTTTGTTGTTCAGGTCTTCCATGCTGTCAAAGTGGGACCTTTGAGAGTACTGCTTTGCCATGAGTAGCGGCTCTGTCTGTTGATTAGCCCAAAAAACAAAACATCCTACTGCTATGCCAGCAGTTAGGAATGCTAAGTAGGGGAGTATATACAACAGCAGGCTTATGGGGAACCAGGTACAAGCAAGTAGATGGAACAAGTCTTCATTCTTTTTAGCAGCTTCAAATGTATGTGGAAAATACTTTTGGTTCCTATAAACTCTGGGCCACATGAGTTCATACATATGATAAATCTGTTTTAAGGTGCATCCTAGAAATAATATTAGTTACAATGAGGTAATAAAAGAGGTCAGCAGTTTGAGATCTGAGTGCTGTGTGACGGAGTGACCTCTCGTTGTCTGTCCCAGCTCCTGCCAACCTAGCAGTTTGAAAGCAAGAAATTGCAAGTAGATAAATAGGTACTGCTTTGGTTGGAAAAGTAACAACATTCTGTGTGCTCCAGCATTAGTCATGCCTGCCACATGACCATGGAAACCTGCAGATGCAGACAGCGCTAGTTCTTTGGCTGTAAACGGAGATGAGCACTGCACCCTAGGGTAAGAGATGACTGGCTTTTGAGCAAGGGAGACATTTAATAAAAAAAGATTTTAATCTGGCATTCAGAATTTAGCAAATTTAAGTACATTTCCTAGGGCTTCCCTAGGGAGAACATCCCAGAGTGAGGGTGCCTCAACAGAGAAAGCCCACCTCCAATCTCAAAGGGCATGTCATCCTTTAACAACTAGGCATGCTCACCAGGATATTTAAACACATTTCTTTGTATTTACATGGCTATAGAGATTAAAGCCAATCACATCTCTAAAACAGTGGTTCCGAGCCCGCGGGCCTAATCCTGCCCGTACATTTCATTAATCCGGCCCACGGTGGCCACTCGGGCACCTCTAGGACCGCCTACCACTACCAGAAGTTACAATACATCACCATGGCGGCAGGAATCGCATAGTTTTCCCAGGTTTTTGCACAGTCGTTGCCACTTCCCAGGACAGCAGGAAGCTTTCTGGAGCATGTTTGCTTTGTTTTGGGAATTTCCCACCATTTCACCACTGTGCTTCGGCAGTTACAACGCGACGGTGGGCGACTTCCGGTGCCAGGCAGAGCTTACACCAGTGCCTGAGATCCCAGTGCGGGACCAAGAAGTCACCCACCGCCATGCTCTAGCTGCCGAAGCGCAGTGGAGAAGCGACAGAATAAACCCAAACTGGAGCGAACATGTTCCAAAAAGCTTGCCGCTGCTCTGGGAAACGGCAGAGGCTGTGCAAGAACCCAGAAAACCTGTGTGATTCCCGCTGCCACCAATGATGAAGAAAACGTAAGTAGTGGGTGCAGCTATGCTTCCGGCCCCCACAGCTGAGTGCAGTGGCAGAAACTGGCCCCGGCAGGAAAATGTTGGGAACCCCTGCTCTAAAAGTTCAAACTAGCTATTTAATTGCTTGTGTGACATAAAGAGGAATTAAGAATGGTTGTGGTTGAAATGGATTGCACCTGCACCTTTACCAGAATAGCTTATGGCAGTGACGGCCAACCTTGGCACCCCAGATGTTCTTGGACTTCAATTCCCAGAAACCCTGATCAGCAGGAGTGCTGACTTGGGCTTCTGGTAATTGACGTCCAAGGACACCTGGAGTGCTAAGGTTGGCCATCACTGGCTTACGGCAATATTTAGTTAATGACCACAACATACTGTTTTTATGTTAGTCTCAAATATTGCCCATTTTCTTGTCTCCTGTCTGTAGTCCGGATAGGAAACGAAGACTGATCAAGCCACAGCTGAAAGCGGAACCCCTTGCTGCACCTTCATCCTCGGCCCCTGCACGTTCAACAGTCCTGAGAAATGTCACTGCTCAGATGAATGGAAAAGCAGCAGAGCCTTTTACTGTAGTCAGAACAAGGAGTACTAGGGCAGGAACAGAAGTGGCTTTGAATAATGAGCAGCCTTCTACATCGTCAGGAAGCAAACCTTTAGGTGTGAAGCCTAGTGGTGCTGCTGCATCAGGGAAAGCAGGTGAGTGAATTTGGTAAGGCTTCCTTTTAAAACACTGTATTGATAGCATGTTGTATTAAACTACCAGGAAGAGAGCTTGGTGGCAGCACAACTTTGGGATAGTACTGTCCTCCCAACTAATCTGGTGCCTTCTTTGTTGTCCTTTTGGCACCTGGTGAACACTTATAAACCCAGGAATTAATCATTCAAGAATGTAGTTTTTTAATCTGCACTCTTAATGTCTGGTTGCACATTTGTACTACTGAACTTATTTTAACCCCCCCCCCCCCACTAGTTAATCCTTTTTATGTTCGTTGTTTGCCCTATTCTTCTGTTTTAATATTGTGTATTTTTCTTTACTTTTGCTCATAACCTAGAGAATACATGTTATTGGACAGGCTGTATAAATATAATACATAAATATATTTATCTACACTGTCAAGCACAGGGATAGAAGATGAATAGGCAAAATAATATTGGAGCTTGTTTAACTAA
Organism: Bradypodion pumilum; assembly: GCA_035047305.1. Lineage (NCBI taxonomy): Eukaryota > Metazoa > Chordata > Lepidosauria > Squamata > Chamaeleonidae > Bradypodion > Bradypodion pumilum. The sequence goes on along the minus strand of JAWDJD010000001.1, from coordinate 185,155,887 downwards.
ATTTAGTTAATAATTTAACTAAAATTGTTTTCTTGCTTAATGAGTAATTTATGTTCTAGAGGAGATCTTGATGAAAATGTCTCTTTGTCTCTATAGTACTTGAGAATTCCAACAAACATTCCAAGAACCAGAGTCTTTTACCAGCTCCTAGTCAAACCAGTTTCACTCACAACACTAGAAATAATACTTCAAGAGAAAATGTGGAGAAGGATAAACAGATCAAACGTAAATCAAAATCTGTCATTGTCAGCCCACAAGGTAAGCTTTAAAAACTGATCTTCTCAAATGATTTAGTGCACTTCTATCCAGGAGATATTTGCAGTGTGCTATCTTCAACAACTGATTCTCCTAGATGCTGTTCTTCTTCCATGTCTAGGCCAGACGTGAAACTGCCAAAATGAAGGCACCTTTTGGTGAGTTCATTCTGCAGTTCCTTTTGCCTGACCTAGTGTGAGAAAGGTTAACTGTCAACACAACGTTGCTGTTAACACAATCTTGCTCTTTCTGTGTAACCCCACCCACCCACCCACCCCCAAAAACAAATGCTGTTAATTTTAATGTTAATTTTATTTTTTATCTTTTTGTGTGAAATTTTGATCTATACTGTTAAAATTGCCATATTGTTAAATCTCAGATTTTCAGTGCAGCTAGTTGAATGCCTGATAGGTTTTATATTTGGGATTTTTCTGCACCTTCTCTCCCCACCCCCACTCCCTTGACATTTTTATTACCCTTTCATCAGTGTTTTCCTTTGATATTTTGGAGAGTTTGTGATTTTGGGTGTTGGCATCAGTGCTGCTTCTTTGTAAGCTGCCTGTGTATGCCCAAGACTGGATGCGAGAAGTCATGCTGTAGTGGTTTCCTTATTGCAACATGGCCCTGGTTTGCTCCCAACTAATATTTTCCCACCCAAGCAATAATGTCTAAGGCACCAAATTTATTATATGTCTGAGAAATGAAAGAAAAATTAATAGTTTGTAGTAGTATTGGAAAGAAATAAAGTTCAATACCTTTGTGCTGTACGATGGAGTGAGCTCCCGTCTCTGTCCCAGCTCCTGCCAACCTAACAGTTTGAAAGCAAGAAATTGCAAGTAGTTAAATAGGGACCACTTTGGTGGGAAGGTAAATGATGTTCTGTGCACTCTGGCATCTAGTCCTTCCTGCTGGATGTCCAAGGAAACGTCTGCAGATGCAGACATCACTGGCTCTTTGGTTATAAATGGAGATGAGCACCAAACCCTAGAGTTGGATATGTCTGGCTTTTGAGCAAGGGGCGACCTTTACCTCTATAGTTCATTGTGTGGCAGAGGGAGGTATCATTTAGGCACCTTTTCTGCTTGTTTAGCCCTTAAGCACATGTGTTTGGAGCAGCAGTATTTTGTACTCATTTTCTTTCTAGTGACACAAAGAGAAAGGCTTGGGCTATAAAGGCTGATCCATCCTTGGGGGAAATTATTTAATTTGTCCACTTTGGTTGTTAACTCTTCTTCATGCTGTAGTTTTGAGTCCTACATTTTGTGTGCAGTGCTGACATTTTGTGGTAGTCCTTCATTACAAATTGAAAGAATGACCCATTCTCATCTTGGGTGGTTGATTGGGAAAATGTAGTATATAATACAGAGAAAGTTTATGATAGTACAATAAATGTTTTGTACAAATGACACTTATTTAAACATTGTGGCAGCAGTTTGGGAAAAATCTTTGCTCATTCCAACTCATTTTAAATTTTAAAATGTAGTTGATGTTGTAAAGCTGTTGATGAACGGTTGACAAACTTTATTTAATTGCTGTTGTCTCTTTATAACAGATTGCAAGAACAATGCTATGGCTTTAGCTACAGGAAGCATCCAGGTAAATGGACATGGAGGGCAGCCTTCAAAGACCGTGCTTAAGAGAGGTCCTGGACGGAAACCGAAGATTGAGACTAACAACACTAGCTGTGAAGTGGTGCCTAAGAAACGAGGGAGGAAGCCAAAACACCTGTTACTTGCTCAGCAAAAGATTTTAGAGCAGGATACAAGCCAAGCTGCTAAAGACTTTTCAACCGAGGAAGCCTCTGTCTCTACTGCTTCCAATTCATTCTCTGAAAATAATGTGAAAGAAGACTTGTCAGAAAGGAAAGGGCGTGGAGGCAGAAAGCCAAAAAGAAAGCCACAGGAGCAGCCAGAACTGGAACCTACATTTTCTACAGATCCCAAGATTCAGACAAGAAGCAAGAGGAAAAAGACAGATGAACCTGTTGAAGAAGAGGAGCTTGAGGAACTGAAAGATTCTGAACCTCACATGAGAACTAGAAACCAGGGTAGGAGGACAGCCTTTTATAATGAAGATGACTCGGAAGAGGAACAAAGACAGCTGTTGTTTGAGGACACCTCTTTGACTTTTGGGACCTCTAGCAGAGGCAGAGTCCGAAAGTTGACTGAGAAAGCAAAGGCTAATCTGATTGGTTGGTAACTTCAGCATTTAAAAATGCTAAAGAATAGGTACAACTGAGATTATGGTAGAATGGAGGAGATCTGCTTTCTGCTGCTATTTACAGATGAGGGTATGCTCTGATTTGGAAAAGTACAGCAAAACATGTCGAACATTTCTTTGAAAGAAGTTACATATTTTAAAAGTTTGCTATTTATTGCCCTCAAAGTCAGTTTTGCATTTCAATTCATTTCAGTTGGTATTGAAGATTGTACAATTGAAAATCTCGATTTGCCGAAATGTTACTGTAATTTTTGAACAGTACACATCTGCTATTTGATTACAATAAGAAAATTTTTAATGTAACAGACTGAGAACAGAACTCCTATTTTTGAATGAGCAAGGTACAGTACATTTGTATAGAGTGTAGTATCTGTGTTTTGCAGGTTATTAACAGAATATGATGGTAAGTGCCATTGAGAACAAACACAGCATTACCAAGCTTTGCTAATAGGTAACATTTAATTCAATAGCAATGGGGCACATAAAAACTTTGTCCAGGCTAATAGAGTGCAGGTTGTTTTGCTTAGGTTCCGGCAGAGAGAAATCAGTTATATAGGTATATATATTTATATATATCCACATTGGAAAAAATTTGACTAATGTCTAATTTTTCAGACTTTTCATTCTCGTATCAATCAAATCTCTGTTTGTTGTGCCAAAGATTGAGAACCGGTGCAGTGGACAATTTTGAGTGGCAATGCAGCATACAGTTTTCAGTTCTGTTTCTGACTCTATGTTCAAACTACGTATTGTTCCAAAAAAAATATCCCTACTGGTACTTTGTAATAAAAACAGTTAATGCACTGGAGGGATCCTTTGACAGACATTTCAGCAAAATTTATGGTTGCGTTTAAAGGGTCAAGGAAACTGCAGGAAAAAAAAATATGAGGCGTTTACTTTATGATCAGATTGTTTCTGTGAATTGTGTTAAACTGACTAAAATTTGTTTCATAAAAAGTGTATGTGTATGTATATATTGAGTATGTACACAAGCACATAGATATCTACAATATTACCCAGGTATAATTTTTTTCAGGACTTTTTAAATAGTACTAGAAAATTAAGACTTTTAAAATGTCATACTTTAATTTTAAGGGTAAGATTGGTTATTTTCAATTATTAAAGATGAAAGGCCAAATCAGTTTTTATGCAATCATTTTTTTATACGGTGTTCTCATTGCACAGTTTTTCTGCACTTTTTACACGATACTTATCAAGCTGACAAGAGTCCATATATACACCCTAAAGGAAAATCCCACTTTATGATTGTGCCTTGTATTCTATTATTTTGTGCATCTTTAGTAAACTTAAGTTGTCTGTTGTAAATGATGACTATATGACTTAGGGGAATGTATTGCTGTATGTACTGCTATGGGGAAAACAGTTATTTATTATGATACATTTACTTGTTTTTATACTTTAAAAACAAATTTTAATTCAGTTTTATTGTTTAAAAGTATTGACCAATTTTAAAGATGGAAAAGGTAAAACAGTTGCATGGTACAAAAATGTAACTACAATTTCATTGAGAACTTAAGGGAACAGCCATTAATGAAAGAGAGTAGTTTTTTGCTGTTATTTTTAAAAACACCTTTGTCTTGATCAAGAGGTGAAGATGTGTAACAGTGCATTGTTCAAAATGTGTGCACTAGCTGGTTTATGAAATATGGGACATGGAATATTTTGCTTCGACTGACTGTTTAACTGGCAGTATCACCTCTGAGGCTATATGGTTTGGCATTACACTGACCTATATGGTCTGACATTAAGAAAGCAAATTTAAGTAATAGCTTCATCAAAGATAGTTTTGTTTCCTAAATTGTAATTTACAAGACAATCCTCAGAATTCTACTGACACAGACAAAATATTTATTCTTGTTATTACTGTAGATGTTATACATGAAAATATTACATTAGATTGGTTATTACATCAGTTGGAAAGAGCTTGTTTCATGTATCACATCATAGGTTTATGACATATTTAAATTCTCCATTTTAAGAATGTTTTGATGAAAGTCATTTTCAAATGTTTGATTTTTCTATATTTTAAAGAAATTACAAAGAAAAACATGACACTCCATTGCTTTCGTTACTCCATTTATAACCATACCTGTCAAGTATCCCAGATTGCCCGGGAAATCCTGTCTTTTGGCGCACATTCCTCCCCTTTCCTGGTGCCGTACCGTAGTTAGAACGGCGGAGAAAGGGGTTTCTGCGCACATGCGCAGAACCCATCTGCGCATGCGCGAAGTGTTCTGCGTATGCACAAAGGGGTTCTGTGCATGCGCAAAGGAGTTTTTGCTGCGCATGCACACCCGGGCCAGAGCAGTTCCCATATTTTCTGGAGCAGCGCTTGACAGGTTTGTTTATAACTGTCCCACTTAGCATGTTTATGTATATACCAACAAGAATATGTATGTCATACTGGCCAATGGAATAGTATACAGAAACCTCATATTGTCTGAAAATTACAGAATTCAAAAGTTGTCTTTTGCAGCACTAAAATGAATTGCCCTTCATATTTAATCCAGTTCTTTAAAAACACCTTACAACTTTGTGGTTGTGTTGCAATTTTGCGTGCATTAGCTTGTATTTATTTGATTTCAGTTACTTTCATTGGTTAGATTTCCCTGATCTGTAAAATTCTAACCCTACCAAAACAAAGAGTTGTTCATCTAGCATACTTTGAGCAATAAACAGTGGTTGAATAGTTTGGGGTATATGGATGAAACTTGGTAGTAAGGAAAATTATGTTGAAGGCAGACTACTGATCCAACATCTAACACAAGTTGGTCCATAATGTTGGTTCCTTAATTATTTTAGTAATAATAGTATTTGCTGTGCAGTGGTGTCTGACCACAGAGTATTCCATTCATCTCAGTTGCATGCTCCAGTATTTGTTTATTGAAACATGGTCAATTAAAAAAAAAATTCCCCAGGAGTTAAGATTCAATTACACTGGCCTAATAATAGTTTTTGAATATTGGGTAAAGAAGTACTTTTGTATCTCTGTGCTATGACCCATGAAGCAGCTTTACAAGAACCGTCTTCCTATAGTGATTAACTGTTGTGAGGTAAATTTGCAGTTATTTATACAGTACCATGTAAATTGTTAACTGAATATTCCTTTGGATCAATCAATGTATAATTCTGTTTAAAGAGAACTTATGGAGCATGTAGTGTGTATCAAATCTAAAATAAATGAGCACATACATGTAGCCCAAGTTTTTAGGCCATGTGCTGTTATAAAACATTATTGAAATACTAGGTTGAGTTTGGTTTCACAAACTTTAATATATCTGAAGTAACTCAGATAACTGTTCAGGACCCCAATACGTACCCATACATACAGCTCCAATGTTTTGATATCTTTGGAGAGCAGATGCCAGAGTACTGAAAAATATGAATCCTTACCTTTGAAACAATAGCTCATCTGTGAAGATTTTGGGCACAATTCTGCCATGCTTTACATTTGGTTCATTTGCAAGGATATCTTGCCCTTTTCATCCCCACAACCAGAAACATCTCTCAAGTGGACAACTGCACAGTGTATATAAGGGAACAGCTGGATCAGGATTTTAATGTGCATTTTCATGTATCTCTTAATCTTGCACTTCATGTAATTGGACCTAAGCATTCATTTGATAAAAAGGGCTGTTCAGCTTCTACTGTAAATAATGTAAATATGTTTATACTTTTTACAAATGATGTACATTTCATATATGCTGGCCAAGTCAAAAACATTATTTCTAGTGTAACAAAATCTGGAACCTCATTTTAAATATGTTAACATTATATAATTTGTACAATAATCAGAATTTTTATTACTATTGGAAAAACAAGTGTTGCAAAAACGTTAGTTCTATCATTCATTTATTTTCTTCAGCTTGGAACATTTTACAATAGAAGGTACTCTTCTATTGCAGGAAGATTAAAACTTCTCCCCATGAAATCTAATATAAGTGAAAAAATTCTTAGTACTTTTTTAAATCCTTTTTTGTGGATTAAAGTATAGGATTTGCCTGTTGTGCATGACTGAGTAAAAAATTTCTGCTAATGGAATTTTTTTTTGCACTGGCCAACAAACAAAACTTTATGCAACCCCCTTGTTGATTCTGGAATTTTTAAAAAGACCATAAATGCTCACCAGCATTTTGAAGATGCTACAGATCTAAAGCCTGTTAATTATCTCTCTAAAATGTAAATAATTTAAGGGTGGCTTATGTCAAAAATGAAAGTGAGTTTTTAAATTTAAGAATCAGCAAATGCTGAAGACTGGGTGTTTAAAATGAATGCAGGTTAATTGCATCAGGAAAATCCAAGCTGCAAAGACATAAGTATTTTTATGTCAGCAAAAATTTTCTAGCAGAAATAATACTGTCACCAAATTTGTATATGTGCACAAAAAGTATTTATCATGTTGTATGTATCAGATACAGATAAAGAATAGGCAGCTGGCACACATTTCAGAGTTACATTTTTGCACCAGTGCAAAATCCAGAAAAATAGGTTCTTGAGTGAGTTATGTAGTAACTGGTCACTTAATGTTGAGACATTAGAGCAACTTGTCTGGAACACTAAAACTGACGCCTTTTAAAGCTATGCCTGTTTTGTACAGTACAATGTAAATCCAAAAGTTTTAGATTTTACCATTGTTAATTTCTCTTGGAAATCTGTTTCATCATATTATGAAGTGCAGTCTCACCTGGATGAACAGTGCCCTTTCTTTTTGTACATACTGAAACTTTCATTGTTATGTGAAACACCTGTTTGTTTTGATGAATAATATTTGGAATCCTTTTATACAAACTAGAATGTATGTGTAAGAATTGCTGTCACTGCAATGTAGTAACTACAAACCTATTTTTAAATAAATAGAAAACTCGTTTTTCTAAGCTGCCGTTTGCTTCGATCATCAATATGCACTAATTGCAGCATGACTGGTCCAGATTTGAATGTGACAGTAGTGGAAATGGCAGGGCTGTTCTTTCATCCGTTCCTGTTGTAATCTCAGTTTCAGAATAATGGTGATGGGGATATCAGAGAGTGCAAGGAGAAGGTGAGAAAAGTGGCACATAGTTTTTTCTGATACAAGCATCTTCTACAGCCCAGGCCCACATGTGAATTGAAGGTACTGTACTTCAAAAAGCACACTTTCCTTGGGAGGGAAGAGAAAATGCCAAAGAAAGCCATTTTAGTAAGTCATGTACTACTAAATATTGATTCTACGGTTGGTTTTTCAAGCACACATTGGGTGAGATCTAGAGCTGGGAGCTTCCAATCATGGAAGTCCTCTACACGCCCGAGGGATTCAGCCACGAGAATTCCCTTTCCAAGAGTGATGCGGAAAGCTCAATCAACCCACTGAATTCACTGCACATAAGTAGATATACAGCCTCTTAAAAGTATGAATGACATCTCAATGTCACTTTAATTTTTTGATTATAGAAAATCAAGCTGAGCATAATAAGGACATTTTTCTTCCCAAAGGAAAAAAAGTAATTTTAGATCCCAACAAATCAGTTCATGTTTAGAAGAGCTGCTTTTTTCTCTTTCTTTCTCCTTTTATTTCAAAAATGGCAAATATCCTTGAGAAAGCATAGATGGTGGCACTTTGGAGTCTCTGTTGCAAACTCTCTGAATCTGACGAAGTAGACACATGGTTTGCAAGATGGCCTTCCCACTCCCTTGCTTCCTCTTCCTTTATCAGCAAAGGCTTCCCCAGGGATTGGCCGAACAGCTTGCAGACTTCTTGGGCTTTTTGCTGGGCACTGCCAACAGCTGCAAGACATACCTGACGCCTGGATACAATTTTAAAAAAAAATAAGTTTATTCATTGAAATCTTAAGTTCAGCAAGTACTTGTCCACTCCTGAAGGCAAGACACTTGTAAGCCAAACTTCAGTTGTATGTAATAATATATGTATGTGAAAACATTTCATTAGCAGTGACTGATTAAAAAGAGAGCAGTCTGAAACAAAGCAGAAGTAACTTGGGACAAGTGGGCAAAATACAGCCGTTCAGATGTTAGACTGCATCCTTCCATTGCCTTTAGAGTCAACCAGGGGCTCTGATACCTGGACATCTCTCCAAGGGTCCTACAAACTTTATAGACTGCAAAACAAAAACTGGAAATTATGTTCAGAGCTGGCATGTATCCCAAAAGGGTTAAGTATAATCCAGAGGAATATTCTGCACCTTGATCAGTTTACTCTTTTCTTTTAAATATCCTTTAACTTTTTTTGCCTCATGAAAGACAAATGAACAGACAGGTACATGCAAGCAGATATAAATGGATTGTAGTGTTTTCCATCTACTGGATAGCCAAAATCATAGCTGTAAAAATTCAATATGTTCTAGCAATATGTTCAAATGTTATTTATATTTAATACACATACATTGTTTTAAATTGTACAATGCTCTGATACAAATAAAAGTAAAATGAATAGAAAATATAAGTACTCAAACACAATTAGCAACTTAGATTTACTTGAGAACAAAACAATACTACAAGAGTGTACTAAGTTATGTAAAACTAAAGTACAGTGGAACCTCAAAGAACAATCATTCCATAAATCAACGAAATCGTATAACAATTAGATGGGTTTGTTTGTTTTTTGAGGGGGGGGGATGGCGTCCCGCATAACAATTTTCCCTATGGAAAAAAATCATACACCCATTTTTCAATGTGGAAAACCACTCAGCGAAAAAAATCATTGTGCGATGCATCCCATAGGGAAAATCGCTATACGATGCATGTATCGTATAGCAATTGTTTCGTACAACGAGCCCCATGGAATGGATTAAAATTGTTGTATGAGCTACCACTGTATCTTAAGAGACTGTAATTATAGACTGCACTGAATAATTAGATAGAGCATAAACAATTATAAAATTACATTAGCACATAGTAAAAAAAGTTTCACACACACACACACACACCTCATCGGTAATTTTCTGACATCCTTTGCTCCTTGCCATTGCTACTTTTTCTAGCCAGTATTTTTCTTATCTCCCCTTCATCAACTATCAACAATCCTTTCTGCAGGGCTTGGAAGTACGGGGCCTGATGCACCAACAAATATTTTTTAAAATAATTCCTATTGCTCTTGCACTACCAGAAAGTACAAGGGCTTGGAACTGAAAATCTGACAGCTGGCCACTATGATAATAAACATCATTTTTTGACGAAAGCCTGAAGGAATAATGGATTTAGTGCACCAGGTTACTGTGCAACCAGAATATTGTAACTGCAGAGAGTGCAATTTACAGGATCTACAAGTATCTCTGGTCATATTATATATTGCAACATAAATTCCAATTACTTCTATTCATTTTCAGGTGTTTTTTTCATCACAGCTCAACTTGAGGGAAATATATTTTACAAGGCAAGGGTGACTTGGCTGGAGAGCTGGCTTATTGTTTTGTAGCTAATAAATTGCTATTCAAGACTCAAGTGCAACATACCATTTCAGGACAACATTTTCTATATCCCCTTAATAATTTTAGTACTGTATACGCACAAAATATATTTTGATACTACCCAGTCAATGTTAATGACTGCAGTTCAGCAACATCTACAGGGCCACACTTTCACCCGTCCTGTTTTAAAAAGTGGTCTGTTTCATTTTCCTCTTTTCCTATCTTTTTTTCTTGCATATCATGTCTATTACAGTACAAGCCAAACAGAAAGGTCTAACTTACTGTTAACCTTTATAAACCACTCGCGAATATTTTTTTTCTGGCAGCAGAAGATAAAATTGATTCAAATAAATGTCTTTTACTGTATTTTTTCCCTTTCATCTACTGGCAGTCTATGCTCATTGTAAAGCATACACCAAAATAAGAGGCCAAACGGTAAGGAATACCACAAGCGAGAACAACCGTTTGAGGCACACACAAGAAAGAAAAAAAGTCTATATTCCAAAAAAGTCAAACGATTTATTCATAGCATATTGTGTAACGAAAAATAGATATCTTCTCTATAAATAAACTGAAAAACAAATGAAGTCTGAGTAAATGCAAATGTGTCTTCATGGAATAAGCAGAAAACCACAAGTACTGTAATCCACAGAGAATGTTCGTCCTGGTTTTGCACTAATAAAGGTATCCCCACACAAAAAATAAACTGTCCTCTATGAGGCTACAAACTATTCGCAAATGGGGCTACCCGTATTCAAGTTAATAAACAAAGAATCCCGAAGTCTACCCAGTGTGAAGACTTCACTGTAATTTCATCAGGGGAATATAATGTTTTATATCTTATAAAGCGTTCTTAGAGCCTCCACTTTCTAGTTTCCTGAGCACCTATGAGCACTCTTCACACCGGGTAGACTTTGGGATTCTTTGTTTATTAACTTGAATACGGGTAGCCCCATTTGTGAACATTCTCTGTGGATTACAGTACTTGTGGTTTTTGCTTATTCCATGAAGACACATTTCAGAGACTTCATCTGTTTTTCAGTTTATTTATAGAGAAGATGTCTATTTTTCGTTACACAATATGCTATGAATAAATCGTTTATTTGACTTTTTGGGAATATAGACATTTCTTTCTTTCTTGTGTGTGCCTCAAAAGGTTGTTCTCGCTCATTGTAAAGCATGGCATATTAGTGTAGTGCAGTAATCCCCACTGTTCTAAAGCTGAGAGGAAAGCTTGCAAGAGGAAAATCTAGGGAGGGAGAATACTATTGTTGCTACTGTGCAATAATGATGCTTTCCTTCTGCTTTTCCCATAACAAGCATGAAAATGGGCTTTTTTTGCAGTTGGATGGAGATGCTTCCTTCCATGGTATGCATGGGGAGATGAGCCTGCTGGCTATTTTAGATAAAGGCCACATGTAAATAACAAGTGGCGAAACAGAATGACAGCTTTTACTATTTGTTAGGAACCTAATTTGACAGTACGACTAGTTAAGCCCAGCTGGAAATACTCATTTCTTGAAGAGCAAAAAATATCTTACCGAAGGACATCTATAGCTTCCATTGTATGATGAAAATGAGGTGGACCGATCGTGACAGAACTATCTAGCTTCTCAACAAGAAAATTACAGACATCTTGCATTTTTCCAAAGTCACTGAATGTAATGCAGACCTGTATGTAAATGTTAAAAAGTTCGTTGAATCTTCTGAATGCGTTGGTATAATCAAATAAACTGATATATAAGATCAACTAACATACTTCATAAGATCTAAACTATTTAATATAGTATCAATACTTTCAATCTTTGTCATTCTTTTCATCCATAACACATATACTTGCTTTCTAAAATGAATAACAGTACAAGCAGAAATAAGAATTTTGTAGAAAGTGATATATATCAGATTAGATTAGACTTCACACATAGCATTCTCCAAAGAATGACACATTTAAGCAACTTGTAATTTGAAAGGTAAATATCAGCTATAAAATGTATTATTAAGCACACTCAATGACCGCAAATAAGATAAATGTTAACAGAATCATTAAAGCATTAGAAATAAGCATAATTTTATAACATAATGAGAAGTGCCAACGACAAAATAATGAACATACAGTGACATCTGGAATGACACTTAATGTCCTTCCAAATTAATCTAGTTCATACATCTTATGTGTTTGTACTTTCTCAAGACAATGTAGATACCATCCTCATCTAATTTTAATTCAAAATATTCAACTGTTTTCCCAATTGGAATTACTTTTAAATAAATATTGTGTTATTCCCAAAACTCGCATTTAGAATACTTGCCTCTGCTTCCATCTTATAAGCATTGTCTATTCTTCTGAAGTTTTTTGTCACACTAAAATTTTTCTCCTACAACAAAACACAACTGTAAGTATATAAACAAGATAATACCATTTTATGCCTCCTTAATCTGTAATGACTAATAGAGCATGGCAACTTTTTCTGAGGTCAAAAATAACTTATCATGAAAATGAGCTGCATTATCAATAGTCATACTTTTGCTTTTTATTAAAATAAATCCATTTCAATCAGTCATTTCTAATTTTAGACATACTGGCTTAATGAGTATTCTCTAATAATGACCAGCTGTAAAATAGATTTTACCATCATTTTGTTCTGGTAAAAAAATTAGAAGAAATAGTATTCTTTCAGTTTTAACATGAGCATAAATAGAGTATTTTTATTAATGAAAACTATCACAAGATAAATATAAATGTATTTATTTACACTGAATAAAGTGAGCAACTTAATAGGGAAATGGTAGTATTGGTAATTCCAATACAGAAGCACCTAAATTAAAAAGTTTTGAAATCCTTCTAATCTACATAAGTGCTCAACTCGTGCAGCAATTAATTTATTAAAAGCAAGGTTTATATTATGGAAATAACTTAAATATATAAAAATATTTCTGAAAGTTATTTAAACACGTTATAGTTCAACCTATCACATAGGTTTGTCAGATTTTTAAATTCAAAATTGTTAGAATGAATTAACATACCTTCCCTTTGAATTATGATATGAAACAGCTTATGTTAGAATAATCAGTGATGGGCAGTCTTGGCCCTCCAGCTGTTCTTGAACTTCAATTCCCAGAAACCCTGACCAGCTGGTGTGTTGACTTGGGCTTCTGGGAATTGAAGTCCAAGAACAGCTGGAGGGCCAAGACTGCCCATCACTGGGTTAGATACTACCATGGAAATCTGCAGAAATTTGTCCAAAGAGTGTCAATGCTGCACTACATTGGTAAATTGTGTGCATAGGACACTGTGTATCTTTCTTCTACCTTTGTATGTGCAAATACTTGGGCCCTTAGAGTCACACCTCATGTTTAGAAACCTACACTATACCAGAAAATCAAAATCCTGTGAATGAAAGCTAATTTAAATACAGGAGTTAGTCTTTAAGGTGCTGAGCCCTGGTCAGGATTGAACTCACAACCGTCTGGCTGCAGTACAGCAGTTTAACGCCACCAGGGCTCTTCGGGTACACCCGATTGCGGTTCAAAAACACCAAAAAATCTTCGAGGCAGCTCTTTCTGAGCACCCATTTTGTTTCCTCTCAGATATGTTTGCACAGACTAACATGGCAACCACTTCAAACATTTCAACTCTTTTGACCAGTGATCTATTTTACAACTGCGGTGCCTGTTGTGGAAAACAGTGAGGCTTCGCCCTCGGAACTGTCGAAGGAGGGCTGCCCTCAAGCGCAAGCCTCTGTCCACAACAGAGAGGCCTTTCGTTAAGCGAAGAAATTTTTGAAGTGGTCGCCGTGTTAGTCTGTGCAAGCATATCAGAGAGTAAACAAAACGACAAAAACAGTTGTGGCACTTTAACAACTGATGGCTGTGTTTTAATGTTAGCTTTCATGGATCAAGTCCACTTCGCCAGACATAAGAGTGAGACTTCATGGCATCCATGTATACACATCGGGTACAGAATGGTTGGTTAGCATAACATTAAAATACGACAGTTAGCCTTTCAAGTGCCACACCACTTTTCTCTTTTTGTTTACTCTCTAATAGGTTTGAAACACAGACTAACATGGCTTCCCTTTTAAACATTTCATCCATGTAGAGCAGGGGTTCTCAACTTTTTCAAGCCAAGGGCCAGGTCACGCTTCCCTCAGACAGCTTTGGGGGCCACGCCAGACAGCCATTTTGCTTTGCCTGCCACCCATGGCACTTTCCGGGTGTGGCGGAGGTGGTGGTGGGCCACATGAAATGGTGTCGTGGGCCGCATCCAGTCCCCCAGGCCGTAGGTTAAGAACTTCTGATGTAGAGTGTGTTGCAATAATTGTATCAGAATAAACACTGCAGTGGCTCAAGTGGCTAAGACGCTGACTGGGAGGCGGAACGGAAGGTCAGCAGTTCGATTCCCGAGTACTGCAGGACGGAATGAGCTCCCCTCTTCATCCCAGCTCCTGCCAACCTAGCAGTTGGAAAGCAAGAAATTGCAAGTAGATAAATAGGGACCACTTCGGTGGGAAGGTAAACAGCGTTCAGTGTCTAGTCATGCCTGCCACATGCCCACGGAAACGTCTGCAGAAGCAGACAGCGCTGGCTCTTCGGCTTTGAAACAGAGGTGAGCACTGCACCCTAGAGTCGGATACGACTGGCTTTCGAGCAAGGGAAACCTTTACCTTTACCTAAACAAAACAAACCCCAGTTTTCGTCTTTTTGTTTCATATCTGATACGTTAAGCGAAGGAAGCCGTGGGTCAAACCCAGGCCGCTCGCTTACCCAACCCACCCACCCACCGAGAGCTCTCCTCGCTGCCGGGCCGTCTGAACGATATAATCCAGCCTCCGAGTCACGCTGCTCCGGGCGGCTCCGGCCTCCCCTTTGCTGCTGCTCAGATGGACCGAAACTTTCGCCCGGTCGGGGCCGGCGCTGAGCTCGGCGCTGCCGCTCACATGAACCTCCCTAACGGGCGGTGCTAAAGAGGCCGGGATCCCACCGGGGGCGGCGGGCGCCTCATTCTCCCTGCCGTCCGACCCGTCGGGGACCGGAGGGACCAACTCCGCGAAGACCCGAGCCGGAGAGAGCGTCGGCAACGGCATCGGGCGGGCCCGCGGCGCCTTAGAAGAACCGTTAGGGCGCCATAGCAACGGACGGCAAGCCGCAGGCGCTCCCCGCCCAAAGGATTCTGGGCGCTCCCTTGAGAGCAAGAGGTCACGTGGCTAGGCGGCGCGGCGCGCGGGGGCGTGCGGAGCTAAGCAAGGCTTGGAAGCGGCGCGCGCGCGGCGCGTATCCCATTCCCTAGCGATCTTTAGTGCCGACTCCCCGCCTGCTGTGCTTGTGGTCTCCTAGGAAACGCCACCTTCTTTTAGGGGAGGCGCTCAATGGAGCACGCTTTCGAATGGAAAGTGGCTCTCGTTCTGAAGTTAACTGCTAATTACTTTTCCCAACAAGTAACCTTGACAAAGCTGTTCGGGACGGCCCGATGGCAGTCTGCATAAAGCAGAGTCAATGCCTGGGAGCAGAATGGAAAACAAAAGTACCTATTAGGTCCGTGGTGGCGAACCTTGGCACTCCAGATGTTCTTGGACTTCAATTCCCAGAAGCCCAAGCCCCTTGTGAATCCATACAAATGGGTTTACTGAGGTTCATCTGGCCCGCGCTGCCCTCGTCGCTCCCAGAAGCGGAAGTAAAACTCACCTGTATGGTTAAGGCTCTTATGGGTTAAACAGAACTTAACCCTTCCTCCTTACGGGTGCGTTTTCCGCTTCCGGGAGCGATGAAGGCAGCATGGGCCGGATGAATCACTGTAAACCCACTCGTGTGGATTCACAGAGGGCTTGGGCTTCTGGGAATTGAAGTCCAAGAACATCTGGAGTGCCAAGGTTCGCCATCACGGACCTATAGGATTTCCGAAGTGAGAGGAGCGTTAGTCTGTGCAAGCATATCAGAAAGTAGAGAAAACAACAAAAAAGACATGAAAGCTCACATTTAAATACAGGAGTTAGTCTTTAAGGTGCCACAACGTGTTTTTTTTCTTTTTGTTGCTTTGCTTACTCTGATATGTATAGAATTTAACTATTACTTATAATCTATTACATTTGTATCCTGCCCATCTGTTATATTCTCCCACTCTGGGCAGCTAACAACACATTAAAAAGAACCTACAATTAAAAAAAGGGAATAACCAAACTAAATTATAAATAACAGAACAAAAATAATACCCCCTAATTAAAAATAACCATCCATGAATTACTTCCATGCTTTAAGCATATCAGAGAGTAAACAAAAACCAAAAACTTTGTAGCACTTTAAAGACTAACTGCTGTATTTTAATGTTAGTTTTCATGGATCAAGTCCACTTTGTCAGACAGGAGTGAAACTTCAAGGCATGAATTTATATACACCAGGTACAGAGGTACAGAGTGATTGGTTAGCATAACAGATAAGTAAAACAAAGCAAAGCAATCACACTATACCGCCCAATGCGCTTAGTGCACTCTGGGCGATTCACAGGTTAATTAGCATTTTGCCCCCCTGACATGCTATAAATCAGTATGGGTTTTTACAACTGGTAATGGCAGATAATCTCTAGTATACTTGAAACACAGACTAACATGGCTACTATTTTTTTAAAAAATCTATGCTTTGCTGAGAACCTTAAGTGGTGGTGAGGAAGTCTGCTTGGAAAATCCATCTCAGAAGAGACAGTTTAGGATTTGTATAGGGTTTGTTTCATTTAGCAGCAACATTGCTACCCCACACACAAGTTAAGTATTGTTTTGTGTAGTTAATATAAAAACTAATGTGTTCAAAAATTCGGCCCATTTTATTTCTGAACTTTTGGTGGTTGATGTATGTCTTGAAAGGTTTGAAAATTTTCACAAGGATATTTTTGTCTGAGGGAGCCTAGTTCAGAGGAAGACAGGAATGGATGGAAAATGAATAAAAAAGAGGATTGAAGAAAGTGAAATTTACAGTGAACTCAGGGTGCCGACTGTAGAAAAGGAGAGGAAGATTTGTCTGGGAGAGGATGAGAAAACTGCCTAATAAGGCAGTGTTGTATTATCCACTCCCTGGATATACAGTATTACACTTGATAAGAGCATTGTTTGAAATTCTGATAGCATCTATGAGCAGAGATTTCTGCACTTCCAGGACTGTCAATGGGACTTCTGTCAATGTCCTTTTTTGATGTTACTCCGCTCGACCAAGTAATTATGCATATGAACAGTAATTTGAAGAAATGTGATGGATAAAAAAAATGGATATAGCCACTTTTGTGTCACTATTTTGTGAGGAGTAGGATCACGATTATAATATAATCCCTCTAGCTAGATGTTTCTGGTTTATTTCCAATTTGAGTTCACTGTCCTTCTGAAAAAATAATTTGATCCTAAAGCCAGAGTTAATTGCAGAAGGACTACCAGTGTCCTGGCCCCTGCCACCTTCACCCCCTTCATTCTCTTCTTCATGACATTTTAGAAAATTGCAAAGTAATCAACATAAGTATCATGTGGCAACTTAACAAATACAAATCTTAATTTGACTGGAAGGCAGAAGGTCAGCACTGAACCCTAGGATACAACTGGCTTTCGAGCAAGTGAAACCTTTACCTTTACTCATGGGGTGTATGTACTCGTGGGGTGCATCTCACTTCTTCAGATGCAAATTGAGCTGGGGTGCAGTACACAAAAGCTTACATGGAGTATAACTTCTTAGTCCTTATGTCACCATAAGGATCTTTGTTAGTTTTGCTAAAGTTGGCTGTAGACTAACCTGATTTCCTCTCTAGACATTTCCAGGAATAAAGTTGAGAGAATGTCAGTTTTCTTTACTGCCATCCCATCCCCAGGTAACCACCTAAATACTGAATTGATTAATTTGATTCAGGTTTAATTCATTCTGTACTGTACTTCATTGTGTGTTCAAGGGAGAATGTATGGATTAAGTTTGGGTTCTTTCATGAGCATAACCTTTTTGAAAGTTGAAATTCCTGTCAATGAAACAATGCATATAGTGAAAGGATGTCTCAAATCTACACCAGTTGAGAAAATATATCCTCTTGTTTGTATTGCTCCACCTAAGATAAGGAGATAAGTGGGAGTGGACACTAAAAGAACTAAGGAAGAAAATGACACTCAACATCCTCTGAATGGATCTGTGCCTAAAGTCCACCAGCTCAAATGTTGGAAGAGTTTTATGGGAAGAACAAACACTCTTGAGGGCACACAAGAGTAAAACCAAATTAGAAGATGGAGGAAGGAGTTCACTGGATAAATAATAACATTACAGGAGGATATGACTGAAGAACTCAACCTCCCCATCACTTGGAGGACTCTGGATAGGCTGAGTGTTGGAGTGCTTAAATGCAAGACCAACATGCTCAAGTGGGGGCTGTTGGCAGACATATAGGCACTGGCTGTCTATATGTCTCCAGGTGCAATTCAAGGTGCTGTTTGTCACCTTTAAAACTCTTCATAGTAGCAGACCAGGATACCTCAGGGACCGCATTGTCCCTAGGACATCGACCCGTCCCATGAGAGCAAACCGAGAGGGCACCTTTAGTGTCTTGCACGGAAGACAAAGAAGGAGCCGCAGTGAGGGCTACACGCAGGTTTATTGGGTGATGATCAGGATGAACATGTGGTAATGGTGGAGGTACAGCTCATTATATACTGCAGTACATACATTTGAATCTCGTTGCACGGTAGCTTATTGGCTGCTACCGGCATGACGTCATTCTGAGTCACGCCCATCTTCTCCAGGTGATCCTCGCGCGGGAAAGGTTCCCGCGGCTGCCGGTGATTTGGGGAATGTGAACCATGTGAGCTGAACGCTCGCAGCTGCCCTCTATAGGCAGCTTACTCGCGTTCCTTAACAGCTGAGCTACATTGTAATTGTGGTCAGGTTACATTCATACATTTCTTAAAGCAACATTGTACATACACAACACTCCTCCCCCCTAGGATGGGACGAAGTCCCTCAACCATTGTGGCTTGCCGCACGTGCGTCTGGGGCGCGCGGCCTCTTGACTTAACATAGGGGAGCCGGGGGCTCCTGGTTCCGCGGAGTCCTGTCCTGCAACGGAAAGGGGGGACTCATTAGTGGTTCGGTGGGGACTCTGCGACAACCTTGCATTGGGGGACGGGAATGGAATGAACAGTTGGGACGTGAACCCCTGCCTGCCGCTTGAGGAGCTTGGGGTTCCCCCCAGCACGAATCTCGGGACTGACGATGAAGCCCTCGTGGTCTCGCCACCCCCTGTTGCCTGTCCGGGCGTTCTAGAGGCTGAGGCGGGCGGATTCCCCCCTGCCGCCTGTCTCGGGGGTGTCTGTCTTCGGGGGGCTGGAGTTATGGTATATTCTAAAACAAAAGGGCTGGGGGGACTGGAGGTACCAGGGGCTCCTCTTTTCGCTAGGACGGGTGGGGGACCACTCCGCTACCCCCCCTGGTACTGCAAATCATAATCAAACTCATCCCTCTCTTTCAAAGTATCCTCCTCTGTGGCTGAGGATCCAGGGTATGCATTTGTACCCGCGGATTCCGCCGTGTCTCCCCCTTGGGTAATGCGGGTGGGGGAGGACCCTAACGCTGATTCCCCGTCACTGGTGACCCGCCTTCTGAGTTGGTCGGCGTGCCTTCTCCAGAGTAGACCCGAGCTAGTCTCAACTCTATAGGATACTGGCCCCGTCTGCTCAATGATCGTCCCTGGTACCCACGCTGGCCCGGAGGCCACGTAGTTCTTGCAGTGAACTGGGTCCCCTACTGAAAAGCTTTTGGAGCTTCCTACTCCGATATCTATGTTTCTCCCTTCATCCTCCAACCTGGACGGGTCCATCCGGTCAAACAGTGTTGCCGGACGCCTCCTCATGAGGAGTTCGGCTGGCGAAAGCCCTGACGCTAGGGGGGTTGTCCTGTAGCAGATGAGGAACTGACACAGATGGAGGTTTAACTCGCCGGGACCCATGCGCCACAGTGCGTCTTTCGTAGTGCGCACTTGGCGCTCTACCTGACCGTTTGTGGCGGGGTGAAACGGGGCAGCGGTAATATGCCTGATGGCGTTTCTTTCAATAAAGGTCTTGAACTCCGCAGACGTGAAGGTACTAGCGTTATCGCTAACAAGGACGTCCGGCAGACCGAAACAGGCAAAGACCTTGCGCAACTGTTTAATGGTTGCCGCAGAGGAGGTACTGTTCATGGGGATTACTTCCAACCACTTGGAATAGGAATCGACTATTAGCAGAAACATGGCCCCGCGGAAAGGGCCAGCGAAGTCGACATGAATCCGGGACCATGGCCCGTGGGCCGTGTCCCATTCCCTATGGGGTAGCCGGGATTCCTCGGGCCGGGAGCTCTGGCAACTCTCGCACGTGCCCACTAATCGCTCTATGTCCGCGTCTATCTGGGGCCACCAAAAGAAACTCCTGGCCATCGCCTTAGAGCGTACTATTCCCGGGTGACTGGTATGCAGTAGCTTCAGTACCTTGGCCCTCAGCTTTTCTGGGATAACTACCCGCTGGCCCCAGAGTAAGCAGCCCCTTTCCAGGGACAGCTCTACTCTACGCCTGAAGAATGGCTTGAAATGTTCCTCGGGGAGAGTAGTGGGCCACCCTTTCCTAACCCAGGAGCTAACTTGGGCCAGCATCTTGTCAGCCGCTGTGGCCTTGGCGAGGTCGGCCGGGACGATGGGGGGTGAGTCGAGGGACTCAATCAGCAGGACTTGGTGGTCCTGCTCTACCTCGCATGCGGGGTCTCCTAAACTAGGGAGGGGAGACCGGGACAGTGCGTCCGCATGGGAAATCTCCTTCCCTGGGCGATAGACCAGCTCATACTGGTAGGCGTTAAGGAAAATCGCCCAACGTAGCATTCGGGGGGACAGGATTTGAGGGGTGGGCTTGCCTGTGGTGAAGATTCCCAGGAGAGGCTTGTGATCAGTCACCACCGTAAACTTGCGGCCATATAAGAAATCGTGGAACTTCTTGGTTCCCGCGATTATGGCCAGGGCCTCCCTATCTGTTTGCGCGTAGTTGCGCTCGGCCTTTGAAAGGGACCTGGAGTAGTATGCAACTGGGGCTTCCCGCCCGCTCTCCAACACGTGGCATAGCACCGCCCCCACCCCCACTGGGGACGCATCACAGACTAAAACTACTGGTCTCCTCGGGTCAAAGTGGGTCAGGACAGCATCAGAGGATAAAAGCGCCTTTAGCTCCCTGAAAGCTTTCTCTTGCCTATCTCCCCACCGCCAAACCGCCTCTCTCTTTAAGAGCGCGTGCAGTGGCTCCGCAACGGATGCCTTCCTTGGCAGGAAGGAATGGTAAAAATTTAAGAGCCCTAGAAATGACTGCAGCTCCGGTTTCGCGGTGGGGCGAGGGGCGTTTTGCACAGCCGCAACCTTGGAC
Source organism: Bradypodion pumilum (assembly GCA_035047305.1). NCBI lineage: Eukaryota > Metazoa > Chordata > Lepidosauria > Squamata > Chamaeleonidae > Bradypodion > Bradypodion pumilum. The sequence goes on along the minus strand of JAWDJD010000001.1, from coordinate 185,134,607 downwards.
TCGGAGGGCTTGATGCCCTCTGGGGTTATCTTGAACCCAAGGAACTCAACCTCCCTCACAAAGAATACACATTTGTCCCTTCTCAGTCGCAGTCCCGCTTTCTCGAATACTGAGAGGACCCCGTCTAGCCTCTTTGCTAACTCTAATTCGCTCCCCGCTGTTATCAACACATCGTCAAAATATGGGAGGACGCCTGGAAGTCCCTTTAAAAGGCGTTCCACGAGGGACTGGAAGATCCCGGGGGCCGAATTTACGCCGAACTGTAGGCGTGTTACCTTAAATGCCCCCTTGTGCGTGACGATGGTTTGCGCAGCGGCAGCAGCTGGGGTTACGGCGAGCTGCTGATATGCCTGCGCCAGATCTAGCTTGGCAAAACACCTCCCCCCATGTAACGTGGCCAGTAAATGGCTGACCACAGGCACCGGATATGCATTTGGCCGAATGGCCTTATTGATCGTACATTTATAGTCCTCACAAATCCTGACCTCCCCGTTTGATTTAAGAGCCGTAACAATCGGCGTTTCCCACTCCGCCGAATCAACTGGAACCAAAATCCCCTGCCCCACCGGAATCTGTCCAGTTCCGCCTCGATCTTGTCCTTGAGGGCGAAGGGCACTCTCCTCGGCTTGAGGCGGATGGGCCGGATTTCTGGGTCCAGCTCAAAGGATACCGGGGGGCCCTTGTACGTCCCGAGCCCCTTCTTGAAAACGTCCGGGTACGCATTGCACACGTCCCGCATTGGGTCAGTCTCGATGGCGTTAATGCCGGACAGTTCAATTCCCAGGGGAGCAAACCACTGCGTTCCCAATAGGCAGCATCTTCCCCCCTTGAGTACCACTAGGGGCAGTTTCTCGGAGTAACTCTTGAACTTCACCTTGATGTTCCCCACCCCCAACACTGGGATCCCATTTCCCTGCACGTCCCGTAAGTGTGACTTCATGGCCCGCAGTTTGGGCCGCGCATCTGGGGGAATGCGCATAAACTCTTTTTGGGACAGGATGGAATAGGACGACCCCGAGTCTATCTCCATCCTCACCGGGACCCCCTGTAACAGTACCTCTACGAAAAAACGCCGGTGCTCCAGGCCCACGCGGTTCACGCCTTCCTCGCTGTAGCTGGTTGAGACCTTCCTGGTGCCGGCCGCCTTCCGTTGGTGTGCCTGGGGGTGGCTCGAGACGCCCTTGTCCTCAGCTCGCCCGCGCCTGCATACTCTGGCGATGTGCCCTTTTCGGCCACAGTTGTGACACTCGGCCTTCCGGAACGGGCACCTCGTCCGGTCGTGGGACGCCCCACACCCGTCGCAGCGGCGGTCTTGTCGTTCGCGGGTCTGTCGCTTCTCCCCGCGTTTCTTTACTCTCTGGACGTCGTCGTCCTCGCTGGAGCAGGAGTCTACCGTCGCGGACGACTCCTCAGACGTCGCTGGTGTGCCGGCGGGCGACTTGGGGGCCCGCCAGGCCGTCTTCGCCGATGTCCGCTGGGCCGCCTGCACTGGTGACTTGGCCCTTTCGGATGTGGCCCCTCAGGACTTGAACACTCTGACCCCGCTCCTGGCCGCCTCGGCTGCCTGGGCCTCCCGCAGTACCTCGTTGAACGTGAGGCGATAGTCGCGGATCATCAATTTTCTCTGGACCTCCTCGTCCCTCAGGCCACACAGCATGCGGTCTCGGAGTGCCGTGTCCAGGTCTTCCCACTGGCAGTGCACTGCTGCCAACCTGAGGGCCGCCGCGTAGGCGGACACTGACTCTCCCGGGCGTTGGTCTCGCCTGTGGAACGCGACCCTGGCCGGAAAGATCGACACGGGGGGCTGGAAATGATCGCGCAGTAACTCTAGGATGCGGTCGAGGGGCACCACGTCCACCTTCCGGGCAGCCACCAGGTTCATCAGGATGCGCAGCGCGGCCGGCCCCACCTGGGCTAGAAAGTGTGAGCGCATCTTCGCGTCGTCGTCGACGCCCGCGGCTTCCATCGAGTGCCGAAACTGGCACTCGTACAGCTCCCATTGCTCCGGGTCGCTGATATCAAAGTGGTAAGGCTTGACCTTGGGATTCGCCATTAATCCCATCCTCGTCGCCAATTTAGTGTCTTGCACGGAAGACAAAGAAGGAGCCGCAGTGAGGGCTAAACGCAGGTTTATTGGGTGATGATCAGGATGAACATGTGGTAATGGCGGAGGTACAGCTCATTATATACTGCAGTACATACATTTGAATCTCGTTGCACGGTAGCTTATTGGCTGCTACCGGCGTGACGTCATTCTGAGTCACGCCCATCTTCTCCAGGTGATCCTCGCGCGGGAAAGGCTCCTGCGGCTGCCGGTGATTTGGGGAATGTGAACCATGTGAGCTAAACGCTCGCAGCTGCCCTCTATAGGCAGCTTACTCGTGTTCCTTAACAGCTGAGCTACATTGTAATTGTGGTCAGGTTACATTCATACATTTCTTAAAGCAACATTGTACATACACAGCAGCACCCTTCAGGTACCATCTTCTGGGGAGGCTCACCTCTCCAGCACAAGGAAAAGGGCCTTCTCGGTCGTAGCCCCCACACTATAGAACCTCCTCCCGGTAGAACTACGCCTTTAGGCCCAGTTGCTACCATTTAGGAAAGAATTGACGACGTGGTTGGCTAAATGGGTCTTAGGAAAGAATTGACGACGTGGTTGGCTAAATGGGTCTTGTGGCCGGGATTGTCAACAAGCTCCCCTTTCTGGCTCGTCTGAGGCTTCCCCCCTCCTGTAATTAATTTTTAATGTTAAGGTCTTGTAGATTTTATATTTGTTTTAGATAGTAAATAGCACAGCGGGTGGTGGTGGTAATATTGCTATGTTTTTAAGGGTTTTTAAAATTGTTTTATTTTGGTTTTAACTTGTGAACACCGCCCAGAGTCCATTGGAAGGGGCGATATATAAATCTATTAAATTAAATTAAATTAAATTAAACAATATGCTGCGTGGATGTGGAGAGATACAGAATCTGACACATATGCTGATTTTCCGGTTACTACCAGAAATATGTACCAATGAGGATTTAATTTTGGCCAATATCAAAGCCAAGAAGGTGGCTTCATTTTGGCAATTTAAAGTTTGACCTGGACAGGAAAGAAGAAGAAAAAATCCTTAAAAAGGAAATCTCTTAGGCCAGTTGTGTTGTGAGAGGGGAAAGTGTTGAGCAGTCACTATGCCGGTATGGTGGGACTGGGCAGAAGAAAAGGGGCAGAGCTTTCACATGTCTTATCCACTCCATGTAGCAAAGTTCCATGTACTGTACATTGTTGTACCCTGGTTTGCTTGCCAAAGGGAGAGGGAGGTTTGGGGGTGGGGTAGAAAAGAAAGGGGGGAAAGAGAAAAAGGGGTGGGGATAGCATGCATACTTGGCTAAGCATTAAGAAAGGGACTTTTGGTATATTTTAGAAATTGAGTGTATTTGAAGTTGATATAATCAGAAAAAATTAAGGACTTTCCTCTTTTTTTCTCCTTCCATTAAAGCTTAGGCAAATTGAGGGGGGGGGGAAGGAGGAAGTGAACCAGGACTGCCCATTTTCTTCCTTTGCAGACAGACCACTGGCTAGCTTGCAGTTTAGGAGCAGAGCATGTATATTGCTATAGGAATTTTTTGAAATAGTAGCCATGCTAATCTGTGGTTCAGGCATATCAGAAAACAAAAACAAATAAAACAAAACAAAAACACTGCAGCACTTTTTTGGTGTCTTGCACAGAAGACAAAGAAGGAGCCGCAGTGGGGGGCTAAAACACAGGTTTATTTCATGGTGGTCAAGATGAACATGTGGTAATGGCGGAGGTACAGCTCATTATATACTGCAGTACATACATTTGAATATCGTTGCACGGTAGCTCATTGGCTGCTACCGGCGTGACGTCATTCTGAGTCACGCCCATCTTCTCCAGGTGATCCTCGCGCGGGAAAGGTTCCCGCGGCTGCTGGTGATTTGGGGAATGTGAACCATGTGAGCTGAACGCTCGCAGCTGCCCTCTATGGGCAGCTTACTCGCGTTCCTTAACAGCTGGGTTACATTGTAATCATTGTCAGGTTACATTCATACATTCTTAAAGTAAGACTGTTACATACACAACACTCCTCCCCCCTAGGATGGGACGAAGTCCCTCAACCATTGTGGCTTCCCGCACGTGCGCTTGGGGCGTGCGGCTGCGTGGTTTAGCACAGGGGAACTAGGGGCTCCGAATTCCGCAGAGTCTCGTCCTGCAATGGAAAGGGGGGACTCGTTAGTCGTTTGGCGGGGACTCTGCGACAACCTTGCATTGGGAGAAGGGAATGGAACATACAGCTGAGAGGTGAAACCCGGACTGTTGCCCACGGCGCCCGGGGACCCCCCCAGTACGAACCTCGGAACCGACGAGGAGACCCTTGTTTCCCCCGCCCGGTCCCTTGCGCCTGCAACCGGCGTCCTTGCCCCACTCCCTGCTGCCTGAACTGGAGTTCTAGGGGATGGAGGGCGTGAACTTCCCCCAGCTGCCTGGCTCGGGGGGCTTGGTGCTATGGTATACTCTAAAACAAAAGAGCTGGGGGGGACTGGAGGTACCAGGGGCTGAACTGAAACCCCTCTTCTCGCTCGGACGGGTGGGGGACCACTCCGCGACACCCCCCTGGTACGGTAACGAAAAATCAAATTCATCCCATTCTTGCACGGCATCCTCCTCCTCAGGTGAGAATCGAGGGTATGCATTTGTACCCGAGGACGCCGCCGCGTCTCCCCCTTGGGTTACACGGGTGGGGGAGGACCCTAACGCTGATTCCCCTTCACTAGTGACTCGCCTTCTGAGTTGGTCAGCATGCCTTCTCCAGAGTAGACCTGTGCGGGTCTCGACCCTATAGGACACTGGCCCCGTTTATTCAATGATGGTCCCTGGAACCCACGTTGGTCCCGACCCCGCATAGTTTCTGCAGTACATCGGGTCCCCTACGGAAAAACTTTTGGAACTCTCTACCACTATATTCCTCCCTTGATCCTCCACCCTGGTCGGATCCAACCGATCAAAAAGCGTTACCGCAGTGCGTCCTTCGTAGTGCGCACTTGCCGCTCTACCTGACCGTTTGTGGCGGGGTGAAATGGGGCAGCGGTAATGTGGCGGATGGCATTCCTCTCAATAAATGCCTTGAATTCCGCAGACGTGAAGGTACTAGCGTTGTCGCTAACGAGGATGTCCGGCAGGCCGAAACAACTAAACACCCTGTGCAAGTGTTTAATGGTGGCTGCGGATGAGGTGCTAGTCATGGGGATCACTTCCAGCCATTTGGAATACGAGTCGACTATCAGCAGGAACATGGACCCGCGGAAAGGGCCAGCGAAGTCGACGTGTATCCGGGACCATGGCCCCCGGGCCGTGTCCCATTCCCTATGGGGTAGCCTGGATTCCTCGGGCCGAGAGCTCTGGCAGCTCTCACACGTGCCCACTAAATGCTCTATCTCAGCGTCTATCTGGGGCCACCAGAAGTAACTCCTAGCCAGCGCCTTGGAGCGCACTATTCCCGGGTGGCTGGTATGCAGTAGCGTCAGCACCTTCGCCCGCAACTTTTCGGGGATAACCACCCGCTGGCCCCAGAGCAAGCAGCCCCTTTCCAGGGAAAGCTCTACTCTACGCCTGAAAAATGCCTTGAAATGCTTCTCGGGGGGAGCTGCGGGCCACCCTTTCCTCACCCAGGAACTGACTTGGGCCAGGATCTTGTCGGCCGCCGTGGCTTTGGCGAGGTCTGCCGGCACTATGGGTGGTGAGTCGAGGGACTCGATCAGCAGGACTTGATGGTCCTGCTCTACCTTGCATGCGGGATCTCCTAAACTAGGGAGAGGAGACTGGGACAGTGCGTCCGCGTGGGAGATTTCCTTCCCTGGGCGATAGACTAGCTCATACTGATAGGCATTAAGGGAAATTGCCCAGCGTAGCATTCGGGGGGATAGAATTTGTGGGGTGGGTTTGCCCGTGGTAAAGATTCCCAGGAGAGGCTTGTGATCCGTCACAACCGTAAACTCGCGGCCGTATAGGAAATCGTGGAACTTTTTTGTTCCCGTGATGATGGCTAGGGCCTCCCTATCTGTTTGCGCATAATTGCGCTCTGCTTTTGAAAGGGACCTGGAGTAGTACGCAACTGGGGCTTCCCGCCCGCTCTCTAACACGTGGCACAACACCGCCCCCACCCCCACTGGGGATGCATCACAGACTAAAACCACTGGCCTCCTCGGATCAAAATGGGTCAGTACCGCATCCGAGGACAGGAGCGTTTTGAGCTCCTTGAACGCTTTCTCTTGCCTGTCCCCCCCCACCAAACCGCCTCTTTCTTTAGTAGCACGTGCAGTGGCTCCGCAACAGATGCTTTCCTTGGCAAAAAGGAGTGGTAAAAGTTGAGGAGCCCCAGGAATGACTGCAGCTCCGGTTTCGCGGTGGGGCGAGGGGCGTTTTGTACAGCCGCAACCTTGGACTCGGAAGGCTTGATGCCCTCCGGGGTTACCTTGAACCCGAGAAACTCAACCTCCCTCGCAAAAAATACACATTTGTCCCTTCTTAGTCGCAGTCCCGCTTTTTCGAATACTGAAAGGACCCCGTCTAGCCTCTTCGCTAGCTCTGATTCGCTCCCCGCCGTTATCAAGACGTCGTCAAAATATGGGAGCACGCCTGGAAGCCCCTTTAAAAGGCGTTCTACAAGGGACTGAAAGATCCCGGGGGCCGAATTCACGCCGAACTGCAGGCGCGTTACTTTAAATGCCCCCTTGTGCGTAACGATGGTTTGCGCGGCAGCAGCAGCTGGGGTTACTGTGAGCTGCTGATATGCTTGTGCCAGGTCTAGCTTAGCAAAACACCTCCCCCCATGCAACGTGGCCAGTAAATGGCTAACCACCGGCACCGGATATGCATTTGGCCGAATGGCCTTGTTAATTGTACATTTGTAGTCAGCGCAAATCCTGACCTCCCCGTTTGATTTTAGGGCCGTAACAATTGGAGTCTCCCACTCCGCTGAATCGACTGGAACCAAAATCCCCTGCCCCACCAATTTGTCCAGCTCCGCCTCAATCTTGTCTTTGAGGGCGAAAGGCACTCTTCTTGGCTTGAGGCGTATGGGTCTGATTTGTGGGTCCAATTCAAAAGAAACTGGGGGCCCCTTGTAAGTCCCAAGCCCCTTCTTGAAAACGTCCGGGTGCGCATTGCACACGTCCCACATTGGGTCAGTCTCTATGGCGTTAATGCCGAACAGTTCAATTCCCAGGGGGGCAAACCACTGGGTTCCCAAAAGGCAACATCTTCCCCCCTTGAGAACCACTAAGGGCAGTTTCTCTGTGCAATTTTTAAACTTCACCGTGAAGTTCTCCACCCCCAACACTGGGATCCCATAGCCCTGCACGTCCCGCAAGTTTGACTTCATGGCCCGCAGCTTGGGCCGCGCATTTGGGGGAATGTGCATGAACTCCTTTTGGGACAGGATGGAGTAGGACGACCCCGAGTCTATTTCCATCCTCACTGGAACCCCTTGTAACAGTACCTCTACGTAGAAACGCCGGTGCTCCAGGCCCACGCGGTTCACGCCTTCCGCGCCATCGTTGGCTGAGACCTTTCCGATGCCGGCCGCCTTCCGCTGATGTGCTCGAGGGTGTTTCGATGCGCCCTTGTCCTCGGTTCGCCCACGCCTGCAGACTCTGGCGATGTGGCCCTTCCGACCGCAGTTGTGGCACTCGGCCTTCCGGAATGGGCATCTCGTCTGGTCGTGAGATGCCCCACAGCCGTCGCAACGGCGGCCTTGTCTCTCGCTGGTCTGGTGCTTCTCCCCATGTTTCTTTACCTTCTGGACGTCGTCGTCCTCACTGGAGCAGGAGTCCGCCGTCGTGGACGACTCCTTGGAGGTCGCTGGCGTGCCTGCGGGTGACCGGGGTGCCCGCCAGGCCGTCTTCGCCGACGTCCGCCGGGCCGCTTGCACGGGTGACTTGGCCCTCTCAGTTGCGGCCCCTCGGGACTTGAACACTCTGACCCCACTCCTGGCCGCCTCGGCTGCTTGGGCTTCCCGCAATACCTCGTTGAACATGAGGCGATGGTCGCGGGTCATCAGCTTCCTCTGGACCTCCTCGTCCCTCAGGCCACACAGCATGCGGTCTCGGAGGGCCGTGTCCAGGTCCTCCCACTGGCAGTTGACCGCCGCGAGCCTGAGGGCCGCCGCGTAGGCGGACATGGACTCCCCCGGGCGCTGGTCCCGTCTGTGGAATGCGACCCTGGCTGGGAAAATTGAGACTGGAGGCTGGAAGTGTTCGCCCAGTAGCGCCAGGATCCGGTCAATGGGCACCACGTCTACCTTCCAGGGAGCCACCAGGTTCATCAGGATACGCAGCGTGGCCGGCCCCACCTGGGCAAGGGAGTGCGAGCGCATCTTGGCGTCGTCGTCGATGCCTGCAGCATCCATCGCGTGCCAAAACTGGCACTCGCACAGCTCCCATTGTTCTGGGTCGCTGATATAGAACTGATGATTCCTGACCTTGGGATGCGCCATGGATCCCATCCTCGTCGCCAATTTGGTGTCTTGCACGGAAGACAAAGAAGGAGCCGCAGTAGGGGGCTAAAACACAGATTTATTTCATGGTGGTCAAGATGAACATGTGGTAATGGCGGAGGTACAGCTCATTATATACTGCAGTACATACATTTGAATATCGTTGCACGGTAGCTCATTGGCTGCTACCGGCATGACGTCATTCTGAGTCACGCCCATCTTCTCCAGGTGATCCTCGCGTGGGAAAGGTTCCCGCGGCTGCCGGTGATTTGGGGAATGTGAACCATGTGAGCTGAACGCTCGCAGCTGCCCTCTATGGGCAGCTTACTCACGTTCCTTAATAGCTGGGTTACATTGTAATCATTGTCAGGTTACATTCATACATTCTTAAAGTAAGACTGTTACATACACAACAACTTTAAAGACTAACTGCTATATTTTTACTGTTAGCTTTCGTGGTCTGAAGAAGTGGACTTGATTCACGAAAGCTAAGAGTAAAAATATAGCAGTTAGTCTTTAAAGTGCTGCAGTGTTTTTGTTTTTATTTTATTTTATTGTTTTTGTTTTCTGATATGCTATAGGAATTGTTTTTTGTTTTTAAACTGGTAATTATCATGAATGCATAGTGAGCTATAATTAGCAAAACCAGGCTCTTTAAGAACTGGGGAAAATGAAAAGGAAGAACCAGGAGAATCTTTATTTTTCATATTAAGTCTGTGCTATATCACCTGTCAACTTTTTTTTAAAGGGAGGAAGGATGAAGGGTAGGGGATGAAGAAGGAAAGTGATCCAGATGAAAATTGTATCAATTGAAAGATGTCATGTGGATTCTTGGGATGGGGATAATCATTTCTATGTGAATGACTACAGCGATTTCAGGAAGAAAGATGTTCTAAAAAGCTTAAAATAAACCCGAATAAATGTGGGATAAACTTTCTGTACAATCACATCCTTTGTTGACCAGTTTTAGGACTGCTTCACAGTAATGTTCAGACAAAATTTCCTCCAAAACATGATGTTTGGAATTGCTAAGACAAAGGCTCATTACTTTCTGGAAAATTGCTACACCAATTGTGACAGATACTAATTGACCTTCTGTTGACTTTACTATACAATGGCAAAGTTGTGCAAATCAATTTCCAGTTTAGGGGTAATATAGAAGATTACTTATTAAACATTTTATTGGGACATATTTTGAACTAAAAAGTAATTAGTCCTGTCTGCTAGTATCTTCATACAGCTACATTTTTGTGGGCTTAAACATTACTTATATTTCAAAGAAAATGCCACAAAAATATATGTTGCTATGGAGGATAAATTTAAACCACTCTGCTCTAGTTCCTTGAGCAATATAACAGCAATCATTTTCATGTTATAGACAGAACACTTACATGATGTTCTGTGTCTGTTTGATTGCATTGTTATTTGGAGTGATCACTGAAGTGTTTTTAAGAAAAAGTTATTGTAGCACATTTCTGGAAATCAATATCGATACTACAGTTATCTGGTCTGTGTTTTGCTTTGGTATCAAGAAGATCCTTAGGAATGCTTTGAGCTACCCCATTAACGAAAAAATGAACTGTGTTTGATTGCTTGAAAATTTCAAAATAGCAAAGGGAAGATTTGTTGATTTTACTTACTGTATTTTCTGGCGTATAAGACTACTTTTTAACCCCGAAAAATCTGTGCCAAAGTCGGGGGTCATCTTATAGGACAGGTACTTAACTGCAGCTTGTTTCCCCTTGTTTCATATGTCCGGCGCATATGGTGGGAGGTGCCGCGGCCGAATCCCTGCTCTGTGTGGGGAGTATGAAGCAAGGGGAAGCAAGCTGCACACATCTTTCTGTACCTCGAGGAGGAGAACGTGAGCGTGGATTGGCTCTCCACCAGAACTTGCCCATTCGACTCGGAGGGCTGCGCGTCCTCGGGTTGAGTGTGGGTTAATTTTTATTTGGTGTGCATTGGAAGAGAGGTAGTCTTATACGGTAAGTATATTCCAAACTCTATATTTTAACTGGAAAAGTTGGGGGTCATCTTATACGCCCAGTCGTCTTATACACCGGAAAATACGGTATGTTTGAGAAGATGAGTTCTGTTGTGTGTTTTTCTGCTTTAATTATTCTGTGAACCATTACTGCAACAGCAAGGAGGAAATGGATTTTATGTTCACTTTATCCTTATTGAAATAACTCTTGATGACATTTTGTTTCTTGATACACTGATTGAAAAGTTATATAATTGAGATAATAATCTGAGATTCTTGTTGCAGCTCAAATATTGGAATCTAGTCTGCAAACATGAATTAATCACTTTGTAAAGTATTCTGCTCTTTCTTCAAGATCTAAGGTTAATAACAGTAAACAAAAATTCTAGTTAGATTCTATTTGAACTCTCAATCAAGTATATAAACAAGAGAGACATTAAAAGTGTTGCATTCAAAGTTTTCTGGCCATTTTTATGTCATTTGTTTTGGTTTAGTACATTTATATCCAACTGCACATGCTGAAGGAACAGTTAATATTGCAGATGCAACTTACAAGCAATTATCTCAAATTAAGTAGACTCATTAGTGACACTTCCGGGGTACACAGAAAAAGCTTCCTCGAAGATTGTGATATTTTTGTATAACAATCGGGCATACCATGTGTTATGTATGATAACTGTGTGTTAACTGTCAAAACTATTCCAACCGCCATGTTCCCGCGCTTTCCCCCCTGTTTGACAGCTATGAAATCTCGCCAGACAGCGTACTCTCGTGAGATTTTGGTAGGCGTGTGATTAAAATTCTGACAGGCGTGCAATGTATCTCTTGTATACGGGGATTGAAATGTGTGCACACGTTGTTAGCCAATCGGCATTGTTTGTTATTGTTACTGTAACTAGTTGTATACAAGTCCGAGTTTTGCCCCATCCAAACTGTGTTCAAACCCCACCAATAAAGAGCTGTATTTCACTTCTAAATGTGAGTCGTCATATTTCCTTGAACACCAAATTGGCGACGAAGGTGGGATAGCGTCCCCACAAGGCAGCAACATCGGCCCCTTCAACCCGGCCCATCCAGAGAAATGGGCAGTCTACGAACGCCGGTTCTGCTATGCTATGGCATCCCAGAAGATCACCGATGAGGACCAGAAGCACTCCTGTTTCCTTGCACAGTGCGGATCTGAGATGCTTGAGTTGGCCATCCACCTCATTCTTCCTCGGGACATGGATGAGGTGCCGCTCGCTGAGATCCTGTCAGCACTGAGGAAGCACCTGCAACCTGAGGTCTCGATCTTCCCCGCCAGGGTAGCCTTTTATTGAAGGGAGCAGCACCCTGGTGAATCCATTGCCGAATACGCTGCGGCACTTCGCCTTGCTGCTGCCCCTTGCAAGTGGGACAACATTGAAGAAGCGCTCCAAGACCATCTGCTGGCCGGCATGAGGGACGAAAATGCTCAACGTCGCCTCATGACCAGGAAGATGCTAACATTCAAGGCTGTGCTGGATGAGGCACTAGTGTCTGAGGCCGCACGGTCCAGAGTGAAGCTCTTCCGGCATCACCACTCCACTGCTAGTGCCACCGAATCTGTCGTGCAAGCCCACCGATGCTCATTTTCTTCATCATCAGCATCTCCTGGTTCCACCTCTTCCTCGGGGTCCAGCAACGAAGAGAGTGAAGTCCGAGCAGTTTAACGGAAGCACCGAGAGCACTGCGACGATCGGGAGAAGAAAACCCTCTGGAAATGCGATGGTTGCGGGGCCCGGCATGACCGCAGGAAGTGCCCATTCCACACCGCAGAATGCCACAACTGCGGATGGAAGGGGCACATAGCCAAGGTAGGCCAGCAGCGAAAGCGGAGACCTTCAGCGCCTGAGTCCAAGCGTGGTCATCGCCGTGATTCATCCATCGCTAAGGTGTCATCCGTGCCAGATCTGTGTCAAGTGGGCAGCATCAGCGATCGGTTCTATGCCGACCTGAGCCTTCAGGATGTCCCCTTCAGAATGGAGGTGGATTCAGGTACTACATTTTCTATAATTCCACAGTGGGAGTTTTTGAGGATTCCCCCAGCCTCTCGGCCCAAGCTTAAATCCCTCAAGACTTCCCTTCGGGATGTGCAGGGTTGCCAGATTCTGGTCCTAGGGGTGGGTAACTTTCTGGTTCATTTCAAGAACATTCGCACCACTTTGCCCTTGGTTGTGGTTAAACAGGGCACTAACAATCTGATTGCGATCCAGTGGTTTAAGCCCCTGGGGATCCGACTATCTGGCATTCATGCGATAGACTCTGACCCAATCTGGGACGTTTGTGCTGTACATCCTGAGGTATTCAAAAAGGGTTTAGGTTTGTACAAAGGGCCCCCTGTTGACTTTGATCTTGACCCTGCCATCCTGCCCATCCGGATGAAGCCGCGCCGGGTGCCTTTTGCCCTCAAAGAGAAGATAGAAGCCGAGTTGGACAAACTGGTTGGGCAGGGCATCCTGGTGCCGGTGGACTCTGCCGAATGGGAGAAACCACTTGTGACTGCTCTGAAAAGCAACGGGGAGGTCAGGATATGCACGGACTATAAACATAGCTGTCAAGTATCCCTTATTGGCCGGGAAAACCCCTTATTTTACCCTCTTTCCTGCTGTCATTCCTTATTAATTAGACTGCAATGCCCTATTGCCACCATTGGAGGGCAGCACAGGATATGCATAGCTGTCAAGTATCCCGTATTTGCAAGGAAATTTCCCTTATTTCCAAATTCAAAACTTGACAGGTATGACTATAAATGCACAATCAATAAAGCTATTCGCCCGAACTCATATCCTGTGCCCGTGGTAAGCCACCTTCTTGCCTCCTTGCATGGAGGAAACTGCTTTGCAAAACTTGACCTTGCCCAAGCTTACCAACAGTTAACCGTGACTCCTGCCGCTGCCATAGCGCAGACCATAGTTACGCATAAGGGGGCATTTAAGGCGACCAGACTACAGTTTGGGGTGAATGCAGCCCCGGGAATATTTCAATCTCTTGTAGAACACATTCTTAAAGGGTTGCCCGGAGTCCTGCCATACTTCAGTGATGTCCTGATCACTGCTAAGGACACCATCGAACTAGCGGCCAGGCTCGATAGAGTACTGTCATGTTTTGAGCGGGCAGGTCTGCGTCTCCAAAAGCACAAGTGTGTGTTTTTGGCAAGGGAGGTGGAGTTCCTGGGGTACAGGATTACACCCCAAGGTATCATGCCCTCAGACTCCAAGGTGACGGCCATGCGGAATGCACCCAGGTCAAAATGTAAACCTGAATTGCAATCATTTTTGGGACTGTTAAACTTCTATCACACTTTTCTCCATCGCAAAGCCTCAGTTGCCAAACCATTGCATTGGCTCCTTAAAAAAGACATTGTTTGGCACTGGGGCCATTGCCAGGAGAAAGCATTCCAAGACCTTAAAAGACTACTGTCTTCTGATGTAGTGTTAACACACTTCGATCCCAACAAACGGGTTGTTCTTGTGTGTGATGCATCCTTCGTGGGAGTCGGGGCTGTGTTGTGCCATGTGTTAAATGACGGGAGGGAAGCCCCCGTAGCATTTTATTCCCTTTCTCTCTCAAAGCCTGAGAAAAATTATGCTCAAACTGACAGGGAGGTGTTAGCAATCGTGGCAGGCACCAAGAAATTCCACGATTACCTCTATGTGAGGCCTTTTACCATCGTGAGTGACCACAAGCCCCTCCTTGGAATCTTTGTAAATGGGAAGCCCACACCGCAAATCCTGTCCCCACAGATGTTGCACTGGGCAATCTTCTTAAATGCATATGATTTCACTCTAGTGCACAGGCCCAGCAAAGACATCAGCCATGCTGATGCCCTGTCACGTTCTCCATTGCCTGGGGTCGGGGAACCGGATTGCGAGATCGAAAACGATCACCAGGTCCTCACGAGCCGGCTCAACCGAGTGTCCGACCAAGAAGGGAAACTAAACCACCATCCTGGTTAAAGGATTTTGTTTTTACCTAGGGGGGAGGAATGTTATGTATGATAACTGTGTGGTAACTGTCAAAACTATTCAAACTGCCATGTTCCCGCACTTTTCTAGCTGTCAAACAGCGTCCCTGTTTAACAGCTACGAAATCTCGCCAAACAGCGTACTCTCGCGAGATTTCGGGAGGCGCACAATTCGAATTCTGACAGGCGCGCAATGTATCTCTTGTATGCAAATAAGGGGATTGAAATGTGTGCATATGTTGTTAGCCAATTGGCATTGTTCATTATTGTTACTGTAACTAGTTGTATTGTATATAAATCCAAGTTTTGCCCCATCCAAACTGTGTTCAAACCCCACAAATAAAGAGCTGTATTTCACTTCTAAATGTGAGTCGTCATATTTCCTTGAACACCAAACCATGGTAACAGCAACCTTGTGCTGCCAACTAATCTTTCTCACACTGGGTCAGGTGAAAGGAACTGCAGAATGAACTCACCAAAAGGTGCCTTCATTTTGGCAGTTTCACATCTGGCCTAGATACGAAAGAAGAGGTGGTGGTGGTGGTGGTGGTGGTTGTTGTAGTAGTAGTATAGTTGATCATGACTTATCGCAACCAGGGATTTCAAGACAAGGAGTACTCAGTGGTTCACTATTCCTTTCTTCCAGGGGGTCTCTGGGACTGTGGATCTTGCCCATGACTTTCTCACACCGGCTGACTTTTCTCCTGTGGGTCACAGGCTGCTAGCTTTGCATTAAGATGCTCCATCTCATTAAACTTTACCGTCAGCTACAGGTGTTGAGGCATGCCTGCCACATGTCCACAGAAATGTTTGCAAACACAGACAGCGCTGACTCTTTGGCTATAAACAGAGATGAGCATTGAACCCTAGAGTTGGATACAACTGGGTTTCAAGCAAGGGCATTCTTTACCTTTACAGACTTCTATAGAATTGCAATAAAAGTAAATGATCATGTTTTCTGAGTTTGACTTCAGAAACCTTGATCTGAGAGTTTGAGTTTACTTGCTGATCTTTGCTTTTCTCTGTTCGCTTTTTTTTATCGTAACAGTTGAAAGCAAATTTATCTGCTCTCACAATTGGGCTTAGCAGTTCTTATCCAACATCAGGTAAAAGAAATGACACCCACAGTTTTACTCACAAGGGAAAAAGAAGCTGTCAGATGTTCTGTACTGCCACATTACGGTTTTCTTTCTTTCTTTTTAACATACAACCCTTTAGCAGTAATTCTGCTATGTCAGTCCAGTTTGGTAAAGTACTGAATATATATTTTAGTTCCAGAACCATAATGAAAAAATAGATGTTCCCCGAGAACACAGAGGTTGGTCACTGTAGTTTTGAGTTGTAAACGTAATCCAATATCATATAAACAAATAGTTCTTGTTTCATAAAAATGTCTGGGGGCCTGCAATAAAGCAATACTTTTGTTTCTTTAACAGTTATGAAGAAGATGACATTTAGGAGTTAGGGTTGGGACTGCAAGTCTCTATCACGCAATTATTAATAGCACAGGAACGTGTCTTCTTACCTCATTTGACTTACGTGGGGAAATTGCACTCTTATAAGATCACAGTGTAGTGTGCAATGACAAGAAGTCACTTAAGGTGGCAGTAAGAGTCTGCAAAATGTACAGTGTTTCAGAACATTGAGAGGAAATGATTTAAGATGGCAAAACTTGTGACAAAACGGAATTGCTCAGCACCATCTGTTTATTAATCTTGTCATTTTATTTTTAAAAAGCATTCCCTTTTAAATATAAACAAGCACACTAGTTTCTTCATAGCCTGACATCTATGTCCCTATTGTAAGAGCAGCAGTTGCACAGTTAAAGAAACACAGAGCTGAAGTCCATCTATTTTAAACCTATTGCCTAAGATTCAACATTGTGTACTTAGAGCCAGCATAGAATGCTAGCCGAGTCTGATAAGTTACTTTTAGAAAATAATTTGTTTCTATGATATTCATTGCAGTGTGTGAAAAATAACCCATAAAGGTGCTTGTTAAAGGTA
Source organism: Bradypodion pumilum (assembly GCA_035047305.1). NCBI lineage: Eukaryota > Metazoa > Chordata > Lepidosauria > Squamata > Chamaeleonidae > Bradypodion > Bradypodion pumilum. The sequence continues at coordinate 185,118,131 of JAWDJD010000001.1, read as the reverse complement.
AAGGTAAAGGTTTCCCTTGCTCGAAAGCCAGTCGTATCCGACTCTAGGCTGCAGTGCTCATCTCTGTTTCTAAGCCAAAGAGCCAGCGCTGTCTGCTTCTGCAGACATTTCCGTGGTCATGTGGCAGGCATGACTAGACACCGGAGCGCACGGAACGCTGTTATAATGTTATAAAGCTGCTTGTTATAATGTTGAAAAAGTAGTTGTAGTACTTGTGCTACCTATTCTTTTTTCATTACTGTGTGTTTTTTTTTAAATCTGGCAACGTAGAACTATTAAGAAAATGGAATAAAACGAACTCTGGTCACAGTGCCTCTAAAATATCCTTTGACAGTAAATTTTGAAAGTACAGTAACTGGAAAACAGTAAAGTAACTTTTATTACATATTAAAGTGAACTTATTCTTCCTTATATTATGCTATTTTGAAAAGTAACCTAGGAGTTCCTTTTCACTCCACCTAATACATTGGCAAATAATTTTCATTGAGTAATTTTCAGTAAGCTAATTATGTATTTTGTTTTATTTGAAAAATAACTGATTGTTTTTAATTATCTCTGCTTGTTTATTTTTCTTCAAATAAACATTCCAAACTGTAATGTTGAGCTAAATAACTCATCTATACTATAGAAATAAATTGGGAGCTGACCTTTTGAAATGGATTTATTGTCACATGGCCTATGTGTTGACTCTGCATCCTAATGGGGAAACATGTACTGTGATCTTTTGGTGATGCTCCAGCCCAGTTTTTGTGATGGCATTTGTGTGTTTGCAAACATCTATTTGGGCAAACACAGATGTTTATGACCTACCATGTGGTAGGAGCTAAAAAGCCCAGTAAGATTCAAGGACATGGTAGACAACAGGATTTTACCTCTGTCCAAAGGTACCTTTCTGACAATTGCCACAAGGCCAGCAGTGGAATTTGCACTGCCACAGAGAAGGAAAAAAGCAGAATTAAGGGGAGAGGGAGAAAGTTAGTAGCATAGAGATTCTTATCTATCCAATCAAAATCCATACAAAAAAAATATAGGTGTTCACCCACAGTCTCTCACACACATGCAATACTGAACAGTAAGCTGTTAAAAAAAACTTACATAGCTAAAAACAGCTAACTATAGTTACAGGTGTACAGAATAGCCACAAAGGTGTATATAGCCCACAGTGACCTCAGTGGTTGGAGTATCCAGAAGACATCTTGGGTTTTAACAAAGAATTCAGACCACTTGCTTTCTAGTTTCTTGTCAGCAGTTCTGTCTTTTTTATTTTCATTATTTTCATTTCCTCACTTCATATTACTGTATGTCTCTGGTTAAAAGCTATCTAACACACACACACCCCAAATATGGGGTAGAGCATGAAGTATCTGAGGAGGAGAGTGTTCTGCCATGTGGACAACCAGCAGGTCTTGCTCCCCCAGAAAAGCAATAGCAATTACAATAGTAGTTAGCTTGCCCTGTAGTAGTGCTTAGAGCACTCTTTGGGTGGTTCCCAGAGTAATTGGGATTTTGTCCCCAATACGTGGTTACTCGTTTTAGCAAACTCCAAAGGATGGAAGGCTACCTCAACCTTGATCCTGTTGGGATCAAACTCAGATTGTGAGCAGAGTTTCGCCTTTAGTACTGCAACTTTACTGCACCACAAGGGTTCCTTTACTAATACTCTGATTCAGTCCATTGTTACCTGTTCGTCCAAATACAGTGCACATCCCTAATCTCTGGAATCTCATGCCTAGCAGTCACTAATCTGGTTTCCAGTGTCAGAAGCAGTAGCTCTATTACTGACTGCTAGTAGTCCTAGTAGCCATTAATAGCAATTACACGTATTTGCTGTCTGCTTAAGAGGAATACTTAACCTCTGGAAGTTGAGCCTGTTTCCCTCCACAGTTACAAACCATGAACCTGGATCTCCACATGTATGGATTATGGGTTGCCATTGCTGAAAAATGAGGGCTGGCAGTTTTCCTCTGAGAAATATTATGCCTGGAGATGAGGACAATATAGTTGTCACAAAGAGACAGAAAATAATCTTTGAACCATTTCTGCACTATGTTCACTAGGAGGCGCTAGACAATCATATTTTTTGATTTGTCGATTATGTTCTTAGATGCTGTCAAATTGGAACTGACTTATAGCAACCCTAATAGCTCTTTCAAGATAAGTGAGATATTTAAGGAGTGGTTTTAGCAGTTCTACACCCCCAGTGAGTTTCAATGGCTAAGCGAGGAATTGAACTCATGTCTCATGAGTCCTAGTCTGTCACTCTGTTCACTCCACCACTCCAAGCATCTTGTGTGAGTGATAGATTGCATCTAATTATATCCCCCAGGAAAAGATAGGTGCTGTACTTTGACTCAATGGAGACTTCCATGAGTTTAAAAATGAGTGAGGAAGCAATTATTATTTTTAATTGCATCCCCCCGACCCAAGCTCCTATATTACTCCATAGCATCTATATTGTTCCATAGCATCTCCTAATTCTTTGGAGCAGAGTTTGATTGCTACTGGAAGCTGTGAAAAAAAGATCAGCCAAATTCACCCACCCACCCCCCATTTCTACTCATGGATGGCTTTGCTACTTGGATTAAATATCTTTCTGTCAACAGACTAGGCCAGGGGTTCCCAACCTATGGCCAACAGGCACCATTTAGTATGGCCCATGTTGCCGCTGCCACCGCACCAGAAGCGGATGCATTTACAACAGCTGTAAATGCGCTCACAGCTGTCATTAATGCATTTACAACAGCCATAAATGCACCCACAGCTGCCATAAATGAGTTTACAAAAGCCACGGATGCATTTTACAGCAGCATTTATGCCAGGGCAAACCACCAGTCTGGCCCACTCAGCTGTCTGGGGAGCATGGTCTGGCCTGTGGTGTAAAAAGGTTGGGAACCCATGGACTAGGTATTCTTGAATAAAAACCAGTAATACTGACTGATGTTACAAGTTTTTTTAAAAAAAAACCAACAATATAATTGAGTTAATGTCTGTCAAAACTGGAAAAAAAGTATGGCTTCTACATGCTGTTGGATTGCAGCTACTAAAAAGCTTAAATTGTTTCAAATAAATAGAGCTTATTTCTCCCATACTCCCTGCTATAGTTGGTGACAAAGTTAATTTAATTTAATTTAATTTTCCCATTTGTATGCCGCCCAATCAGGAAGCCCAACTCAGGGCAGCTCACACAATAATCATACAATATATATACATATAACAATACACATATGCAATATACTCAATACACAATACTCAATACACAATAATTATACAGTATTCAATACAAACAATATACAGTATTCAATACAAACAATATACCACTTTACAATACTGCAGCGGCCTCTCCGCCTGAGCAGCAAGTAAGTCCGGGGGCGGCAGCTGTGAAGTCCTACCGCCCACCGCCGTAGCGGCCTTTTGAGCCCTGCCCAAGGGCGGAGCCCAGGGCGCCAGTGGTGGGATGGTCCTGGCGCCCGTTGTTGCGATGGCCTCTCTGCCTCAGCCGCAGGTGAGTCCGGGGGCAGCAGCGGCGAAGTCTTAATGCCCACCGCCAGGACAAGAACACTGAGAGACAGTGAGTGGCTATAGTTTTCCAGAATCTCATTCATGTCTGGTTTCTGTAAAAACAGCCTGGAAGAGTGTTGTGTTCTGTAAAGCTGTGCCTTTAACAATGTAACCTTTCTGTGTGCAACATTATAACCATCAGCTGTATCAATGTAACCTAATAAGGGGACGCGAGCTAGTGGCCACCAGAGGGCAGTAGCGAGCGCCCAGCTCCCATGGATCACAGTCACCTGGTTCCAGCAGCGCGGGAAGATTCCCCGCGACCTCCTCACCTGGTCAAGAAGGGCGTGACCTCCTACGACATCACGCAGGCAGCAACCAATAGTCTGTCGACGAGCCACATTCAAATGTATAGCCAGCTGTATATATTGAGCTACCCATCCGCCATTACCACATGTTCCTCCGGATCATCATGCAATAAACCTGTGTTAAGCCAACCCTTCGGCTGTTTCATTGTCTTTGGTCCCTTACACTAAATTGGCGACGAGGATGGGATATGGCAGCCCACGGGACCAAGACATGCGCCGGTTTCGAAATCAGGAAACCGGGCGACTGGGAGATCTTCGAGATGGACTTCCAGGCCGCACTGATCGAGTCCGAAGTCACGGAAGAGGCGAAGAAGAGAGCCATCTTCACCAGAATGCTCGGACAAGAAACCAAAAGGACCTTGGTGGACCTGATTGCACCGAGGAGGGTGAGCGAATTCAAGGCCAAGGAACTCATGCAGATGCTGCGTGAGCACGTCCGGCCCGCCACGGCGATGTTTCCCGCTCGGAGTGCGTTTTGGAGGCGAGTCCAAGCGCCCGGGGAGACGGTCGCCGCATTCGTGGCGGCCCTGCGGCTGGCGGCCGGCCCGTGCAAATGGGAGAATGCCAAAATCACCCTCCGGGACTGTGTGCTGTGCGGCCTGAACGACGCCGAGACCCAGCGCACATTAATGAACCAAGAGCCGCCTCCCACGTTGCAGGAGGTCATCAGAGCGGCCCAGGCCGCTGAAGCTACGAAGGCCGGGGTCCAGGAACTTCAGGACTGGCGGCCAAAGTCGAGCAAGGCAGAGGCTCCGGTACAGGCGGCCCGCCGAACTTCGAGGTCGTCCGCAGAGAGCAGCGATGACGAGGACATCCAGAGGGTCCGGAAGGAGAGCCGGCGATGCGACGGCTGTGGAGCGGCCCACGACCGCGTGAAATGCCCCTTCCGGAAGGCCGAGTGCCACAACTGCGGCCGCCGCGGACACATCGCCAAGGTGTGCCGGAAGAAGCGCGAAACCCGGAGGAGCTCCGCAGACCGTTCCGCCGGACAAGACCGCCCAACGAAATCCAAGGATGGCGCCCAGACTACGCGGAAGCAGGACGGCGTGGGCCGCATCGCCGACGGCAGCGAGGACGACGCCCCAGTGTTCAGCGTGTCTACTAGACACCCCCGCTACTTTGTCGAGGTACTAGTCCAAGGGGTCCCCATTAGGATGGAAATTGACTTGGGGTCCTCATATTCAATCATTTCCCAGAGGGAGTTTTTGGGAATTGCCCCCCACAAGCGACCCAAGCTCAAAGCATTGAGGTCCACACTACGTGACGTGCAAGGGAACAGTATTCCAGTGTTGGGGGTTGGAGAGTTTCAGGTCAAATTCAAGGAGCACGCCGCGTCCCTTCTCCTAGTCGTGCTCAAGGGAGGAAATTGCAGCCTCCTCGGGACTCAATGGTTCCAGCCCCTGGGGTTGTTTATTGGGGGGGTGCACGCCGTTGGGATGCACGCCGTTGGGACTGATCCAATTCAGGAGGTGTGCGAGGCGCACACCGAAGTTTTCAAAAAAGGACTCGGGAAATTCAAGGGGCCCCCAGTGACTTTCGACCTGGACCCGGGGGTCCGCCCAATTCGCCTCAAACCACGCAGGGTGCCGTTCGCACTCAAGGACAAGATAGAGGCGGAACTGGACAAGTTGGTGGGCCAGGGGATCCTTGTGCCTGTAGATTCTGCGGAGTGGGAAACTCCAATTGTAACCGCTCTAAAGGCCAACGGGGAGGTCCGCATATGCGCTGACTACAAGTGCACCATCAACAAGGCGATCCGCCCGAATGCATACCCGGTGCCGGTAGTCAGCCATCTGCTGGCCAGGTTACACGGGGGAAAGTGTTTCGCTAAGCTCGACTTAGCACAGGCCTACCAGCAGCTCACGGTGTCCCCTGCCGCAGCTGCTGCGCAGACCATAGTCACCCACAAGGGGGTGTTCCAGGTGACGCGCCTCCAGTTCGGCGTGAATTCGGCGCCTGGAATTTTCCAATCACTCGTGGAACGCCTCCTGAAGGGATTGGAGGGGGTGTTGCCTTATTTTGATGACGTGTTAATAACGGGGGGGAGTTGGGCTGAATTGGCCAAAAGGTTGGGGAAGGTCCTGACGATATTCGAAAAGGCGCGGCTGAGGTTGCGAAAGGACAAATGCGTCTTCTTCGCAACAGAGGTTGAGTTCTTAGGGTTTTGTGTGACTCCCGAGGGAATAAAACCATCCATGTCCAAGGTGGCAGCCATTAAGAAAGCCCCCCGCCCCACCTCCAAGCCCGAGTTGCAGTCGTTCCTAGGGCTGCTCAACTTTTACCACTCCTTCCTCCCCCGAAAGGCAGCGGTGGCTGAGCCGCTACACAAACTGCTGAAGAAAGACCAGGCATGGAAGTGGGGCGATGACCAAGAAAGGGCATTTAGCGAGCTAAAAAGCCTCCTGGCGTCCGACGCCATACTGACCCATTTCAACCCCAAACGCCCAGTAGTTCTGATCTGTGACGCATCTCCAGTGGGGGTGGGGGCGGTTCTGTGCCACGTGTTGGAAAACGGAAGGGAGGCCCCGATAGCATTTTACTCCAGGTCCCTGTCCCAAGCAGAGAGAAACTACGCACAGACGGACAGGGAGGCACTAGCGATAGTCGCGGGGACGAAAAAATTTCACGGTTTTCTGTACGGCCGCCCTTTCACAATTGTAACAGACCACGAGCCCCTGCTAGGCATCTTTACCGCTGATAAGCCCACCCCACAGATCCTGTCCCCGAGGATGCTCAGGTGGGCCATTTTTCTCAACGCGTATCAGCACGCGTTGGTCTACCGGCCCGGAAAGGAGATCAGCCATGCGGACGCTCTATCTAGGTCCCCCCTTCCCCTAACGCCCAGCCAGGTGAGCATGGGGGAGCGGGACCATCAGGTTCTCATGATAGAGGTGCTGGATTCGCCCCCCGTAATGCCGGCAGACATTGCCAAAGCGACAGAGAAGGACAAAACGTTAGCGACAGTCAGCTCCTGGCTGCAGAAAGGGTGGCCCGCGTCCTCCCCAGCGGAGGAGTTCGCCCCATTTTTCAGAAAAAAGCTAGAACTGTCCCTAGAGAGGGGGTGCCTCTTGTGGGGGCAGCGGGTGGTGATTCCCACTTCCCTTCGGCCGCGGGTGCTCAAACTGCTTCATGTCAGCCACCCCGGCATCGTGCGATCCAAGGCGCTGGCCCGGAGTTACTTCTGGTGGCCCCAGCTAGACGCCGACATCGAGCACATGGTCGGCACTTGTGAAAGTTGCCAATGCTCCAGACCAGAGGAGGCCCGCCTTCCCCACAGGGAATGGGACGCGGCTAAGGGGCCGTGGTCCCGGGTGCACGTAGATTTCGCGGGCCCATTCAGAGGCACCCTATTCCTCCTTGTTGTGGACGCTTTCTCCAAATGGTTGGAGGTTATCCCAGTCACGAGCACCTCCTCGGCCCAGACCATTAGGCATTTGCGGAGGCTCTTTTCCACGTTCGGCATACCCGACACGTTAATTAGCGACAACGCTAGTTGTTTCACGTCCTCCGAGTTTAGGGCATTCATGGAGATTAACGCCGTTCGGCATATCACCTCCGCCCCTTTTCACCCGGCCACCAACGGCCAAGTAGAGCGCCTCGTCCGCACCACGAAGGACGCGTTGCGGCGCATGGGCCCAGGGGATCTGAACCTGCAAGTGTGTCAGTTTCTGCTAGGGTACAGGGTGACCCCATTGGCGTCAGGATACTCCCCCGCAGAGCTCTTAATGCGCAGGAAGCTGACCACCATCCTTACTAGGCTAGACCCCACGAGGGTAGAGGACAAAGGAAGGAACATCGGGCTGGAAGTTACAAAGAGTTTCAGCATAGGCGCCCCCGTGCATTGCAGGAATTACGCCAGCACGGGCCCAGCCTGGGTGCCGGGCGTAGTCGTGGAACAAACCGGCCCCGTGTCGTACCGCGTGGAAACCAGCACAGGGCTCCTATGGAGGCGGCACGCAGACCAGCTCCGACGCAGGGTCTCCGATGAGCAGGACACGGGTCACGCAGGAAATAAGTCAGCGTTAGGGTTCTCCCCCACCCGTTTAGCCCAAGGGGGAGGAGAAGGGGACCGTGGGCCCCCACCAAGGGGGGAGGAGGATATCCTCGTAGATACCCTGGGGGATCTTTCCGAGGAGGAGGAACCCGACCCCATACATATCTCGCGGAAAGTCCCCACAAGTGCGGGTACCCCTACCAACTTAGATTTTGATTTTCAGAACCGGGGGGGTTTTCGGAGTGGTCCCCCACCCGTCCAAGCGAGAAGAGGGGTTTTTCGTTAGTCCCGACGGCCCCCGGTCTGCCCACAATGGAGTTTTTCCCTTCCCCTAAGGCCGCCAGACAGCGGCAAGCCACTAACAAGTCTCCCTCTCCCTTTTCAGGACAAGGGACCAGGGAACAAAGAAGCCATAACGCCCCCGGGGGGGGGGGCAGCCCTCTTCATGGCCCAAACGCACATGCAACAAGCCATCTTGGCTGAAAGACTTCGTCTCATCCTAGGGGGGAGGGATGTTGTGTTCTGTAAAGCTGTGCCTTTAACAATGTAACCTTTCTGTGTGCAACATTATAACCATCAGCTGTATCAATGTAACCTAATAAGGGGACGCGAGCTAGTGGCCACCAGAGGGCAGTAGCGAGCGCCCAGCTCCCATGGATCACAGTCACCTGGTTCCAGCAGCGCGGGAAGATTCCCCGCAACCTCCTCACCTGGTCAAGAAGGGCGTGACCTCCTACGACGTCACGCAGGCAGCAACCAATAGTCTGTTGACGAGCCACATTCAAATGTATAGCCAGCTGTATATATTGAGCTACCCATCCGCCATTACCACATGTTCCTCCGGATCATCATGCAATAAACCTGTGTTAAGCCAACCCTTCGGCTGTTTCATTGTCTTTGGTCCCTTACACTAAAAAGAGGAAATAGCTCATCATCTTGCAAGCAAACATTCTAGCTTCTTTCTGAGGCAAACCATAAAGTGAGTAGAGCAGGAAATCACAATTTCAATTTATTTCAGTTCTGATGACAATGCCAGGAAATGTTCCTCCTTTTGCAGTTGGGAGTGTCTCTTCCCAAGATCACCTGCTCAGGGCTATGAATGAGAACAAGTGTGCCAAAGGCACCATTTTATCACCCTCTACCATTGCACATATTAAGTGCCTCTTCAGTTAGTACCATTCGTGTAGACTTTAGCAATGTGATGTTTATTCACAACATGCCCATTTCCTTGGAATGTGTTATTCTGTAACCACCCATTATAGACTTCAATTTTTGGACTTCCTACTAATTAATTAATTAATTAAATTTAATAGATTTATATACCACCCTCTCCAAAGGAGTCTGGGCGGTGTACATAGAATATACAGGTAAAACAATTTTAAAAACCCTTAAAAACATAACAATATCCCCCCCCACCATCTATTATCTAAAAACAAATATAAAATCTACAAAAACACTAAAAAAATTAATTACAGGAGGGGGAAGCCTCAAATGAGCCAAAAAGGGGAGCTTGTTGACAATCCCAGCCCTCAGACCCGTTTTGACAACCACATCTTCAATTCTTTCCTAAATGGTAGCAACTGGGCATTGAGGCGTAGTTCTACTGGGAGCTGAGACACTGACTTGGAGGCGGAAGGTCAGCAATTCGACTCCCGAGTACTGCAGGATGGAACGAGCTCCCGTCTTTGTCCCAGCTCCTGCAAACCTAGCAGTTCGAAAGCAAGAAATTGCAAGTAGATAAATAGAGACCACTTCAGTGGGAAGGTAAAAGTGTTCCGTGCACTCTGGTGTCTAGTCATGCCTGCCACATGACCACGGAAATGTCTGTAGAAGCAGACAACGCTAGCTCTTCGGCTTTGAAACAAAGATGAGCACTGAACCCTTGAGTCGGATACGACTGTCTTTCAAGCAAGGGAAACCTACTAATGCAGCAGCCCCCAATTCTGGTAGAGAAATTACTGTCTGGTCATGGTACAAGAAGAGCTATGAAGTATGTGGTCAGGTGCAAGAGGGCACAGAGGTGTTGCAGCCCTTTATGCAAGTCCCCATGACATAAAAGAAGGGAGTAGTTTATGCGCTGGGAGACAGACTTGCAGCCCTGGGCAGAGAATATTTTCTCTTCCTTAGGGACAAACACCATCATCCTTGCAACCTCATCCAAAGCCTCTTCAGTGAATGGAAGGTTCTTGGCTATAAAAGCACTCTGGGCACAAAGTTTTACATGCTGATACTCCAGAGGCAGGAAAGGTACCAATAGGTCTATGAGGGTGTCTTCTAGAAAGTGGTTCTGGGCATGGCAGTCATCTGCAGCCGCCATCAGCTCTATTCGTAGGTCTGGTTCTATGTTATGTTATGTTTGTGCTTATTTGATTTGTATCCCGCCCTACTCAGCACAGGCCAACTCAGGGTGGCTCACAACATGTCAAATAAAGATACAATGTAGCAAAAACAAAAATACAATATAACAAGAGCAAAGCACAAAATACAATAAAAAAGTAACAGTGACAACTCAGTAATACAGTACACAACTCATTCAGGCCCCCCAAAAGTCCAAAAGTGGGAAGTGGTGATCCTGTTGCTTCTATGGCCTTTAATTCCTGGCCGGAGGTGTGGGCGGGGCCCTGGGTCGCTGGCGAAGACTGTCCTGGCGTCCATTGCTATGGTACCTCTCTGCCCCATAGAGGAGGCCAGAGGCAGCGACGAAAGTTCTGCTGACTCTACGGCCAGGCGGGGCCAAGAGGGAGGCAATGGCACCCGTAGCTGTGCTGGCTCCCATCCCAATGCCAGTGGAGTGGGTGGTGGGGAGAGCAGCAGGGGGTCCTCCTCCGTGGCTGTGGGCATCTCTTGAACCCTCTGGCTGGGTGGGGCCAGGAGGGAGACGATGGCTCCCGCAGCTGTGCTGGCACCCATCCCCACACCGGTGGAGTGGGCAGTGGGGAGAGCAGCAGGGGGACCTCCTCCATGGCTGTGGGCATCTCTTGAACCATCTGGCTGGGTGGGGCCAGGAGGGAGGTGACGGTGCCCTCAGCTGTGCTGGCTCCCATCCCCGTGCCAGTGGAGTGGGCAGAGGGGAGAGCAACAGGGGGGTCCCTCCTCCATGGCTGCGGGCATCTCTTGAACCCTCTGGCTGGACGGGGCCAGGAGGGAGACGATGGCGCTCGCAGCTGTGCTGGCTCCCATCTTTGCGCCTGTAGAGTGGGCGGCGGGGAGAGCAGCAGCAGGTATTCCATCATGATTTCCTCTCCATCTTGACCAGCTTGCCAGAAGTTAATCATAATGTGGCATCATTTTGCCTATTTAAGTGATGATAAAAAAGAACTTAATTTGTTAAAGCTCACAAAAGAGCAAATTTAATTAGGAGATTATTCTGTTTGAGGATTTTGCCTCCTCCCCTTGGTTATTTTACCCTGCTTTACTAGCTACCATGTAACTTCAGTTACTAGTGTTCCCCTAGGAATAAGATTTATTTGGAAGTATTAAGCTAATTGTGATATCAGAGGAAGTAATTTATTTATTTCAGCTTGCAACCAAGTGAGAGGCAATTACAAATTGTTTGATCCCTCACCACCCATTTCAGTAATGAAAATGCAAAATACAGTGCTTTCAGAAAATTTTTGTGAATTTGTTATGTTCCTTAGGGAATTTTAGGATCAGTGTTCCAAAAGATGGATTACATATATTCTAATTTTAGGAAGATATTTGTGGTATTGCTCATAATATGCAAAGCAGTGGTTCTAAATCTTTGTTCTTCTATATCAGACCAAACTTTTTTCTGTGGGCCAGTCCCGACCCTGATGTGCAGTTGCAGGGGCCGGAGGTGGGCTGCTCCCACTGCTGACTGTTTTGACATCAGCAGCAGTGGCAGCGGCGGCAATTGTGCTTTGTCCCCGCTGCTCCGAGCAGCCTTTGGCTTGGTCCCATCACTGCAGTAGCCTTTGTCAACATGTATCGCTGCGTTGGGGAAATTTTCGGAGCCTTCGTTTCAAAATCCATGGTGCTGAGACAGCCCCTTGACATGCCAAGGCTGACGTCAGGGAGTGGGGGCAGGTGGGGGTCTGGAGAGGGTCCGAGTTCTCAGCCCAGGCCGGATTAATGAGATGTGTGGGCCTAATTGGGCCCACAGGCCATAGTTTGGGCACCACTGTTCTATATCCTCTATGCATCCAGCAAGCATGGTCAAGGATTCTGGGACATGCAGTGCAATATATCTGGAAAGTCAACTATTTGAAACCAGAAATATTCATTCCCATATTAATTTAATAAGCATTTTAGGAATTGAGATATATGAATGGACTAAGATGAAAATAACTGATTTCAGCCTTTGATCTAAGTTATGTTACAGTACTGGTGGGATTCCCACTGTACAGAAGCTTGTTATGATATTGGGCAGTTAATTTTAACTAGAGAGGTGGGTATGTTTTTCAATGGGTAATAATGAATTGGTATCCAAGAGGTTGCAAAAGACCTGGGGTGGGGGTTCTCAATCTACAGCCCCTGGGCCGGATCCGGCCCGTGGGTCAAATTCATCCAGCTCCTGGGCCAGATTCATCCCAGCTCCTGGGCCGGATTCACCAGCCCCCGAGGCGAATTTCCACCGACACCAGAAGTGCCCCGACATCACTGGAGGTGCGGAAATCGCTGCATTTTTGCACCAAAATGCTGCAAAAATGTGCAAAAACAATCAAAAATGGCTCAAAAATGTCCCTCCCTTGCTCCCTCCTCCAAGGGAAGCAGCGGGGTTGGGAAAAATGTCCAGAAATGCAGCACAAATTCATGCGCCGCCGCTGCTGCCAGCAGCATGTGACTAGTCTCTCAGCTGACTGAGGGGGGCATGGTCAGGCCCCTGGCAGGAAAGGCCTGGGAACCTCTGACGTAGGGGAAAACCACCTCGCAGATCAGAAGATTTTATCAAGAAAAATGTTGGATCAGCATGCCAAGAACAGATCGTTATTAACAGAAGTTGTGCGGAATGTCATCACAGAGACATCTGCACATACAAGGACTTCTTGCTGAACAATGACTCCAAGGAAGGTCAAGCAAGGAATGCATGTGCTGTCTGCAGCTTCTAGTTTAACAGTCACTTTACACATTTGTGTCCTCACCATATTCCATCCCATTGCCCTTTGTCATTATCTGTTTTGCTTTACCTGTATTCCTACCCAAACATTGCTAGATGTTCAGTGTTTGCAGCTTGGTTCTCTTGCCTTTGCAAAAAGAACTGCTGCTACTATCAGATTCCCTTTGGGCTGTGAAAGTGAAGGGAAGGCATCTTGCTTGCTGTCTCTGGCCAGAGACCCTAAGGCACCTGGAAGGTTGTCCTTCTTTCCTACCACACATAAGCATAACTGTCAGCAATAGCTTTTTTGGAAATACTTGTGGAATATTTGGAGGGGGGGGCATCCATATGGGCAGTGATGTACTGAGACCGGTTCTCAACAGTTCGTGTGAATCAGTTGTGGAAATTCCCCCAGGCCACGCCCACCTCCCTACTTTCGGCAGCGGCGACGGCGGAGAGCGGCGGAGGAGAGTGGGAGAGCAGCGGAGGAGAGCGGGCCTTCGGAGGAGGAGGCAGCGGCGGCGGGCCTCCAGGATGGGAGGAGGGGAGAGAGGAGCTTGCACTGCCTTGGCCTCAACTCTTGACCGACCTTCCGCCCGACCGGTGTGAACTCCGCCCAGCAGACGTTGCTGCTGCTAGAACCAGCAGTGGCAGTGGGGGGGGGGGGGAGGAGCTGCCTGGATCAGCAGCAGCAGTGCCTGCCAGGTGAAGTTTGTACCAGGTGGGCAGAAGGTCCTCCTCCCCCCCTCCCCGCACTCCGGACACAACCAGGAGCCAGAAAGAAGAGGAGGACGAAAAGCAGCCGCCGCTGGTGCTGCTGGAAGGTGGGCAGGGCGGGGTGGTCGGCTTGCTGCCTCCCCCTCTCAGCGCTGCTGGAAACGCTTCCCATTCACCTCACTCTGGGCAGAAAACACATGGGAAGTGCGGAGGTGAAAGCGCACCTTCAGCCGTTGCTGGGCGAGGTGAATGGGAAGCATTTCCGGTGGCGCTGGGAGGGGGATGCTGCCAGCCCACCAACCTGCCCCACTCACCTCACAGCAGCGCCACCAGTGAAAGCACACCCAGATGGTGAGGGGCTAACCCGCCAGCACCTCCTCCTCATCTCCGGGACAACAGGCGAAGCAAGAGAGCAAGGTAGGTTTCTTTTTTTTCTTTTTCTTGGGGGGTGGGATGGGGGTGTGGGTGGCGATTTTTTTTAGAGTGCATCACTTCATACGGGTCCTCCAGAAGATGAAAACAATCTCCTCCATAAATGGCTGATTGATTACATTTACTACCAAATGGGACTGGGTCTTACTGGGATTTGCATCTGCATGACACCAGAGAAGTCATGACTTTGAATATCATTCCTTTGGGGGAGGAATCCTTATGAATCATTGCATTTCCACTTCCCTTGTGTAGGTTTGTTCCTGGAGGTTTGGAGGTGTTTGGAGATGGTGGTGTTTGTTTTAAAAAGCTAATTAACTAATTAAAGGCTATTAGTTGGGAGTTTCTGACTCAGAATAGAACTCTACATAGCAAGACTTGTTCTAAGAAGTTCTGACTCCTGACCCTGCAATATAATACAATGCTCCTAGAAAGTTCAAACCACAAATCACCAGAAACGGAGCCTTGTGCTGCTGTCTGGTTAAAAGAGGGAAAATGGGAAAAGGAATAATATTGAGTCAGATAAATTTGCTTCCCTCTGGATTAACCATGAGTGGGTGAGAGTGTTTAAGTAAAACTTAAAGTATTTGTGTAGTCTGTTTAATGTGTTAGGATATATGCTAAATGAACTAACTAGAACCATGGAAGCTCTTTCTGGATATAATCTTTACTTCAGTTGACAGGAACGTAACATATAACCATATGTACAGTTCAGAATGCTTGGTCAATTTAGCTGTTGGATTAGTTACTATATTTTCTTTTCTGTTTCTTTGTTGTACAGGATGTGGGCATACCTTTCAACCGCGGCTCCGGCCAATCCGCGACCTGCGCAGAACGGTTCTGCGCAGGTCGCCTTCTACGCGCACATAGAAGGGTTTTACACTTGCGTAGCCCCCTTCTATGCATACGTAGCCTTCTACGCATGTGTAGAAGGGTTCTACGCAAGCGTAAAACCCTTCTACGCATGCGCAGAAGGCAACCTGCGTAGAAGGGCTGTGCTCTACCTCCTTTCCCTTGCTGCCAAATTCCGGGGTTTTGGCAGCGCGGGGTGGGAAATGGCGCAAATCGGCGCCGAAAACCGGGAAATCCCGGCCAATCTGGGAAGGTTGACAGGTATGGATGTGGGACATCCTCTTTGAGTAAAGAACCTTTGCTTTAAAATCCAATGAGAACGAAATAGCACAAATATTCAGGGTAAAACCTCTGAATATGCCATACTCTAGCTACATTTACTTCTCTGATATCAACGCAGGTGGCAAATCAATGGTAAATATATGCAAGCTTTTATTGTAACATATTGTGTATCTCAACCACTGAAAATCACTTCATGTTGTTCGGATACCGATAGAGCAAAACAAGCAATCAAGTAGGAGAAGTATACTTTGCTCCACACACAATAGATTAATTGATTCCCAAGAGTTTTTCTCATGCTAGGTTCTAACAAGACTGCACTTGTTACTACTCAGTGAAGTCTCCGCATGGCATGTGTCAAAGAGAGATTGCAGTGAGTGGTCTCATAGTAATTTCTTTAGATCTCACAGCATAGATGTCACTTCCCAGGAAGCAGTTCTTTTCCAGTAGGTAAAAATTGCAGCATGATATCTTTGAGCTTCATATAAACTGCATTGTTGAAAACACAAGAATAATAATAACCCTGTCAGAAGTCTAGTACAGTACTGTACAGTGGAACCTCCTACAACAATCGCCCCGTATAGCAACGAAATCACATAACAATTAGGTTTTGGGGGGAAATGGCGTCCTGCATAACAATCTTCCCTATGGAAAAAATCCGTACAACAATTTTTCAATGGAAAAACCACTTAGCGAAAACAATTGTTGTACGATGCATCCCATAGGGAAAATCATTATATGATGCATGCATCGTATAGCAATTGTTTCATACAACAACGAGCCCCATGGAACGGATCAAAATTGTTGTATGAGGTACCACTGTACTTGCATCTGTGAGGCACAACAGGGCAAGGAAAAAAGCACCGTTAAAAGTATGTTGCTTGAAGGAAGATCCTGCCCAATCTTGTATTCTGTACAAGTTTCTTCACTCCATTTATCTCTGGGTTCAGGTTGTTTGTATGCACACTAAAAAAGTACTTTGCAAGACAATAATTGGCTTTCAGATAACCTGGCTGCTTTTAAAACAGACCAGAAAATATATTTTAGATCTTTCAGGCTGCCTAAAATATACAAAATTCAAAGCTTTTCTCAATCACATGGATCAATCTTGCGATTCTTAACTGATTTTTGTACCCTGTCTGCAAATCAAATGTAGATTTTATTTATTTATTTATTTATTTTTCTGATTTATATTGCCGCCCAGCTCCGAAGACTCTATCCCATGTGGACTAGAATTTGTACTGGGTTTCAAAACACCTCCCATGTTTTGTCACATTAAACAGCAACTCGTTTCAGACTGCAGGTCTGAAAACATCCCTTGTAAACACATGTGAATATTGTAGATATCCAAACTTTGTGAATCTAGCAGGATCGGCTGAAGACATTTTGCTGCCTGAGAAAGCATAACAAATGGTGGCTACCTCCACCTACCCCATGTCACGATAAAGAGTATCCAACATCAGCTATATTATTTTGACACCTGGGTCAAAAAAAATCCACAAACACCTTTCCCCATAGCTGGTAGTAAAAATACAAAAATAACGAATTCCCAAACACCTAAAATCTAGCACCTGCAGTAGTTCCTTTACTTTTCTCAACTATTTTGCTTTTAAATGCTTTTTACAGTCATTCACCACAATAAAATTATCTGTGTGAGGTGTACATCCAGAAGTACCTTCACTCCAGTGGTGGGCATCAGCAGGTTTGCACCAGTTCACCAGAACCAGTAGCAGAAATTCTGGCTTGGCCCGCCCTTCCACGTTTTGAAATAAAGTACAGTGATACCTCATACAACGTCCAAACTTGGTTCCACAAGTTTGGACTTTATACGGATTTGGACTTTGTATGAGGCATGCAAAATCCTGGCCGCGATGCCTTATACAACGTCCAAATCCTTGCCGCGATGCCTCGTACAACGTCATTTCCATAGAGATACATTGTACTGTAATAGCACAGACTTCAGGGCAAAGTCAAGGAAACAGACAGGAAACTGACAGAACTTTAAGAAATCATTGTCTAAAGGCTAAATAAATTACAAAAACATGTCAAACAACCCTGATTGTCCAAGAACCTGAAGAATGCTGCAAAAATCCCTGGAATGCTTCTAAAAATTCTGACAGAAAAAATCCAAAATCACGCTCAAAACCATTCCTAACCACTCTTCGCCTTGTGCAAAACCCACAAGAGCAATGCACGCATGTGTCCTGCCTTTTATACTGCCCAGACACAATGCAACCTGGGAAAAACTCCAATGCCTCATACAAAGTCACAGCAACTTTGTATGAGGCAACTTTTTTCAAGGAATTAGGTGATGTTGTATGAATTTGATGTTGTATGAAGTGGACTTTGTATGAGGTATTACTGTAGTCCTAATTTGGGTGCAATGCAGGGCTTTCCTACTGGCCACGACCACCATAATACACCCACAGTGTGGTAGTAAATTTTTTTGGAGCCCACCACTGCCTCACTCCCTCAGTATCTTCAGAAGATGAAAGGGGAAAACAAATAAGGAGACAGTGCTGTTTTGCAATCTTGCCTCTCTTATTTTTGAAGGTAATTTGCACATCTCTGAGGCTGACTCCACAGGAAAAAATTGGGAAATACTACAGGTTTGGGGTGCGCTGATTTGTATTTTTCCCCATCAATTCTGTGATTCAATGGGAAATGAGACCCAGCTACTTTTTTAAAAAACTGAATTCTTTCACTTTGTTTCAAAGCATGTGATCTCTTCAAGTCAATGCAAAAAGACCAATTAAATCAGGGATTCTCAACCTGTGGCCCACGGGCCGGATGCAGCTTGTGACACCATTTCATGTGCCCCCCACCGCCCCCAGTACACCAAGAAGTGCCATGTGGTGGAGGCAGTGATGTACTGCAGCAGATTCTGCAGAACCGGTAGTGGAAATTCCCCCAGGCCATGCCCACTTGGTTGGCCATGCCCACCTCCATAGCCCATAATGCAGGATGTTTGGCTCCACCCACAGATTTGGCCAGCCCACAGAGTAGATATTAATTTTTTTGTAGTGCATCACTGGGTGGAGGAAGGACAAAATGGCCATCCGGCCCCCAAAGCTGTCTGAGGAAGTGTCACCCAGCCCCCGGCTTTAAAAGGTTGCGATCTCCTGAATTAAATGAATGCATGGAGAGTAGTGCTTTAGCAAAGCACCTTCCTCCTCACCTATTGCTTCAAAGAGGAGGATGAGGAGATCACGCAGTCACACCAAACAGCACCAGCACTCACTTCTTTCTCTCTCCAAAGCCTCTCTCAAGACACTTCTATTTTTTTTATTTAAAAAAATAGCTTCTCCTGGGTGGGCACAGCTCACCTGTTTATTTTTACAATTTAACAAGCTCTCAGGTTGGCAAGATAAGATGAGGAAATGGGTACCGGAGGAGGGCAAAGCCTTCTTAAGGTTGCTCCTTTGAGCTGTGCCACCTACAGGCACTTTGAAAGAACTGCAATAAAATGGCAATTAGAAGGTTTTTGCTCCTCTGCCGGTGTGGCCACTTATATTGAAGAGAACCTCACAGGTAGAGAATGAAAGTTAATTTACATGTTCCTCGCTATGAAGTCACACCCTCTGTCTCTGTCCACAACCCCACACACTTTTCATTTGGTCTTCATAACTGAGAGGACGTGCAGACTACATATTTTTTACTACACATGTTTAGTGCCAAGAACAAATAAAACAGCAGATTATTATCATGTAAAAAGGATGATTTAACAGTACCGATCAATAGCTTTAGGTTTGGGTTTTCTGCAGTCAGACAGCATTAGATATTACCATAGGTTGACAATATTTGATTTCATATCTTTCTATTCAATGCAATGGAGAGTGAAATATCCCATTTGCTCACACATCCTTTAATATTTAATGCTCCCTCCCATCTATACACACATTCTTTAGTCATGAACCATCAACTCAAGACTCTTATTTGTTATTCCCTGCAAATTTTTTTATACAGAATATTAGCTTATAAGTGGAATTCATTATATAGCACTATTATATTTTATTCTCCATGCATTCCCAGGTATTAAATTCTCATCCTGTGAAAGCCACTGTGATAGATTGGATAGAGTGTCTGATAATGACTCAGGACTTCTGGGCTAAAATCCCTGTTCATTCATGGCAATTGATGAAGATGGGGAGGCATGGAAATGGCGAATCACTCCTTTAATATTGCACATATCTCAAAAGATCTATTAGGGCCACTATAAGTTAGAAGTGATTTGACAGCATATACAGTGATACCTCATACAACGTCCAAACTTGGTTCCACAAGTTTGGACTTTATACGGATTTGGACTTTGTATGAGGCATGCAAAATCCTAGCCACGATGCCTCATACAAAGTCATTTCCATGGAGACACATTGTACTGTAATAGCACAGACTTCAGGGCAAAGTCAAGGAAACAGACAGGAAACTGACAGACCTTTAAGAAATCATTGTCTAAAGGCTAAATACATTACAAAAACATGTCAAACAACCCTGATTGTCCAAGAACCTGAAGAATGCTGCAAAAATCCCTGGAATGCTTCTAAAAATTCTGATGAAAAAATCCAAAAAAATCCAAAATCATGCTCAAAACCACTCTTAAACACTCTTCGCCTCATGCAAAACCCACAAGAGCAATACACACATGTGTCCTGCCTTTTATACTGCCCAGGCTCAATGCAACCTGGAAAAACCCCCAATGCCTCATACAAATTCGCACGACTTTGTATGAGGCAACTTTTTTCAAGGAATTAGGCAATGTTGCATGAATCCAATGTTGTATGAAGCGGACTTTGTATGAGGTATCACTGTATTAACAACCCAATCATCATCTTAGGTCAGTATGTTTATGCCTGATATGCCCTTAGCATTCCACAAGCATGCACAATCTGATATGACTTTCAGATTCAAATGTCAAAATGTGCCCGTATGTCATTAGAAGTGTAACATGTCAAATTTTGAACCTTATGTATGTAAATGTGGCTAGCCGAGAAAATGTTTTCAGTGTTCATGAGGAGGACTGTTACATTCCCTGCATTGACTTTTTTTTGTTTAAAAAAGCAAATGCTCCAGAAATAGAGGGGAAAACTATAGATTAAGGCAGGGATTCTCAACCTGCGGCCTGTGAGCCAGATGTGGCCCATGGCACCAATTCACTGCCTCCACCACACCTGGAAGTGCCATGTGATGGAGGAAGGGCAAAATGGCCATCTGGCCCCCAAAGCTGTCTGAGGGAGTGTGACCTAGCTTAAAAAATTTGAGAACTCCTGGATTAGGGGGTGGTTTGCATTTCCCTTTGTGTTGTGTGATAAGTGGAAAAACTGCCAATCAACCTACCCCATTTACCACATTTCCCCAAAAGTACAGTCAGACAGTAGACCCTCGCATAACGATGTTACTTGGTTCCCCAAATAGTGTTGCTAAGCGTTTTTTTTTGTTATGCAGGTTTCTATGGAGTTCCCCGCATAACAACGTTTTTAGCGTCATTGTCCGGTTATTTTAGCGTTGTTGTCAGGACAATGACACTAAAAACATTGTTATGTGGGGGAACACATGGTGCATAATGACACGTTGTTAAGCGAAAATGATGCTGTCTGAACGCGTTGTTATGTGAGGGTTGACTGTATTCTAAATTAGATCCATGGGAACAACAGATTAGGAGAGGAAATGAAGTCATAAGCAAGCAAAAGGAAATTGTTTGTTTGTTTGGTTGCATTTATTCACTGCCCTTTTAGTGCAGATACCACTCAGGGTGGCTTACAAGCTTACAAAACATCACAATAATAACAAATAAAACCAGGAAATAAAGCATAACCAATAACATGGAAGTAAATTATCATAAAACACATTAAAGAAAATCCCATCAATCTATATAGCAAGGCATAAATCCATTGCATCAGAGGTAGAAAACCATCAAATAAACTCAATCTCAATCTAATCATAAAACCCACCACAACTGGGAATATTTGCTTATTGCTATTAAATTATATTGTTTTGTGAGTGCTGCTGCCCTTGCCCAGGAAGGGGGGCAGACAGTAGAACCTCTTCAATCATGGGATTGATAAAGTTGAGACTCCCAGACCTGCTATAACTGGGTTTTATTAATGGAGGGGAATGGGGTTCAATAAAAGTTTGGGCACCATGTGTATTCTGTCTGAAAAATTCACAAGGGACTTGAGTTGGCTTCTCTAGTTCCCCAGTCTGAACCTGAGTTCTGCTCACTTGGTTCAGCCTGTCGTGAAAATCTTAAGGGTTCTTTACTATTCTTTGAATTATTTCATATTCACTTAAGTTACGCTGTAGTTTCAATATTCTTTTTAAGGTTGAGAAAGGCTGTCTAAAAGAGAGAGACAAATGCGTCATTAGCATTCCAGTTCACACTCAGCACACTTTTCACACTAGCAGGTGATTAAGGAATGGGACGTCAATCATCCAAGGGGAATCCCAGGAATTAGTACATTGCATCACAATAACACCTGATAATCCTAATAAACATGACAATAGTCCAAACAATCAAATATTTCACATCTTTCACATTCTAAAGGAAGGTGTGAGGAGTGGGCAATAAGTTATAAAAACTTTTTAACTCTCGAGAGCCCTTGTCATTCTCTCTGACTAGGCTATGAGATCATAAGCCTCGAATGAGGGCGAAAGCCTGCATTTTACCAACTATGAGATTATCTATTTCTCTCTTTATTATTTTAATAGTTCTAAATCAGCATAGTTCAGATTAGTTCTCTGCATGCTTATTCTTCATACTATGGATTTTATTATGCTTTAATAAATCTTCAAAAGACAACGATGGACTGGAGTCTTTACATGAAGAAGGGAGTAGCACTGCTGCGTTGATAACAGGTGCAAGTTGGGAATAAGGCTTCACACTTTCACATCAACATAACCTTGGAAGAGTAACAAGGCTCAAAGGGGACATTAGCTTAAAAAGATAAGAGATTGCTACTGAGATCCTTGGGGGAGTTACTTTCACTTCCAATGGGCCTAGGAAAGCTCTATCAGTGGACATTCCATCTTTGAGGGAAAACTTACATTTTATGACTTGCGACTTTCCCAAGGCCAGGCTTTCTCTGTGTGTTTTTTGTGGTTTGTTTTGGGAGTTGGCAACATATAAACAGGACTCTTACTTTGCCACATAAATTTGCTACCCCCGTCCTGGCTAGAAAGCGGGCAAGCCATTTCCCAATCAGACATTAACTTAACTGGGTCCGCGCCGGCCGTGAAATGCCTGGAGAGCGGGAAGTCTCAGCCTGGGCCACGAAACACTGGAGATGAAGGGGGTTTGGGGAAGCGCTGAATTTGGGTGCTGTGTGCAACCCATTGACTACCCCGGGAACTAGTGATGCACTGAAGCCGATCCTGTCCAGTCTGAGTGAACCGGTAGTGGAAATTCACCAGGCCACGCCCACTTGGCTGGCTGTGTTAGTCTGTGCAAGCATATCACAGAGTAAACAAAACAGGACAAAAGACAAAAAGGCTGTGGCACCTTAAAGACTAACTCCTGTATTTTAATGTTAACATTAAAATACAGCAGTTAGTCTTTAAGGCACCACAGCCTTTTTCTCTTTTGTCTTGTTTTGTTTAGTCTCTGGTATCCTTTCATTTAAGTATAGGTAAAGGTAAAGGAAGAAAACCGGTATATCCGACTCTAGGGTTCAGGGCTCATCTCTGTTTTAAAGCCAAAGAGCCAGCGCTGTCTGCTTCTGCAGAGGTTTCTGTGGTCATGTGGCAAGTAGGACTAGACAGCCTACCCAGTCACATGGCCACTTAGCTACGCCCACTGAGTTGGCCACACCCACCGATTTGGTTACAACCACTGAGTTGGCCATGCCCACCAAGTTGGCCATGCCCACCAGGTTGGCCATGCCCACCAAGTTGGTCACGCCCACAGTGTGGTAGTAATTTTTTTGGAGTGCATCACTGCTGGGAGTCCTCTGGCACAGCCTACCCACAGTCTGCAGTTGGTGCTGGGCCTTCCAGATTGTCCCAAACCCACCAACTCACCTCAGGGAGAGTTGGTATTGCTAGCTGCTCGCTCATGCCCATGTATCCCAAATTCCTCCTGCCAAGATCTCAGAAGCTCTTTCTGGCATTTCCTCTTCCAGCATATCTGTTGGGTCATGGCTGTAGTGGTTGGCTGTCCCCCTGGTCTTCAGGGTCTCCATGGAATTGGTGAGGGGCCTGGAGTTGATGGAGAGCAGAAGGCTGGTACATCCTCTTCATCCTTTGCTACCTCAGACTGAACACAGACCTCAATTAGGGGTCTGAGTGGTCAGCACTTCCTCATTCTCCAGGGTGCTAAACCCTGGATCCAGCTCTGCCTCTCCCCATTGCTCTACCTCTAACCCTGTAGAAGGAGAGGAATCCTCCTCTTACATTTGGGCTTCCACCACCTGGATCCAGCCCTTGCCCAGGGACAAGAATTTCAATGACACGTACTTTTACTTAGAGTAATAAGGGAACAGAGAATATGTGATCCAAAGGCTTCCCAGAAGTTGTTTCAGGAAGCAAGGGATTTCTGGCTAGCTGAAGATGGAAGAGTTAGTCAGACAGAGATCCCAAGAAGGGCCAGCTGGTATTAATGCACCCAGAGATAAATGGAGTGAATAAACTTGTACAGAATGCAAGAACGGGCAGTATCTTCCTTCAAGCAACATCTTTTTAAGGGTGTTTTTTTTGCCTTATCAGAAAGACAGTTTTGAAAAGACAACATCTTAGGACAGGGATTCTCAACCTGTGGCCTGCTGCGCCATTTCATGTGGCTCCCCACCGCCTCCACCATACCCGGAAGTACCAAGTGGTGGAGGAAGGGTGAAATGTTCATCCGGCCCCTGAAATTGACTAAGGGAGCGTGACCTGGCCCCCGGCTTAAAAAGGTTGAGAACTCCTGTCTTAGGAAAATCTACTGAAAGTGAAATGAGAGACGGAATGCATACCTGTCAACCTTCCCGAATTGGCCGGGATTTCCTGATTTTCGGCGCTGATTTGCACCATTTCTTGCCCGCAGCTGCCAAAACCCCGGAATTGCCAGCGGGGGGAAAAGAGGTACTGCGCATCCCTTCTGCACAGATCGCCTTCTACGCATGCATAGAAGGCTTTTATGCTTGCGTAGAACTCTTCTACGCATGCGTAGAACCCTTCTACGCATGCGTGGAAGGCGATCTGCGCAGAAGGGGATCGTAGAAGCCTACACATGCGTAGAAGGGTTCTACACAAGCGTAGAAAGGTTCTACGCAAGCATAAAAGCCTTCTATGCATGCGTAGAAAGCGATCTGCGCAGAACCGTTCGGCGCAGGTCGCATAGAAGGCGACATGCGCAGAACCGTTCTGTGCAGGTCCCGTATTTTCCAGAGCCGCAGTTGACAGGTATGGACGGAATGAGATTAGCATTAAACGTGGATCATCCAAAATTAGGAGTTGTATCACAAGTATAGCAAAGCACATAAATACCTGGGTTACAATGGCATGCTCTGTGAGCCTACTCACCCTTTGTGTTTCAGTTTTCCTTGCTCCCCTGCTACTGATACTGCATCCCGGTGTCCAATGAAACACATATCAGCAGTGTCAAAATGGGACAAAAACCCACAACTTGTAGTCTGGGTTATTTTACATTGCAACCAAGCAATGGTAAATTTTATTATTTATTTATTTATTTATTTCGGTTTCTATACTGCCCATTTGGCCAAGGCCAACTCAGGGTGGTTCACAGCATAATAAAAACACAATTAAAAACATAGTTAAAACTGCTTTAAAAACTACCCACCCAATCACTAAAAAAGGATGCAGGTGCCGAGGGTGCTGGGATTCACTATACCAGCCACCCTGCGGAAGTCACCCCTCCACCTGCACCCTATACTTGGCCTGCCAGCCAGATTTTAAGTTCTTTCCTGAAGGGCAGCAATTCCGTCTGGAGACGTAACTCTGTTGGTAAGAGGTTCCAGAGAGCCGGTGCGGACACGGAGAAGGCCCTCCTCCTTGTGCTAGAGAGGCGAGCCCCTCTAGTGGATGGTACAATGAGAGAGCCCCGCCGGTCCACTCTGGTTGGATGAACAGACGTCCTTAGGGTGATGCGGTCTCTTATGTAACCTGGCCCACTACCATGTAGGCTTTAAGGGTCAAAATCAGCACCTTGAATTACACTCGGAGGCAAACTGGTAACCAGTGCAGCTTCCGGAGCAGAGGCGAGGCACGAGCATAACACCCGCACCCCATCACTACCCGAGCTGCCGCGTTCTGGACCAGCTGCAGCCTCCGAATGGTCGACATTTTTATTTGCTTTGCTCCAGTTTGCTTTAGTGCAGGATCTGTTCAGTTTGCTTTAGTGCAGATCTGTGCACTTTGTGAGTGTGCGTCAATGCCATTTCTTTTGGTGCATTTTTTGCTGGGTAGTCTCCATACCCATTGTTGGGTAAAACAAAGAGGGAGATGGGTGGAGAGTGAAGGCAATGGGAGTGAGGCTGGAGGAGGAGGCAGATAGCGCAAAAGGGGAGAATACTGTATTGGGAGTGAGAAGTCAAAGAGCAATTCTGAATGTGTGTGGTCAGGCAATGTAAGGACAATCCAATGTGTCTTGGTACATTGAGGAACAAAAATTGTCCCCCATGAAGGGTGTGGATGTAATACTAGGGTGGTCTACTGAAAAGTGCATCAAAAATACTATAAGGACCCAAAATGACTAGAGACAATAGAAATATGTGGAGGAGCCAATTTGTAAGAGGAAATGAAACAAGGCAAGGCAAGAAACAAACAAACCAGAGAGAGAGAGAGAGAGAGAGAGAGAGAGAGAGAGAGAGAGAGAGAGAGAGAGAGAGAGAGAGAGAGAGAGAGAGAGAGAAACGTTGTGTTACCCCAAAGATCAACTGTTATATTACGTAAGCTTTTGTGGATCAAGTCCACTTCTTCAGACAATAGAAAGAAGTGGATTCTATCCACAAAAGTTAACATCAAAATATAGCAATTAGCTTTAAGGTGCCACGATTTTCATCTTTATTTCTTTTATTTTTACTTTTGTTTTGATTCTTGTCTGATATGCTTGCAAGACTACCATGGCTACTGCTTAGAACATATCAAGAGGCATTCTTGACATTTATAACTATTTTAAATAAGGCAGTTAAATGTGGTTGCAATGGAGATATTTACATTTATTTGAACTGTAGCGATGTTGGGCCGCTAGGGCGGCGCTAGGTCCCGGAGGAGACTGATCAATGACAACACGAGGCAACAGGAGCGAGATCAGATCAGTGGTTTATTGGAGAAATACATACACCTTTTATAGATCAGAAGGCAGGTAGAAAAAACCATCACCCGGGAGTCGATCACATCACCTGTTTACCCAGGTTAATTGGGAAACCTCTCGAAGGGAAGTTAATTATTTCAGACAAACACGGGATGAGGGAAGCCATTGTTTAGGGCTTAGACAGGGGTAAACATATTCACTATTTGCACCGGGGATTTCCTTGGCCAGGAGATGAGTGTTTACCTAATCAGTCACTGGAGTTAGCGATCTGCCTACCTTGCAGAATCGTCGGTCAGGTCATGTAATTGGGTGAATCAAACCCTATCATTTATTCACCCCCCTTAATTTAGCTGCCCGCAGAAGCCACCGCCAGGAGCCTTCTCACCTAAGCAGCCTCCGCCGGGGCTGTTCCATGCCAGATGGGCATGGGGAATCCGCATTTGAACAAAAATTCAAGTTCTTTTAAAAAGAAGAATTACTCGTGAATATTTTACATGTTATCCAATTAGAGATAAACACTTGAAAAATAAACATTTTTGGTTGGATTTTGCTCTTATTAGTGAACTCTGACTTCTTCTCTGTTTCATAGATGATGGTTCCGGAAGAGTGTTGCAAACCATTTGACAAGTACAAAAATGATGAATATCCCCTGTACAAATATAGCAATGTCAGTGTAAAACTACTTAATACTTAAACCAGATTTAGCTATTTTGCCTCACAGAGATATAATGTGACATTAAATAACAATAAATCTTTTTTTCCTTCTTTTCTTTTTTGCTTGCACAAGCCTTTAACAGTAATGTAATAGACCTTAGCTATTTAATGTTTGGCAATGCAAATGTCAGTTAAAGTAATTGAGCTTGTGTTTCCATTTGGTTCCTTTTAATAAAAGATTAGGACCTTTGAATGTTTAACTCACTGACAAAATACATGCATATATGTAAAGCTACAAGTAGGCAAATGGTTCATTAAATACTAGAATTGTGCATGGACTGCAAATGTCTATGCTTAGAGCTGTTTCTGCAGCACCAGCTCCTTTAAATTGAGTTAAAAATAGGCTTTCCATCACATACAATCACGAACAATCCTAAGTGACACACAATCCACAAAAATAATGCAGTCTTTGGCATCTTCTTTCTTGGAGATTGGAATATATATCAAAATTTCTATTTTGTGGGGGCATTGTTTCATTTTTATATTGGCTAGCACATTCTTGTTAGGATTTTCATATGTTCAATCTCTAGTTTGAGAGAGCTCTTTTGACATCACAACTGTTGCTGGTGATTTCTTTCTTCAAGAACTTTGAGAGCAGCTTTTATTTCATTTTCTAAAATTGTATCTTTGTAGCCAAAAGATTCTTCTTTTAAGAAATCTATCATTCTTTCATTTCTTCTGCATAGTTTTGTATCTTGTTTCCCTCTTTTTGTTTTATTCTGAACAGATAATGTTGATTATTCCATATTGTTCACTCTCCCTAATCAAGATTTTCATTTCTGTTTCATTTTCTGGATCTCATGGAAGATATATCTCCCGTCCCTTTAACATTTTTTGCAATGGTTATTACAGTTGCTCTCTTTACCTTCTTCTTTGCTTCCTCTTATACCCCATCAAGTGTCGAGGGTACTCTCTTTACCTCTGTATAAAATATAGTACGAGTTAAATTTAGGATTTGGATTCTAGTACTGTCACATTTTACTTCTGTTTTCAGTTGTCTAACAATTTTAAGAGTTTCATCAGTCATTGACTGAGGTTTTCTTTCTTAAGACTGCATGGATATCTGTTGCAGTTTATCCTAATAAAGGCTCTGGTTTCAACCCACAGTTCTTCTGTCCTACAATCAGTTAAGTATAAATCTTTCAAGAATATTTTTTAAAATTATACTTAAGCCCTTTGATTATTTAAGTGTTCAATGTCTGGCTGGACATCCTGCTGCAGTAATGGAGTAGACTATACAGCCAGCGGCTCAACGCTGAGTGTTGGGCGGCAGTAAATAACCTGACTCCCTAAAGGGGCTAATGGATAAGGGCAGATGAGCCCCTTTTGGTGGGGTGATGGTCCCCCCTCAGTGTAGGAAATGCCACTGGAAGCCATTATATTGGGCCCAATGGCAAAATGAGTGGAGGAGGAACTTTGATTCCCAATGGCCATGGAGGTGGAAGAGGCCATGTCAGATCAATCAATCAATCAATTTAATTTGTACCCCGCCCTACTCAGCACAAAGCCGACTCAGGGCGGCCTCACAACACATCACAAAAATTACACATTTTCAAAATTACAAATTACAGAACACAATTCAGAACATATAACATACAATTAAGCAAAGTTCATACCAAAAACAAAGTTAAACCCACAACCCCAAACACAGCCAGGGCTCCATGTCCAAAATGTACTCCAAAGAAAATAACGTTGTCCTCTTTTGGGGGAGCCATGCACCAGCCTCTCATCTCCGGGGCCAATGGAGTAGGTCCCAGAACAGGCAACGCGGCGGGGGCAGCTTCGGCATCTGCTCCTCTCCCCCCCAGCAACAAGCATGGGAGGGCGAGGGCGACACAGCTGTCCCGCATCTCCGGGGCCGATGGAGTGGGTCCTGGAGCAGGCAACATGGTGGCGGCAGCAGCTTCGGCGTCTGCTCCTCTTACCCCCTTCCCGGCAACAAGCACACTCAGGACCTAGAGATGTAGGGGGCGGCGCTCCCACTGGTGTGGCTGGGAGGAAAGGCAGCGTCCCGGCAGTCCATGGCGGGGGTTGGGCAGCAGTTCTCAGAAGCCTCAGTCAGTTCCCCAAAGCACTGATCAACCTATGGACTGGATGTGAAGGCAAACCTTGATAAGATCCATGTCTCATTTCATATGTGCCATGATCATAATGTGTTGGTCACTTCATGGCAAGCTGTGATCCATCTTAAACAAATTCACACCAATGGCATTTTCCCTGTAATCTTGGATACGAATTGCAGCTGACAATTTAAAGTGTTGATCTTCAGCCTTATTTTAATTTCTTTATAATTTTTAATTAAACATACAATAAAAAAAGAAAAATTAGAAAACACAAAGGCCAAATATACAATGAATCAAAACAATAAATCTATGTGCACCAACGCATCCATTGGACTATACGTAGAGATTACTAAACTAGTTTTATTGTTTTTGCCATATTTCATATACTGTACCTTTGTTCATCTCAAAAAAGACATTATTTCCAAAAACATTTCTTAAATATCTTTAAATCTACAGTATTCCCTTTAAGCAAACTTTTTGTACCTTATTTCGCTTGTTAGTTCATTGTTGATCACAATATTCCAAATCTCCTTATAACATTCCTCAAGTTGAAAATCGAAACCTTTCATTTTTTTGTTATATTTAATCTTGTCGCCATGATAAATATAACAATCAGTTCTTTTTTCCTCCCACTTCAGATGGACTTCTCAAAAACTAAATACTAATGCAATACTTGGACATCAACCTCTTACATTGGGATACTCAATTTTTTTGGTCTTTGGGCTGGTCCCTGGGCTGGGTTCCTCCCACCGGAAGTGGAAGTAAAATGCTCCCATGCATGTGCAAAATGTTGCCAGAAATGCACCCATGGCTGTTGTAAACACATTTACGACAGCGTGGGTGCATTTATGGCAGCATTTTGTGCATGTGTGGGTGTGTTTTAGTTCTGCTTCTAGGAGTGGTGAGGGTGACGTGGGCTGGATCTGAAAGCCTAGTCTTACAGCTATGAAAAAGCTAAAGGTACGAATACTTAAAAATATATAAAGATTGAACCTAAGATGCAGGAAAAGGCTTACATTAAAAAAAATCATTTTAGTTCTAAATCTTGCGAGCGGGGGTTCACTATTCCGGGGGGCTTATGGGTTCCACCTTGCCCCCAATGGGTCACGGGATGAACAGGCGTTTGATGAGCAGTCCTTACTGTCCAGCTGGCACCAGGAAAGGCGTGGGAATCTGCCACAAAGCTTTTCTTATGCTGAGACGCACAGCAGATATTTATTCCCAGGTCTTGGCCCTGATGAGAGAGCGCACTGCCACATCAATGTGGCTCTTCACACTGGTTATCTACAGTCCAGGCCAAAAGTCTTTGAACATCCAGTCAAACCTACCCCTTTTCGGTCCCCTGTGCGCTCTCTATCACTGTGGGAAACACTGTAGCAAACCTGCTACCCCAGGACTCCTTTCAACTACGGTGATGAAAAACTGCTCTGCTACTCCCTCCTTCCTTCTCTGGATCCAAGGACAAAGCGTTGATTATTATCTTTCAGAAGTTTATTGTAGAAGCATTGAAATAATCCATTTCAATATACAGGCAATAATCCAAGAGATAAATCTAACTAAAAGACTCATCCCTAATCTACACTACGTAACCCAAGACGGGTCTCCTAATTCTACACTATTACTTAAACAATCTAAAGAAAATAAGAAATGCTAACTTTTCTAAAAAGATGCATTTTTCCTCAGAGACTAAGACTTTCCCTCTGAAGTTGGATTTTCGGCAAAGTCTTATCAGCCTGGCGAGATTCCTGGCAATTTCTAACCAACGACCTGACGGCCTCATATCCTATGGGTTCCTCATTAGATGTTTGACAAGATAAAAGCTAAATAGGGACCACTTCGGTGGGAAGGTAACAGTGCTCCATGCGCTCCAGTGTCTAGTCATGCCTGCCACATGACCACAGAAACGTGTGCAGAAGCAGACAGTGCTGGCTCTTCGGCTTTGAAACAGAGATGAGCACTGAACCCTAGAGTTGGATATGACTGGTTTTCAAACAAGGGAAACCTTTACCTTTATCTTCCGATGTTCCTCTTTTTAAGCTCCCAATTTCTAGGGTTTATATACAATATCTAACTCACTCCACTCCCTCTTGGAATTTGAGTTATGTGAGAACTTTTACTTTTCCACACAGGTGTTTTCCCATGACATAAAATTCCCCCTTCTGCAGGTGTTCTGGGGATCCCAGAATTCCTCTTGGAAGTTTAAAGGTGCAATGTTGTGGGTGAAAGTGCTCCTTCCTTAGGAACTCCCTCCCCTCTTGTTAAAAGGTTTCTGACTGTCAATCAGCCTGAATGAACTTGATTTACCTCTGTCCATTCCCTTTCTCAGGTAAACCTAAGAACTTTAACTAATGTGTATTTACTAACAGATTCCCAGGTGACGCCGCGTTTCTGGAATGCGCTGCTGGAATGTTGCTAACAATGTCGCACTCTTAATTCAAAGCTCACCTTTCTCAACTTACAAGACTATTAAACTAATAACATAACTGAATACATGTAAAGTAATTCAAAGAAGTAAAATTGCTCCTTGAATTCCCACGACAATAAGCTATAAGTTACAGGCAAAAACTGAAATCATATTTCAGTCCAGTATACGAAGAAGTTATTACCTTAAAACACATGATCAAAAGGCAGAGTACACTTCTCTGGAAAGTATCCTTACTTTGAAGAGTAAAAAGCATTACAGTGGTACCTCATACAACGATTTTAATCCGTTCCACAGGGCTCATTGTTGTACGAAACAATTGCTATGCGATGCATGCATCATATAGCGATTTCCCCTATGGGATTCATCGTATAACCATTTTTTTTGCTAAGTGTTTTTTCCCATTGGAAAATTGTTGTACGGTTTTTTCCATAGGGAAAAATTGTTTTGCGGGATGCTATTTTCCCCAAAAACATAATTGTTATGCGATTTCATTGCTATATAGGGCGATTGTTATATGAGGTTCCACTGTATAATTATTTGTAACCTTTCTCATGCAAAGAAAAGTATTTAATAATGTTCTCACTCAGCCAAACCAAGCCATTTCACAGTTTGAATCTGAAGAGGGAAATACATGTATCTGATGCCCCTGTGCTGCTGCTTTGCTTCTTAGATTCTTGTTTAGTTTTTTTGTTACACTCTGTATACGTTATTCTCAATATCTGATACTTTAAAATAAACTAGCATATACCCACACACTTAGGTATTTTGTCAGATAAAAGGAAAAGTCAAATGGAATTACCAGTCCTGAAGAAAATGTTGATAAGGTTGTTTTGAAAATGCAGGAATCCAGCCTCATTTGAGGTACCAAATGTGGCTGCAGCAATGGCCTAGGCTGGCTGGGACACATATGGCAGGCTGCTGGTGGCATGGCACCCTATGAGCACCAAGGAGTTTGGGAGATTGGCTACCAGGATCTGTCTTCTAGCTGGTTTCTCCTTGGTTGGCTGAAGTGAGGGAGAAGTACCCAAACACAGCTGGAAGGAGGCAAAAGGATTCAGGTATAGAGGGAATTCTTTCTGTTGCTACACTTAAGAGCGCTTACTCTATGTGCCTCAGTCTAAATTACTTTTCAAAATACAGTACTGAGCCTGTTTTCAATGGAAGTGAAGGAACACCTCTAAAGTGCCAATCTTATGTCCACTCTCCTTGATTATTAAGGAATAAGTTCCTTCTGGTTGCAACTCATTTTCCATTTGTTTCACTGCCAGGCTCTTCTTCTCCAGGTTCGACGAAAACTTTTCACAATTGGGTCTTCCCATCTTTTGAGGGGCCTGCCAAGGGGTCTTTTTACTCCTATGGAATACCACTCAGTGACTGCTGCTGTCCAATGCCCACCTGTCATTCGAAAGATGTGGCCAGCCCAGCACAATTTCAGTTTGTGATATTCAGCAACAGCTTTGTTGATTTTGCTTTGTTCTCTTATCTGGGTGTTGGGGATGTGGTTACTTACTTACTTACTTAAAGGTAAAGGTTTTCCTTGCTCGAAAGCCAGTTGTATCTGACTCTAGAGTTCAGTGCTCATCTATGTTTTAAAACCGAAGAGCCAGTGCTGTCTGCTTCTTCAAACATTTCCGTGGTCATGTGGCAGGCATGACTAGACACTGGAACACATGGAACGCTGTTTACCTTCCCACCAAAGTGGTCCCTATTTATCTACTTGCAATTTCTTGCTTTCAAACTATTAGGTTGGCAGGAGCTGGGACAAAGACGGGAGCTCATTCCGTCCTACAGTACCTGGGAATCAAACTGCTGACATCCTGCCTTCCACTTACTTACTTACTTACTTACTTACTTACTTACTTACTTACTTACTTACTTACTTACTTACTTACTTACTTACTCACTTACTTACTTACTTACTTACTTACCTAGGAGTAAGTCCTGCTCAAATCAATTAGATTTATTTCTGAGTCTGACTAGTCTGTACAGTGGTATCATAAATCTATGTTACAACAACTCATTATCCAAAACCTGCACATGGGGAGATTTGGGAATATTATGACCTCAAATGGTTGATGCTTTTTGATGTTTACCTTGGCAGCTATTTAAGGGCAGCTTTTTGTGTTAAAAAGCCATAAGCCATGCAGCCATGTTAATGAAAATTTCCCTCAATAATTAGGTTTGATACCTGTATGAGATGCATTAATGACCTTGTTGTTCTGCACAGGATTTAACTGGATATTCAGGCCCTGCCCCAGGGCCCCGCCAAGTCTTGTGGTATGCAAATGCCAGTTCAAAGTGAATTCAAAATCATGTTCTCATCAGGCATATTAATTCTCTGGCTCCTTCCGGCCTGTGGAGTGAGAGGTTTTTCACCCAGTGACAGATGTGGGTAGGTAGCTAAACACGATGGAATATTGATCAGTTGCAGGACCTGTCATTGAGGGAAACTTCACAGGGTGTTTATTGCAGGTGCTGCTCTCATTTGGAAATGCCATGTTTTGTTTGTTGCTTAGAGATCTAAATGACACACACTTCAATCTAATACAATAGGAAATATGAGATGTGATGAGATGACATAGTTGAATAATTTTGATTTTGGTGTTCAATAACAATCTTTGATCCCTCCAAGATTTCTTTTTTAATTTCAAAATGTGAGGGGACAACATTTGGAAAACAGGCACACAACATGTATGACAGATAGACCTTGCCCTGACCCTTGCCCTGGGGCTCTCCCCATTCCTTCTTGAGCTTCCAAGACCGGCCAGCTCTGTGGAACTTCCCAAAACGTCGAATACAGAAGGTCTAAATGTCGTCCGGCCTGATGCAGCTGCAGCAACCTGGGATTTATCTGTATTAACAGAGCCCAGCAAATATTATGGAGAGTATTGTATTAAATATACCACATGACCACAGAAACGTCTGCAGAAGCAGACAGGGCTGGCTTTTCGGCTTTGAAACAGAGATGAGCACTGAACCTTAGAGTTGGATACGACTGGCTTTCGAGCAAGGGAAATCTTTACCTTTACCTAGCCATCATGATAGTGGGTGCTGTAGGTTGTATTTTTACTTCCAGGGACATCATATTGATCAATTCCTTTATTGTTCTTAATTAGAGATGAAGTAGAAAACTGAGGCTATGGAGCATTTTACTTCAGTGGCTGGATTAGATCACACTGAAGTCTTTCCAGACCATATTTCTTTGCAAAATTAAGTTTTGTTAAATAATCTGCAAATTAGTCATGGCAAATCAGGCTTAAGGCAACTTTTGCCCAATACCCAGAAGTTAATACTTAGCATTTTGTGATGGCTGATGTCTTCAAAGCATTGCATGGCATTAACAAATTAATTCATTCACAAGCACTTAAAAGAAAGTCATCAAGAAAATTTGAAAAGTGTAAAAGAGGAACAGTGAATACCAGAGGTGATACTTCAACCTGGATTATTTGAAAATAGAAAGCACTTTAGAAAGTGTCTAAAAGTGAAACATTTCATCACTGTTAAAAGCGCTACCTGCCAAAAAATTAATTCCGTCTGAGCTTTCCATAATACCAAGGACTGAAGTCATGTCATTCATTCTGGCTTCAGATTTATGTAAGCAATGTAAGGTAAGAACAGGAGATTACAGTAGTTCAGTCAGCAATGATGAACTAGGTATAGCATCTACATTGTTCTGCCATCACATTTTGTTGTGTTACTTCATTTAGATTTTTTGATGCAAATTGCATTTCATGTGCAGGTATTGGTGATTGATTGATTGATTGGCAAAGGTTCAGTCTCAAAACTGTAGTTCAAGCTTACTATCATAATGTAGATTTCCCAGATACTTTGTTAGAGAGGCTTGGAACATTTCATAGCCCATTAACAAGCAGAAATCTAACAAGTCAGCAGTCCTAGCAAGAAGAAGAAGAAGAAACGGAAAGGCAGGGTTTGAGATGGATGGTACATGGCAAGGGAATTGATTACATCAATCTTCAGCAATGAAATACCTCAGTGTGATGGTTGACAGGGCACTCTCTTTTAAGCAGCACTGCCACATACCAAAACTAAAGTTACTACGAGGAACGACATCATCAGTAAACTCACAAACTATAAATGGGAAACTCAATCATCCACACTGTGTACATCAGTTTTGGTCCCGAGTGTCTCCTTCGCAGAGTATGCTGCTCCAGTAAGGAGCACATCTACACATGCGAAACAAGTTGACATTGCTGTTAATGAAGCCATGCGTATAGTGACAGATGCCTCAAATCTACACCAGTTGAGAAAATATATCCTCTTGTTGATATCGCTCCACCTAAAATAAAGAGAGAAGTAGCAGTGGATGCTGAGATAATTAAGTAAGTGAATGATCCTCAACATCCTCTGAATGGATATGAGCCTCAAGTCTGCCGGCTCAAATCCAGAAAAAAGCTTTATGGGAAGAACAAAAATTCTTGAGGGTATACAAGAACAAAACAAAATTAGAAAATTAAGGAAGGAGCTCCCGGGACAAAGAATAACATTAAAAGAGAATATGGCTGAGGAATTCAACTGAACATTGAGAGAACTAAGCAAGAAAATTACCCTCAACATCCTATGAATAGATATGTGCCTCAAGTCCACTGGCTCAGATCCAGGAAAAGCTTTATGGCAAGAACAAACACTCTTGAGGGTATACAAGAGTAAAACCAAATTAGAAGGTGGAGGAAGTAGCTCACTGGACAAAGAATAACATGGAAGAAATACTCAACCTCCCCTATGTCATTTGGAGGACCCTGAATAGGCTGAGAGCTGGAGTCCCTAAATGCAAGACCAGCATGTTCAAGTGGGGACTGCTGGCAGACAACAACATACTGTGTGAATGTGGAGATACAGAATACGACTCATTTACTGGTCTGCCAATTACTGCCAGAAACATGTTCCAATGAGGACTTAAGTTTGGCCAATGACAAAGTCAAGAAAGCGTCTCCATTTTGGCAGTCCAAAATTTGATCTCGACATGAAAGAAGAAGAAGACAGCTAGACACCACAGATTTCATGTAATGTATAGTTTAACTCTTCAACTAAAGCTTGGGCCACTTTAGTGTAAACCAGTGATCCATTTCTGTGCAAAGAAACTGGGTTCTCTAGTAGTATCTCTAGTAGTAGAAAAGGTGTCCTACTCATCCACTGAAGTTTAGCTGTGTCAAGCCAAGCATTGCTCTTTGAGACACAATGTTTTAAATCCAGTAGTAAGCCACAAAAACCTGTAGAGTAGACCTGTTGACTCAGTAATACATACTGAGAAGGTGACTTGGTAAATCAAAATTGATTCAGTGCCCCTACTCTAGTTGTGACTTTTTACTGGAAACATTAACGTATGACTGGTTTGCAAAAAGAGACAAGTTAGAAATTTAGGAGTTAAAAAGAAGTAATATTTTGTCAAGTTTGAGGACAGCAGTCTTGGAGAATATGCCTGAAAGAAGCAGAACGACATGGTGTTGTGTATTAAGATTACTTATGCTTAAAGGCATCATGAAAAAAGGGCGCCATTATGGCTGATGCTGATTCGTCATTGTTTTCCCGCTTCTCAGGAAGCCTGAGTAAATGTAACTATTGTGTTCTGTATAAAAGCTATTGTTCCTCTGCACCTGTTCCTCTGTTCTTTTGCTCACTGCAATAAACCATGTTGTTGTTTGAACCAGCTCTGTTTTAGTAATCCTTTCAAGGTTCGGACACAACACATGGAGAACTGACTTTTTGATATACAGTACTTGGAGGAGTTCTCTGAACTGCAGAGAATATTACTACTAAAGTTATGTCACAGATTTTACTAGTGATAAAGATTAACTACATTTGGAGGAAGTTATCATGTGAGCTATAGCGATTTGCAGTATTAAGATGTTACTTTTCAGGTTCTATACTTTGGGGGGAAAAGTAATAAATGCAGTTACTAGATGGGGGATTCTTGGCTCAGTACTACTATGAACGAGAAGGATAGAGCTCCTGTACTGAAATATACAAATTAATACCAAAGGAACAAATTAGGGTTAGAACAAACTTTTCAGATAAAGACTCATAGGAGGTTTTTTAGTGATGTGCTACAAACAATTAAATCAAAGTAAATAAATAAATAAATAGCAGCATGAGGGGATGAATATGTTCCGGTAGGTCCTCTATCTTTGTTCAACCCTTCCTTGGATTGGAAAATGCTGATGAGATTCCTGTCCAGCTTTGAAAGCTGGAGCTGTTGGTGAGTTAGGCCCACTGTCTCTCCTTCTCACATGGCATTTTCCTTTTATGGTGTTGTTTTGTAACATTTTGGAGACACAGATCTGCTTCTGACCAGGCCTGAATCAGTCTGAATTACCTTGCTGTTGAGTCCGGCACTTAAGAAGTATTCTGAGCAGCAGGATTGGGTCAAACACAAGTGATTTATTATCAGCTCAGAAATCGGACTGGGGGACATGTACAAGGTGGCCAGCCTATATACAGTGAGAACGGCAGTTACACAGGTGGATACATTTTGGTGGGCTTCCGGAGACGTGGGAAAGTTTGTACTGGTGAATCAGCTCTTTTTGACAGTAGTTTGAAATTGACGCCTTTGCAAAAAGGCATGCTATTCCGCCGTAGACTATACAGCGCTCATAGCGACTTTTAGAAATAACGCTTGGACACAACACTTGTTTGGTCAGAATTTGACATTTGGTTGTGCAGCTCTGATTGGAAGTATTATATTGATTTTAATAAAGGAATGTATTCATCTTCTACATTATTTTGAAAATCAGACAAGGAACAATAAATAAATAAATAAGGATGACAAAAACATCATGGCTAACAGCAATATTTTAATGTATGCTTTCATGAATCACATGGGATATCCCCTTTGTGAGTGAAGAATCTCCTGAGAGACTTAATGAATATACAATATGAAACATCATTTTGTATGCTGGAAATCTGTTCCTATTGAGAGCTTTCCAAAAGCATGCACACTGACTATGAACTAGGGTGTGTTCTTTTATGAAAGCCCATCATGAAATTCCCGAGCTGCCAATAGCCTTGAAAATAATGGAATGAATCAAACATTCTGGCTAGACTCTTGATCATAGCTAAACCTTGAATTTATATGCTACCTTTAATATGCTTTTCATCTTGCGATTAAGAATAATAATAAATGTTCTGCTGTGCTATGCCAAAATTATGCCAAAACAGCTGTCTCTTCTTTTCTGGGCTACCCTCTTAACGTAAATAATTGCAGATTTTAGTATAACTAATTATAGCTAAATGTCTACCATTCAGTAACCAGATTTAAAGGGTAGCTGGGAAGAATGCAAGCCTTGTGTTGTTGAAATTTTTTGCCTACCACAATGTCTTCCCAAGTTGGAGACTTAATTCATTTATGCTTGTGTAATTTTAAATATTTTACGAGATACATCTTTTTTCTGCTTAAATATCCTTTTGGAATGTTATGAGACTGATTCAGCAGATGTGAGAAATACATTGCTGCTGCTTACAACAGTCATTTAGCAACTGCGGCCCCAGGCCTTAGACACTTGCCCTCTTCAATTGGGTTACCCTCAATATTCTGTTTTCTCAGTTTCCTGCCTGCATATGTATGTGAAATGCAGTAATCAAAGTCCATCAGGATTTGGGGCATGTAGCGATGTCTGGCCGCTAGGGCGGCGTTAGAGCCCGGAGGAGACTGATCAATGACAACACGAGGCAACAGGAGCGAGATCAGATCAGTACTTTATTGGAAGAAGGCAACATCATTTATAGGGAAAAAAGCGCAACGGTGGCAAGCTGTCACCTGACAGGAAAATTACCTCACCCATGTACACGGGTTAATGGGGAATTCTTCAAAGGGGAGTTTAATCAGCTGGGGCAAACATGGGTTCAGGGACCTCATTGTCTTGGGGATTAGGCAGGGACAAACATGGCTTATTTGCGCCAGGGATTTCCCGAGCTGGGAGATGAACTATGTACTTAATGTTTGACCGGAGTCAGCTATTCTGCTTCCTTGGCCGAGTCGCAGGTCAGGTCACGGTAATTGGGTGAATCAAACCCTATATTTTATTCACCCCCCTTAATTTGGCTGCCCGCAGAGCCCGCGGCTCAAGGAGCGTCCTCCTGAAGCGGCCTCTGCAAGGGCCGTTTCCATGCCCGATGGGCATGGGGAAACCGCATCTCCCCTTTATTTTCTATTTAAGGACCTGACTGGCGACCTTGCGCAAGAGCGGCATCAGCTGTTGAGCGGGTATGACGTCACGGAGTTTCTCTCTGGGGCGGCACTTGGAGATCAGCGAGGGAATGCACTGAGCAAAACAACAAAGCGTAATGCCTAGTATGGCTATCCCCACCACTACCTTAAGCACCGTTTGCAGCCACCCCCAGGGAATCCATGACCACATCCAATTCCACAGGGAACTCCACCAAGCCCCCCATGCGGAACCCTCAGTGATCCCCTGGACTATGGTGTGGAGATCAGTGAGCTGACTCTGGATCTTACGGGAGTTGTCAGTAAGATTGAAGCAGCACATTCCATGAAAGGATTCGCAACCCAGGTGGTGCAGCAAGAGGAGGTAGTCGATAGCCGCTCGATTGTCAAGAACGGCCTGGCGAAGTTCTGCCTGTTCCTGATTGAGGAGCGCTATCGCTGTGGAGGTATGGTTAATGGCTTTGGCCAAACCGCAAGCCAAGCGGCCAATCCTCCGTGCGTTGCCGACGGCCAAGCCTGGCACGCCGACAAGGCTGACTGCTAGGGATACATACTCAGCGGGACTCATTACTCTGAAGCTGCTGTCACAAGAGCTGTCTAGCTGGGTTGTGCGTGTGTGCCGTATGAGTGGGGAGACATTTGAAGCATTGGAAACATGTGAAACATTAGAAACATTTGTGCTTGGGGCAATCATGTCCTTAGTAGGGAGTAACAGTGTCAAACGGCTGATACAACACATTGAGTCCGACAAGTTCGCAGGAATATAGTTCCATGTGAACTGGTTGCAGGTGAAAAACCACCCTGAAGGTAGGGTGACATGAGCGTACAGCGAAATGAGGGTTTCTGGTTTATTGCAAGTCCAGTTGCCGCTGCCGGGGTCCAGGCAGCGGCGCCGAGTCAGACCGCCTGAGGTGCAGCCGGTCATTCGGGTGCAAGCAGCGTCCGGGCTGACCGCCACTCGAGGGGTATGGAGAGTGGCTGCGTCAGCCGGCAAGGTTGATGCAAGTCGCCGTCCCCCCCAGCGTGCGTATGCTGAGAAGGTGGTAGGAGTGTGCGGGCCAAAGAACGCCTTCAACAACCAGTCGCCATCCTTGGTGCGCGCGTCCAGAGCGTGGCACACGGGGATGAGACAGGTGCTGAGGATAGATGCAGAACCAATGTCCTGCTGTAGACAAAAATCGGACTGGTTGACGAGACCCGCCAACCTTTCCCACAAGTTGTACCGCATTCGTGCGGAAATATCTTCCCCAGGCGGCAAACCGTCGGCCTGGATCGGAGTAGCCTGAACGCCTCCCCCCAAGAGCAGGGTGAGGGCCAGGATGACGATGATCGCCATGGAGTTGGCATGAATCTGGGCAAAAACTGCTGCTTCTCCCCGCGCTGGAGGGCGTCCTCAGCTTTACTGCAAAGTGCCTTGACCATCCCCCAGGTGATCTTCGGCGCCGCCGGTGGCCGTCTCCTCCGGCGGGTCTTGTCGGCCAGCGTGAGGTCCTCCATCTCCGAGATCGGACTCGGGTCGGCCTGGGTCCACGCCATGTGGTTCCAAGTGAGGCTTGACACACCGAGCTGGAATCCAAACGACACCTGTAGGAGACATAACTGCAGCATACCCTCTTCCCCAGGTTATGAGCGGCACCGGGCCCCTCCAAGAAGGGTCTGGTGGCACTCGGTACCGGACCATAGGTCGCGGGAGAGCTTCCGAGCGGCGGAAATGCTTCTCCTGCGGCGTGCAATCCGA
Source organism: Bradypodion pumilum (assembly GCA_035047305.1). NCBI lineage: Eukaryota > Metazoa > Chordata > Lepidosauria > Squamata > Chamaeleonidae > Bradypodion > Bradypodion pumilum. The sequence continues at coordinate 185,076,574 of JAWDJD010000001.1, read as the reverse complement.
AAAAACATTAAGGTGATTGTATGTGAACAATACCTTGTTGAGACACATCTGTGCTTCTCCCTGTGACTTGGGGAGGGCTGGTGGCTCCCCCCTTTCTGTTTGTTTGTCAATATAGGACTTTAGCGTCCGATTGACCCGCTCTACAATCGCTTGCCCTTGCGGATTGTAGGGAATTCCAAATGTGTGCTTGATGTCCCAAGTAGCCATGAAGGCGGCCAACTGCCTGGAACTGTAGGCCGGCGCGTTGTCCGTCTTCACGTGCCGCGGCTTGCCCATCGCCGCAATGCAGGAAAGGAGGTGCTGCTCCACGTGGGTGGCAGCCTCCCCTTTCTGCGCCGTTGCCCAAACGAACTGGGAAAAGGTGTCAATGCAGACGTGCATGTATTGCCATCTGCCGAACTGCGGCACATGCGTGACGTCCATCTGCCATACCTGATTAGCCTCTGTCCCTCGTGGGTTGACCCCCCACGAGGGCCCCCCCGGCGCTCCTGCGCAATGCTGGCAAGAGCGGACTATACCCTGGGCCTGAGAGAGTGGCAGATTGAACTGTCTGGCGAGTGCCTTGGCATTTTGGTGAAAAAAGGCATGACTCTGGATTGGAGTAGTGAAAACTCCCAAAACTGAACGTTGCTGAATTTCCCTTGCCGCCGCATCCGCTCTGCTATTGCCCGCGGAAATCGGACCCGGTAGGTCTTGGTGACTTCGGATGTGGGCGATATAGAGCGGCTCTGTGCGGTTCCGCAAATGAAATTGAGCAGTGAGAAACAGACTAAGCAAGTTCTTGTCTATCGCGGGAGTAATGTAAGCTCCCGGTAGACTGTGAAGCAAATTCCTTACATACAGACTGTCAGTAATGATGTTTAAACGTTCCTTGGCGAAGGTGCGCAAGGCAAGGTTCACGGCTGCCAACTCTGCCCGCTGCGCGGACTTCTGTGGAAGAGTTAACAGCGTGCGCCAAGCTTCGCCCTCCTGCCAAGTCAGGACACCATATGTGCGTCCCCCATCGGTGAAAACTGTCTTGGCCCCCTGAAGCGGGACCAGCGAGAGCAATTCGAACAAACTGACTGTTCCTGTCTGAAGTGAGACAAGCCTAGGGTCTTTGGGCAAGTGGTATGCCAAGCTTCCAGTGAATCCTTCCAAGGCTATCGGAAGCGAGTCACCTAGCTGCATCAACTGATGGATTTGTTCCTTGGTGAACGGGACTGTGATCTTAGCTAAATCGTGCCCAGAAATGTCCCTTGCTCTCAGCCTGCCGCGGTAGATCACCGCGGAGACCAGTTCTTGGGGCGGGACGATGTTCCGAGAAGAGGTGTTAGGCAAGTATACCCACTCCACAATTTTCGCTCCCTTCTCTGAGTCTACTCCTAGCGCCCCAGTGAACATGGACCCTGACCGTACGATGTACAGATTCAGGATCGGGGCATATGGCCCCGGGGCGATCCTATCCACCCACCTCTGGCTGAGAGCTTGGTTCACCTTCTCGAGCGCCAAGCGCGCGTCTCGAGAGATCTTTATCCGGTCTGCCGGCTGCTTGCCTAAGGTTAGCAGCGAGAAGAGCGGTTTTAGAAGATCCGTATCTAAACGAAAATACGGTCTGGCCCAATTGATGTTCCCCAAAACTTGCTGCAATTCTACAAGGGTGACTGAGTCTTGTAAATTTATCTGAGGCAGGACTGGTGCTGCAAAGGAGCGGAGAAGCCGATGGCCCAAGTATGAGAAGGGCTCGGTTCTCTGCACTTTCTCAGGGGCAATAAGTAAGCCTTTGTCCCCCAGGCTGGCCTGGAGGTCAGAAAACATTTCGCTGCCGAGCTGCGGCAACGCTACTAAGATGTCGTCCATGAAGTGACAAACAATTGCTTTAGGGTAAAGGCTTCGGAACTTTGCCAGTGCGCCGTGAACATAAATTTGACACAGGGTGGGCGAATTGAGCATGCCCTGTGGCAAAAATTTCCACGCGTAACGCTGCGTGGGCTCACCGTGGTTCACGACCGGCACTGTAAAGGCGAACCTTTCCCGGTCCCTGGGGTCTAGGGGGATTGTATAAAAGCAATCCTTGAGATCTACAACTAGGATCTCCCACCCCTCGGGAATCATGTTCGGATTGGGGATGCCGCATTGAAGCGGGCCCATCGGCTGAATGCATTTATTGATCTCCCTGAGATCGTGGAGGAGTCGCCACGTCCCCGACTTCTTCTTAATCACAAAAATTGGCGAATTCCAGGGGCTTGTGGACTGTTCTATGTGTCCTGCGTCTAGCTGTTCCTTAACTAGCTGCTTGAGGGCAACTAATTTCTCTCCCACTACCGGCCATTGTTCTACCCATACCGGAGTGTCGGTGAGCCATTTAAGTGGCAACGCCATTACCCGAAGGTAAGCGTAGCACCGTACTGCTGGAGGATGTCTCGCCCCCAAAGGTTGATGTGCACGTCAAGAATGTGCGGCCGAATTACCGCCGTGCCGTCAGCCTTTGGGATTGTGACCTCTACCCACTCTCGGCTCCTGAACGCTTCCTGGACGCCTCCTACCCCCCACACATCGGAGACCGGCTCAATGGCCCACTCTCTTGGCCACTGGCTCCTGCTTATCACTGACACTTCCGCTCCGGTATCGAGTAACCCTGAGAACACCCTTTTGTTCAAAAATACCTCGATAACGGGGCGCTGTTTCCACTCAATGTTGGTCTCCACTGTCGCTAAGACCTGGTATCCTTGCACTGCCTCACTCGCGCTCGAGCGGTCTGCTGAACCGGACTCTGAGCTGTCCCTGAGCCTTCCCTGGCTGCCTGCTGGCGAGTGACAAGGAACCATGATCAGTTGCGCTAACGTGTCTCCCTTGTGGATTGTTTGGGGCAGGTGCGCCCAAAGCTGGACCTGGAAAATGCCTGAAAAATTGGAGTCGATGACTCCTGGAATTATGAAAATTCCGCGTGCTCCAGCTACACTACGGGGCAAAACTAAACCTATAAAGCCTCTGGGCAGGGGTCCCATGTACTGGGTGTCAACTAGATAGACTGTGCCTGGCAGGTCGCATGTAACGTCCGCCTGGCAAGTCAATTCTAGCCCCGTGCTGCCCTTGGGGCTGGCCTGTGCCCTCGCAGTGCCTGGGATGTGCCTAGAATCTAGTCTCGGTCTGGGGAGTTCTGGATTTGGGTGAAGGAAGCCTCTGTTTGGACTGGGGCCAGAGACGTGCCCGGATTCCGGTTTCCCGAATTCGGACAAAACCTGGCCCAATGGTAGCCTTTCTTGCACTTCGGGCAGAGGGTGTTCGGAGCCTTGGGACGGCCGGACTTTTGTCCGCTTCCCTTGGATCGGCACTCCCTAGCGAAGTGACCGACCTTGCCACAAGTGTGACATGCCCCCTTGTTCTTGCCATTAGGTCTTCTTCCCCCCTGCACCGCTGCCGCTAGCAGACCCATCTTGTAAGAGTCTGTGCCAACGTCGGAGCATGCTCGAATCATGTCCGTTAAGGTGATGTCAGGGCGATTGCCCAGGGACTGCAAGATTTTACGGCAGTCCAAGTTGGCGTTGTCTTTGGCTAGCTTAATCATGAGCTCTTCCTGGGCGTGCTCATTGTCAATCTGCCTGCTAATTGCTTCTTCCAGGCGATTGATGAAGTCCATGTAGGGCTCTTGGGCTCCCTGCTTAATAGCGGTGTAATTTTTGGCCGTTTTGCCAGACGCTGGGACCTTGAAGTATGCCCTATAGGCAGCCTCGGCTGACATCTCTAGGGTGGCGAGAGGCAAGTTGATTTGAGCGTTGATGGACTCAAAGGCACCTGAACCATACAACTGGTCAGGGATTACCGCGCCTCCCATCCTGGCAGCCCGAGCTTGCGCCTCTAGGCGGAACTCGCTGTCCCAAATCATGTACTGGCTGGGGGTGAGCATCATCCTCATGACGGCTTTCCAATCATGAGGAATCCACATGGTGGTTTCGCACACTTGCTGGAGCGTGCCCCTCGTAAAACGGCTTTGGAGCCCTGTCTCTGAAATTGCTTTCCGTAAAGCCATGAGAAGCTTGTACGGGACTGGGGAGTGTACTACCTGCTGTGCGCCCGTGAGCGCGTCCATCTCCAAGCGGATGGGACAAATCTGTCGAAGTTCTGCTAGCTGTTCGACTGGCAATTCCCCCTTCTTGAGTTCTATCTCAGCTGTGCGCTGAAGGGCACTCTTCACGACTAGGGAACCTGGGGCTGTCAGAGAAGCGCCAGCGCCTCTCATTCCTTGCGTTCCCTCGGTGACGTCTGCAGCTGTCACCGCGGGAAGGCTCCCTGCGCTACTCTGCTGATACTTGAATGTCGGGTAGAGTGCGGTGGGCGCAGTCGGCTCGACTGGCGTGCCTGATGGCTTCTCTAACGGGGGTTCTTCCGCTTCTACCCGGACTGGCTCGATCTGCTCTAAGAGTCTCCTACATTTCCGCCATGTGCGGACTATCCCTCCTGGAGCTTTCGGGGTTTGCTGAATGCAGTCTCCTATCTGATCCCAGAGCTTCAGGGTTAACGTACCTACTTCTGGGTAAAGTAGGCAGTGTTCCCTGAGGTACGCCAGAAGTCTCGCTAGCTCCCTGCTGTGAAGTCGTAACTGAAAAACCCTGGCCAGGATTATGAACTCTTGCTCCCGAGTTCTTTGGCTAGCGGACGGACTTGGTCGAGGAGAACAAGTCCCCATATTACCTGCGATGGTCCTCCGAAGTTTCCTTCTCGGGACGAAGATCGACGCGTCTTTGCAGGCAACAGGTTCGGGCGACGAGTGTCTGGGGTAGACCTCGGAGCGTGGACCTTCTGCCACGGGCCCTTCTAACGGCCTCTGCGATGTCAGGGGCTCACAGCCTGCCCTGAGCGGAACGCGTTTCCCTCTATGGCAAACCTCGCGAAAGTGAGGAGGAAGCGGTAGGAATGCCTCTCTGGAATGCCTCGCGGCGGGCCGTCCTCTGTCCGGCTGGCTGCCGACCAGAGCGCCGCGCTATCCTCCGGGCTGGCGGGTCGCGGCTCAAGTGCAGAACCGGACCGCGTGGATCGCTACTCACGAGTAGACCTCTCCGGGGTCTCTTACTCACGAGTAAATCACGTCGGGGTCACCAGCTGTAGCGATGTCTGGCCGCTAGGGCGGCGTTAGAGCCCGGAGGAGACTGATCAATGACAACACGAGGCAACAGGAGCGAGATCAGATCAGTACTTTATTGGAAGAAGGCAACATCATTTATAGGGAAAAAAGCGCAACGGTGGCAAGCTGTCACCTGACAGGAAAATTACCTCACCCACGTACACGGGTTAATGGGGAATTCTTCAAAGGGGAGTTTAATCAGCTGGGGCAAACATGGGTTCAGGGACCTCATTGTCTTGGGGATTAGGCAGGGACAAACATGGCTTATTTGCGCCAGGGATTTCCCGAGCTGGGAGATGAACTATGTACTTAATGTTTGACCGGAGTCAGCTATTCTGCTTCCTTGGCCGAGTCGCAGGTCAGGTCACGGTAATTGGGTGAATCAAACCCTATATTTTATTCACCCCCCTTAATTTGGCTGCCCGCAGAGCCCGCGGCTCAAGGAGCGTCCTCCTGAAGCGGCCTCTGCAAGGGCCGTTTCCATGCCCGATGGGCATGGGGAAACCGCAGGGGCAAATCACTTTTACCTGGTTCCTTTGACCCACTAATACTAAATGACTTCCCCCCCATCTCTGTCAAGTATTCTGTTTAGTCTTTAGGAGTTTGAAGGGCAGAGGCTGGAAGCTAGCAGAGTTGGAACTTAGTGTACCAGATAGGTCTCTATCAGCAGATGTGGCTTATGATTGAACAGTGGTGTCTGATTTTTGTGATCACATGCTTAGTAAGACAGTGAAACAAGAGAAAACAGGTACATGAATTGTTCACGGAGACCGTGTTACAGTCAGTTATGGACTTTGAAGGATTATAGTTCTGCTCTTAGCACAGGTAAGAAAATGGACAGCCAATTTTAGTTGTAATCAGCAATGAAACCGGCTGTGGTGATTTATTTACTGCACTGAAAACATTCCAGGTATAAAAGAGCTGGCAATATGGGTGGGCTATTTCTTCTCACCCTTTTAGATGTATTAGCTTCAACATGTTACTTTTCTATTCCAACATCCGTATTTGCCAGCATATAAGACATATTGGTGTATAAGATGCACCCCGTTATTTCCAAAATAGGCCACTATATGCAGTACAAGATGCACTCCCATTTCCCAGTGTATCTTAAGGGAAGGAGTGGGTCTTATACGCCAGCAAATACGGTAATTCTGGAAATGTCTTAGAGAAACACTGTAAATCTTTAGCCCCACAGCTTTGTGCTTTGTGTCATTGTAGGCCTGAGTATCTACATTTCTATAGGACCATGGACTCAGTGAAGAAAACAGCTACAGAGAGGTGTCGTGAACCCAGGGAGCAGGTCACATGAGGTATCAGGGGGACCCCACATGGGGCGATCCGTCTAGGTTCAGTGGTCCGTCTACCCCGAGAACACTCTCCCTCGGTCCACACATGGCTGAAATGGGGAAGATGGCACTTCTACACTTTAGGCAGGAATGTGGTAGCAAGTATGGTAACAAGGCTGAATTGCAGTCCGCTATATTGCCACTCCCCTCCTCCCCACAGAGAGAGCGGACTTGGCCCTGGGAAACTACCCTGCTCGAAGATAGCTTTTACCTTCACAGGCTGGGATGCCCTGGCAGATAATATTCCCAGGCCGATGATTGAAGCAAGTGGTCCTCCCTTCTGGATCACCATGGCAACCTTATCTCTCCCAAAGTAAAATGTCCTTTTGAGAAAGGTTGTGCCCTTGAGAAAATGTAGCCTTTTAGCTTGGACACAGTCCATTCTCTTGGCTCCTCTCTGCTCTGCAAAATAACTCCCCTTCTGGTTCAAAGATGACACTCCTCATATCAAAATCTTAGACTTTTTTCAGCAAAGTCGCTTGCCCAAATGTTGTATGGATCCCCTCTGTATTTTGACTCAAACATAAATCCGCTTGAGGTCACACAATCAAAGTTTCTTAGTACAATTTTACAGTCCCCTTGCAGTATTTCCAACATGGCTTTTAGATTAGAAACTGGAATGTATACAGTGCGAGCGAAACTGTTAGTAAATGTGGCTAATTATTGGATAAGAATTCTGTTTGCCCCATCTGGCTTACTCAAACTAGTGATGTCCGACCCTTGGATGTCACCATGGATTAGCTCTCTTGAAAGGACACTAACCACTTATGGCATTTCAAAACCTTATGTTCTTTCCTTAGGATCTATTCATGCTAGAGAGTTAATAAAACAAAGAATTCTCGATATACATCGCCAAAATGATTTAAGTAAACTACTTTCCCCATTGTTTGATAGATCAACTTTCAATGTTGCTAAGCCCTTAGCATACTTGTCTTTAATAAGAAATCCCGATCATAGACGTTCCTTCACACTTATTCGGTATAACATGCTTCCCTTCTCCTACAGGGAGGATTTCTTTAAGAAAGGCCTAGCACTCGAGTGTTTATGCCCATGTCAGTTAAATACGATAGAAACCTCTGAGCATATTCTGCTAGAGTGTCCCCTATATAATAAACCCAGGAGAGACCTTTTTAGTGTTTTCCCTAACTTGAAGTCTAACAATAAAATCAGAACACTGAATATTCTTTTATTGGGTGAAGGGCAAGATACGACGATAGCGGTCGCTAGATTCGCATGGTATGTAACTTGTATTCGTAAAGGCAAGATAAAATCAAAGGAAAAGGAAAATGCTTCCAGATTACAACTTGACTGTCATAGAATATGTCTGCAGGACATAGAAATAACAACCCCTGAAATTCTGGTTGTATGTTGCTATTGTATATATAATCTGGTGTTCATGATTTTGTGATAGTTTTATTAGGTTGCCTCACTTGTGTCAAGCAGCTTGATTTTGTGATATTGTAACACTGGCCTTGGGCTGTAATAAAGAATTTGTTGTTTGTTTGTTTGTATATCAAAATGCAAATCAAAGCAATCAATTTAACTACACTTTGAATACTAACTACGCTAAGCATAGTCCAGAGATAGGACTCCCTAAATCTATCCTAAATTAAGCAAGTTAAATAAAATAAGAAAATAGCTAACTCCATTAAGAAAGCATTTCTTCTGTCAGATTCTAAGTCCTTTGCCCCAGTAGTTTTGGCGAAGACTTGGAGCTACTAATGCGCTGGGCTTTGGGCTGGAAGCCCCCATCACATTTCCTTTAGATTTCCATGGTCTGGATTTGAAGTAACATAGGCTCGCACCTTCTCCCAAATGGTGCTCCTGAACCCTCAAAATCTTGGGTTTAAATATATTTTCTGGGGTCCTCACACCTTCCTCTAGAATGTTAAATGTGAGATTTTCTCATTGTTTTGACTAAATGTTGTTTATCCAAACAGGTGTTTATGATGTAACCAAATTCTCAGACATGAAATGATGTAACCTAATTCTCAGGTGTCTGTGCAGGTGTTGTTATCACCCTGCCCCCAGATGTTTGAACAGATATTAATGTCCCATGACCCACTTCTATGTGAATGTCACCTTTCCCCTCACTCTAAGGTGATGGGTTATTGACCGATTATAATGTTGGGAATCCCCCTTGTTATGCAAGTGTGAGCTCCCTCACAGGTGTCTAAGTGACTGGCATTGCTACTTAGCAACCTTGATACTTAGTGATGTGTTGATGTGTGGTATTTCTGGTATGTGTACTGGAATGCTTCAGTCTGCTTCCCTATCGAGTTAGCTATCCTCAAACCTACAGAGAATATACTATCTGAATCTTAACACTTAATAAATGTAAAGAAAATTAAAATATGAAATCATCCGTTGTGATTATCATGACAAGAGGAACTTTAAATTCCTTTGTATGTGCTACCCATCTGTACCTGCTTATTAATGGGAAATAAGACCTTCAATTTATCTCCTATCTGAAGAAGTCATGAAAGCAAATTCATCTTCTGTCTGAAAGGGTGTTAAAGCAATGTCAAAGGGGTCTAAATGCCTCTTATCTTTTAACTTTAATAGCCAGTTTACTCCCTTCCCAAAAGACATGGTAGTAGAGGATGCTTGTCTTACTGAACAACAGAAGTATATTCAACATGTTAATAGAATGGTCCTTTCAAGATATATAAATGAGTTGGAAAGTTTATTAAAGAGCTCAGCCTCATGCCGGCTCATCTGCTGTCTGTTTGTGGTTTTTTTCATGCTGTATCAGGAAACATTACACATTGTGCATGCCCCAGAACTAATCTTTCTCTCTGCCAAGGTGTGAGTATTAAATAGGGTAGCTAGTTTTGTTATATTCTGGTGAATTGATTGGTCAAAATCCTGCCTCTGTACGTTGCTCTATTAACTTGGGAAATGTTTTCCCTTTTGATAACTGAGTGGAAAGTTTTGATTTTTGTACCTTAACCTCCCCCCTTTAAATAAAATATAAAAACCCTTTCAAACAACTGTCTGGATTTTTGGCTTAGATTGTTTGTGGCACTAAATCCCTGGTCTTACCTCAATCTCAGGATAAGAAGTGTAGTGTGGCTGAGTGGCAATGGAGAAGGAGTCCCTCAGACCGGTATCCCCATGGCAACACCCACTCACTTTTTTGCTTTTGGAGGATGGTTTGAATCCCCCGTTGTAAAAATACTCCATTTCTTAAATGGTAGCATACCTGTAGAAACCCATGATTCCCCACACCTATTTGTCTAAAATGCAGCAGCGTTGATGCTGTCAGAAGACACAACTATGTCTGAAAATAGTCATCCATCACTGTTGGCACTACAACTGAGAATGCCAATTTGAAGAAGCTTCTAATGTTGGCACTAGATTATAGCTTTGAGGAAATTGATTTCTGTTATTTCTAGCTCCACAATAGCCACCAAGCACTTCCTGGCTGCTCCATAAGGAAAAAAGAGGCTGGCTTGATCTTTGCACCAAGTATTGTCAGTTTTCTCCTCCCCTAAGAAACAACAGGAAGGATATACTCAAAGAGACAAACAATTCTAGAGTATCGGTATAGGAAGGAACCTAGTCTGGAGACTTTCTTGCACATCACCACTTGTCAAGCTGTGCAGAACAATTTTTTTCCTTTTAAAAGGAAGGAAAACACGAAGAACTGAGCCACTGTCTTACTTAGCTTGACCCCAAGAGACGTCTCTCAGAAAATCAATACAGACAACAAGAACACTCTAGGGAAGTTGACCTGCACAGATAAAGTACATAACATAAATCACTTTTCCTGTTGGAAAAGGGGAATCGCTCACATTTCTTTTCATACTTTTTAGTGTGAAAACATTATATCTAAGTAGAAGTAAAATGTGGTGGGAATTTCTTTTTGGTATACTCTCTAGAGCCTGTAACCTGCAGCTAAAAGAGAACTGGGCAGAATTGAATTTTCTTGTACTATGTAGGGTTAGAGCATGGTAAAGGACTGTTTACACCAGCTTCAGAAATCATGGGTGTTAGTGATGGGCATATAAAAAATTCCTACCACACTGTGGGCATGGCCATGTGATTGGGTGGGCATGGCCTGTTGGCCATGTGACTGCTCTTCACTATAGAGCTATGAAAATAGAAGCCTCTTCTATTTTCATCACTCTATAGTGAACCTCTGAAGCCATTTTCCCCTTCCTCCAAGGCTTTTCCAGGGCTCTGTTTCACCCCAAAGTGCCTCCCCAGCCACTCCGAAGTGGCTGGGGATGCGCTTTGGGGTGAAACAGAGCCCAGGAAAAGCCTTTGATGAAGGGGGAAATGGAGCCAGCCCCTCCGAAGCGTCTTCTAGGAGGAGGAGGGGTAGGGAGGTGGGCAGGGCCAACCATTTTTACTACCGATATTTGTGTACTGGTGCGAACCTGCTGATGCCCACCACTGATGGGTGTATGCAGCCTTTGTGAAGGAAATTCCCCCATTTCTTTCTTCTTCTGTTTCCAAGAAGCACCAGTGTTGATGGATATTTGGATGTTCTGTCTCAGATGGCACATTCAGATGTCCAGATCTACCAAAGACATCTCCTTGAGGTGTGTTTTCTTGTTGCAAGTGCAACCTGCTTACATCTGTACCGAGTGTGAGGCATTCAAACACACACACACACACACACACACACACACACACACACACACACACACACACACACACACACACACACACACACACACACACACACACACACACACACACTATATATAACTGGGACTTCAGCAGGAGATGTGGTCCATTTATCAAACATAGAGCCATCGTATGCATTTTTGAATTTTCCAAACACAAGGAGACATCTTTTTAGAATGCTTTTAAAAGAAGCAAAAATAATTTCACCCACTATCAATATGAGCACATAATATCGAAAGCTTTGGAGAAATCCAACAAATGATATAATCTAAACTGTAAACAAGGGGGAAAAACAACAATAACAGGACATGGCTTGATCAAAGTTACAAGCCAAAGATGGGGAAGACAATAAAATGATACTGTAACAGTCTCTAAAGAAGCAGAGTAAGAAGAAGAAGAAGAGAGAGAAAAAGTAGGCTTTAAAAATGAAAAAGTGTTTTTATCTTTACAGAGTAAATATAGAAACAAATGTAATTTCACAGATAGTGACATTTTGCAATGTTTTGCAGGTGATGAAGCAGCTGCTCTTCCTGAATACATAAACCAAAGGAGGTTGTACTACTTTTGGCATCAAACACCTTTTCCTGTTCTTGGTTTGCTGCCATCACACCCACTTACACTCTCCTTGAAATGTTAATATGTAGAGGAAAGGCAGCAAAGTACAAAAAAGTACCGTGCTTGCATGATAAAATAGTACCCTGACCCCAAGCAGATTTGCCACAGTTGGGAACCCAGCAGTGACTCTGCTCTCTCATATCTTAAGAGCCACCATGCCACGCTGTTGTTTATCCACCTATTCTGATATCTGAAGGAAGGCAGAGTTAGGCCTGGCTAGTGTATGGATAGGAGACCTCCACACAGAGTTTAAAAAAATGAAATTGAGGCATAAAAGGCTAAGACAGCAGACATTTAACTGATTAAAATGTAAAAAACAGTTCCATGAAAAATCACCACAATATGAAATGCAGTCGAATTAAGAGGGGGAAACTTGAAATAGACTTGTTACAATAAACCTAGCTTGTTGAATGATTTTTTCTCTGTGAGGGGAAGCAATCATGTCTTTGGGGGTGGTTCTTTACTCTACCAGGGTAGCCCAACATTCCCTTGCAGCTCCTTCTAGGCTCTTGGGTGTGCCTGGATTTTGGAGAGGAGGGGGTGTGGCTTGGCAGAGAGGGGCATGGTCTAAAATTTCCCTTATTTTAATGTCCAATACTTGACAGGTATGGATATAAATCCATAAATAAATTTACAGATTATGGAGATGCATTTCCAATGAATAAAAACATTTTATCTCATTTTGGCTTCTGGCAAAAGTAAAAAGCTGCAAAAAAAAATGCAGCTGAAAAGCATTGACTCACAGTGCCCTGTGATTAGCAGGTAGCATGGTTTGCATGTTGATGTGACAGACTGAATCAAGAGTCGCCCCACATAGGTACACAGTCCACAGCTCAGCAACTGCCCTTTCCCCATAGCTCTTAGGCAGAGGCTTCTGTGGGCTGGTTGGGGTGTGACACTGGACCACAGGCTTTAGAAAAATTGCTTCAGTGAACTCTATCTCTCAGAAGCTATGTTGGCAGAGTGGTAGCCCAGAAAATTTACATTTCCAAGCTCTGCACTGGGCTAACTGTAGGAATTGAGATACTCTTTGCCTGTCCACAGGAATTTGCATCCAAGCTTTTAATGGCTCTAGTACTCACAATGACCCATTTCTGCTAAACTTTCTCAGACGGGTTATGCACTCAGAAGTCCTTGCCATTTAAACTACACTTCTAAAACATGTTTATTTGGATATAAGGGGTTTTTCTCTCCTTTGAAATGTTTAAATCAGTGGTTCCCAGTGTGGGGGCCCACACCCAACAGGGGGACTTCAATTCTCAGAAGCCTAAGTCAGTACATTGACTGATCAGTGCTTTGGGGAATAGACTTAGGCTTCTGGGAATTGAAGTCCAAAAACCAAAGGTTGGGTAACGCTGATCTAAATCTAGGATAGAGAGCATATACTCCTGCAAAATGCTGGACTGCAGCTCCCATTGACTGTTACTGCTGGCTACACTGGATGAGAATGATAATACTATAGTAAAATAGTATTTACCACTGGTAACTGTACTTTTGGATACAAACCTGTTTTTTGAGTCACAGTCTTATTTGTACATCTTGCGGAATGAAAGTTCTCAAACAAATAAGAAAAAGTACTTTTTCACCCAGAGGATCACTGGTCTATGGAACTCCCTGCCAGAAGAAGTGGTGACAGCTGTCAGTCTTGACAGCTTTAAGAAAGGATTAGACAAGTTAATGGAGGACAAGGGTATCAATGGCTATAATTATGGATACCTAAGGACAACCTCCGGGTTGGAGAGATAGGCAGGATATCTCTCAATGCCATTTCCAGGGAATCCTAAGCAGGTGAAGGCATCTGCTTGGGAATACCCTGAAGGAAATGGTGAGCCACTTTCGTGTTCAGTGAATGAAGAAGCAGACGAGTGGAGTAGTGAAATTCAGCTCTTTAATAATGGGGTTTGAACACAGTTTGGATGGGGCAAAACTCGGACTTATATACACTATAAACAGTAACAGTAACAATAATACAACAAGCCAATTGGCTAACAGAGTGTACACATTTTCGATCCACTTATTTGCATAAGAATAGATACATGAGAAAAGATACATTCTGCTCCTGTCAGAAAACACAGTTAACATACATAACAGCCACTGTGTGAGAGAGAATGCTGGACTGGATGGACTGTGGCCTGTTCCAGCAAGGCTGTTCTTATGTTCTTACTAGCATATTTTGCCCGGCGGTGCCGGGCTTTTTAAAATTGTGTTGGATAGTAAAGGGTTTTTTTTTTCTTGAACCAATGGTGCTGGGCTGTTTTAAATGGTGATGTAAGTTTTTTTTTGATTTTTTGGCTTTGAGGCGCTGTGTCCGCCTGCGGTGGACTTGCGCTCCCAGTGGGTGTTGTATTTGGCTTTTTTTTTGTGTGTGCCGGCTTCCTCAGTGCCGGGCTGTTTAAAGTGGTTTTTGAAGGTTTTTGTTTTTTGTTTATGGAAATGAGGTTAGTCTGGTTTTTTTTTTGTTTGTGAAAATGTTTATTTATACACACAGACTGTTTTAAACTGTGTTGTTATGTTGTTTTTTTTTGGATTTTAAAAAGAGGACAGGTTGTTGTTTTTATTTTAATTATTGTATTTTTAAAAAGAATGTGTTACTTTGTGAATTTTTGTAAATAGTTTTACTTTGGATAATAATTTTTAAAATGTGTAAATATATTTTTTATTAAATTGAATGTATTTTACAGTGTTTTTTTATTTTTTATTGAAAATTTAATTTTTTATCTGTGAATTATTTTTGTTTTTTTTTGGATATTTTTGAATGGTTTTTGAATTGATTAACCTATTTTTTTGGGATTTATTGAATATTTGGGAATATTTTGGATGTTTTTTCTCCTTTGGCCACTGAGTGGTGGTGTTGAGCAATTTTTTTGTATTGCTTATTCGGGTGAGTCTCTTCTCTTCATTTCAGTTCTGGTTTTCATCGAGGCAAGTCGTCTATTGGTAAGCTCTTTCCGTGTTTTTTTAAGGGGGGGTTGTTTTGGGTTGGAGGGCGTTCTGTTTGTGTTTAGGGTTTTGGGTGGGGGTTTGTGTGTGTGTGTTTTTGAATGTTTTTGGGTTTTGGTTGGGGGTTTCTTTGTGTGTCTTTTTGATTGTTTTTGTTTTTTAGGGTTTGAGGTGGGGCTTTCTGTGTGTGTGTGTGTGTGTGTTCTTGAATATTTTTGGTTTTTTAAAAATGTGTTTGCATTGTTACGTGTCTGTTTTTGATTTCTTTTTTGGGTATTTTCGTGGGCCAGTCTTGATGGCTGGCCCGCGGAAATACCATCGCCGCTTCATGTGGCGTTTTGGGGGGGGGTATTGCTGTTGCCCGGGCTGGGTTGCGGTGTGTGTGTTTGTTGGGTGCCATTGCCCAGGCTGGGTTGCGGTGTGTGTGTTTGTTGGGTGGGTGTTTGCCTCGCCACTTTTGGGGGATGGTATTGTGTGTTTGGGGGTGGGAGTTTGCTTGCTGGCATTTTTTGTCTTGCCACGGCTATTTTTGCAGTGTTTGGGGGGGGGGAGTTGGATTTTTTTCCAGCGAGTTTGTCTCGCTGGGCTTGCCGTGTCTTTGCCGGGGCAGCGTGGGGGAGAGGGTGTCCCTCTCTTCCCCGTTGCTCTGTGTAAGATGGCCGGCGGGTTTGCATGGTGTATTGTTTTTTGGGTTTGTGTGTTTGTGTTTTCTGGGCGCTGCGTCCGCCTGCGGCGGACTTGCGCTCTCGGTTTCTGTTTGTTTTTATTTTTCGCACACCGGCTTCTTCAGCATTCTGCACGCTCATGGCGCGCAGGATGCTGGGGATTGTAGTTTTGGCTGCGCGTGTTTGCTTTCTGCGGCGGTTTTTCTCTTGCAGCTTTTTTTTGATTGGCCGCGGCGCGTTTCCGAACGTTCCTTTTGCCGCGCCGCTCAGCCTGATTGGCTCTGGCGTGGCACGGTGAAAGGAACTTTGGGAATTGAAGTTCCCTTTTTTTGTTTGCGACTGGGGGGCTCCTGCCCCCGGGCCGAAAATTTCAACCCGACAGTTACCTGCGAACCCCGTTCGGGCGAGTGAACGGAGGCTCGGACGGGGCTAGTGGGGCCTGGTGCAACATCCTTTGTCACATTCCAACGGTTAACGCACCATTTTATAGGTATAGATTCTTGTGAACCATTTCCATTAAATACAGGTGAAACTCGGAAAATTAGAATATCATGCAAATGTTCATTCAGTTCAGTAATGCAACTTAAAAAGTGAAACAAATATATGAGATATACGCATTACATGCAAAGCGAGATAGTTCAAGCCTTACTTTGTTATAATATTGATGTTTATGGCTTACAGTTTATGAAAACCCCAACCCCCCAATCTCATGTACCCCACAATCATCACATAATCTCATGTATGCTGTACGCCATGATCATCACAATTATAATTAAGGCATGACATGTCTCGCTTTGCATGTAATGAGTCTATCTCATATATTGGTTTCACTTTTTAAGTGAAATGAATGAACATTTGCATGATATTCTAATTTTCCAAGTTTTACCTGTACCTTCCTCAAACATCTCATTTCTATGGTGACCAACTTTTGTTTATGTTTTGTTGAAAGTATCCATGTTTAGTACTGGTAACATAATGGTACTGGCTTTCCTTCCAAAAAGGTTGCTCTTCTCTTCCTAGCTCGGCATCCACTTCCTTTTCCGCCGGTTGTGTTTATGCACAGCATGTGTTTAGTGATCCTAAAATATGGTCTTCTGTTAATTACTTCTAACCATTTATCCTCCTGGTTTTTGAGGGCCCCCCCTCCCCAAGGCATCTCTTTGCATTTGAACATGGGCTTCTATGGCAATTTGGTGTAAAGTGGAATATCCTTGCCATTACTGTACAGGATCTGTCCTCATGGTCTCTTGTAGCCTGTAGCTTTTCAGTATACTGCATGTCAACCCACAACAATACTTGTCTCACTGTACCTGCCTAGCCCTGCTTAGGCTAAAAGTAAAAAAGACCCACAAGAGCATGAATAACAGAGCACAGCACATCATGGATCACTGCATTGAGGAAAACAAATGCTTGCTGCCTGTGTTTGAAAGAGATTCAGCTTTGTTTGCTGAGCACTTAGCAGCAAAGAAAAATGAAGGAAGCCAGGAGGCAGGAAAATGGGAGAGCATTGATCCAGCTGACATGCAGCCAAAGATGTAATCTGTATGACTAGGTTTTATAAAGGGGGATATTGACATTGCAGCTGCCTAAATCGGCCATGGAGTGGATTAGGTTGGCGATCCAGCTCTTATCTGTCAGTGCTCTACCAACATGGCCCCACTTAATGCATACCTGTCAAGTATCCCGGATTGGCCGGGATTTCCCATATTTCTGCACTGCTTCCTCCACTTTCCCGCCGCCATCCCGTAATTTGACCGGTGGGTAAAGTAGTTACTGCACATGCACATATGCGCAGAACCCTTCTGCGCAGGTCCCATATTTTCCAGAGCCGTGCTTGACGGGTATGACTTAATGGGATCTCACAGCTGCTGTACAGCTGCTCTCAGGGATTCCCCATTAGAGGCAAATGCAAAGCCAAGTGTGTGTTGCACGATGTGTTGCAATGTATACACCACCAATTAGCTGCACACCATCCCCCCATGGTCACGGCCATTTAACAGACCTCCTTGTACATCTAAATATTCTTGATGTAGTCGTCCTGCCCACAATTAATAATTTGTTTCTCTAAATTGGACCCCCCTCCCC
The DNA here is from genome assembly GCA_035047305.1 of Bradypodion pumilum. Taxonomy (NCBI): domain Eukaryota; kingdom Metazoa; phylum Chordata; class Lepidosauria; order Squamata; family Chamaeleonidae; genus Bradypodion; species Bradypodion pumilum. The sequence goes on along the minus strand of JAWDJD010000001.1, from coordinate 185,059,184 downwards.
CGAAAGGTTGCTTTACAGCACTTGGAGTGCACATAATTGCTTTTAACAAAATGTGTGTAGATAGAATTGTGCTGTCAAGGGTAAAATACACCCTTGCTGCTCATAATTAAATGTAAAGGAACATAAGTGCAATGCCAGAGAATGCAATAAAAGGCATGTCTCATTAAAAAAACAGCCCTAATGCCAAAAAGGCAAAGAAGAATAGAGAGAAGAAAAAGAGAGGGAACAAAGAACTAAGCATTTTCCCACCCCCCACTCCCTTGCCTGGCCTTCCGTTCTCATAAAATATTGCCCTTCCAAGATGCCAGTTTCTTTTCTCCAAGGATGCTAGTGTGAATACTGGGGATTTCACATGAAGTGAGGACTCCAGGAGGCACTATAATAACATAATATTAATAATAATTTCATGATTGAAATTATTCTGGGTTGAAAGGATTTTTGCGGAAGAAACTCTGTCCAGGGAACACCCAAATGAAGCTCCTTTCATGTCCCCAAGAGCTGGGACAGAGACAGGCACTCAATCTGTCATGCAGTGCCCAGGTCTTGAACTGCTGACTTGCCAGCCTTCCGGCTAGCAATGTGAGTTCCTTAACCACCGAGCCACTGCAGCCCCTAACATTAGAAAGCAACAAACCTTATTCCCAGACTATACTGTAAATCATGTTTTGACGGTGCTTGTCTTTCAAGAGCAAAGGCAGATTAGGAGGGAGATGCCTGGATCCTTTGAGCTAAAAAAAAAAGGGGGGGGGGGAAGGGGATCAGTCCAGTATCCTTTGTTAACAAATTAGTCATCTGACCATATCAGGTTAAAATACATTAGATAAAATATGATTACAAATCAGAATAAAAACAGATTAAAAGTAGAATCACAATAAAATGAGGCATAAAATTTACTCAATAAAATCCATCACCTTTGCATGCAACCCCTATCTGATCAATAAAACATCTTCTCTTTTGAATGGCCCCAACTATAAACTTGACAGATCTAATATTTACATATTTATTTGTGCCTGGAAGGAAGGATGTTAATCTTTTATTAAGGTCCCAGTATTTCATTTTCTCTAGTAATGTCTGTAATAATGTATGTCTCTCTAGTAATGTCTGTGAAGAGACCCTCCAGCCATGGACGCCAGGATCCCCTCCATCTGCCAGCACTCCTGGGCCCCGCACCTCTCCGGGCTTGAAAAGGCCATTATGGCGGCAGGACCTCACCAACGCCTCCCTTGGAATTTGCCTGTGTCCAAGGTGGAGAGGCCATTATAGTATTGTATTGTTGTATATTATTATATGCTGTTTTGTAGATTGAATTTTTTTGGTGTATGGGACCAAAGACAACCGGACAACCGAAAGGTTGGTTTAACACAGGTTTATTGCATTGCATGAGGTTCCAGTGAAGCATGAGGAATGGCGGTGATACATCTCAATATATACAGTAGCTCTCTACATTTGAATCTTGTAGCACGGTAGCTGATTGGTTGCTACCGGCGTGGCCTCGCCCAGGCACGCCTCTTTCTTCAGCTGCTGAATGCAGGTCTTGCTTCAGCTGCTGAATGCAGGTCTTTCTTCAGCTGCTGAATGCAGGTCTTGCTTCAGCTGCTGAATGCAGGTCTTTCTTCAGCTGCTGAATGCGGGGAAGGTTTTCCCGCGGCTGTCCGTGATTGAGCAATGTGAACCATGTGAGAGTGAACGCTCGCAGCTGCCCTCTATAGGCTGTCTGCTCGCGTTCCTTCATAGCTGATATCGTTTGTATCTGGAGTGGTTACAATCTTGCCTTACAGTATAATGAACATGCATACATACATAACATCCCTCCCCCCTAGGATGGGACGAAGTCCCGCAACCATTGTGGCTTGCCGCACGTTCGCTTGGGGCGTGCTTGCGCCTGCCCTAATTCTGGAGAGCCTGTGATCCCTGACTCCGCGGGCGCTTGTCCTGCAACGGGAAACGGGGATTCGTTCGTGGCTCTGTGGGGCGTCCGTGCCTGCCTTGCGCTTGGGGAAGGGAATGGGATGAACAGTTGGGAGGTAAATCCCTGCCTATTGCCCTCGGACCCCGGGGACCCTCCTAGTGTGAACCGCGGCACCGATGAGGTCGCCCTTGGGGAATGGCTGCCTTCTGATCCCTGCTCGGGGGACCTTAAGACTGTGGTGGTGGGCGGACTCGCTGATGCCTCTGGTCTTGGAGGTGTCGGTCTCCGGAACATGGGCGCTATATTGCATTCTAACTCACAGGGGCTACTGGGACTGGAGGTACCAGGGGCTGAACTGAAACCCCTCTTTTCGCTAGGACGGGTGGGGGACCACTCCGCTAACTCCCCCTGGTACTGTAAATCAACGTCTAAACCTCTATGGGCCTCTGAGCCTCGGGGGGACTTCCGCGGCTTCCGCGGGGTATGAGTGTGGTTGGGGCTCCTCCTTTCTGACGGGGACTCCCGCAACCCGGGGCTCCTCCTCTCTGGCAGGGACTCCCGCAAAAGATTTCCGTGGATCGATTCCCTTTCCTCCCCCCTTGGTGGGGACCCATGCTCCCCTTTTCCTCCCCCTTGGGCTAAACGGGTGGGGGAGTACCCTAACGCTGAATCAATGCTGGCCTCATCCTCGTCTTGCTCTCCGGGACCCTACGCCTGAGTTGGTCCACGTGTCGCCTCCACAGGAAACCTGTACTGGTCTCTACTCGGTATGAGACGGGGCCGGTTTGGTCTACTACGGTGCCCGGCACCCAGGCTGGCCCCGCGCTGGCGTAATTCCTGCAGTATACTGGGGCGCCTATGCCGAAACTCTTGGTGGGTTCCACCCCTATGTTCCGCCCCTTGTCCTCTACTCTCGTGGGGTCTAGCTTGGATATCCCCGTGGCCAGCTTCCTGCGCATCAACAGCTCTGCGGGGGAGTACCCTGACGCTAAGGGGGTGACCCTGTATCTCAGCAGGAATTGGCACAATTTCAGGTCGAGGTCTCCGGGACCCATGCGCAGTAGCGCGTCTTTCGTGGTGCGCACGAGGCGCTCTACTTGGCCATTGGTGGCCGGGTGAAAGGGGGCGGAGGTGACGTGCCGAATGGCGTTGCGTTCCATGAATGCCCTGAACTCGGCGGACGTGAAACAGCTAGCGTTATCGCTGACGAGGGTGTCGGGTAAACCGAACGTGGAAAAGACCCTCCTTAACTGTTTAATGGTTGTGGTCGAGGAGGTGCTCGAGACTGGAATGACCTCCAACCACTTAGAGAACGCGTCCACCACGAGGAGGAAAAGCGTTCCCCTGAATGGGCCAGCAAAGTCTACGTGAACTCGGGACCAGGGTCCCCTCGCAGCGTCCCATTCCCTAGGTGGCGAGCGAGCCTCTTCTGGCCTTGAGCTTTGGCACGCCTCACAAGTGCCGACCATGTGTTCGATGTCGGCGTCTAACTGGGGCCACCAAAAGTAACTGCGGGCTAGTGCCTTAGAGCGTACGATCCCCGGGTGGCTGACGTGCAGCAGTTTAAGCACCCTCGGCCGGAGAGACGTGGGGATCACTACCCGCTGTCCCCACAAGAGGCAACCCCTCTCCAGGGACAACTCTAATCTCTTTTTGAAGAATGTGTCAAATTCCGCTGCTGGGGAAGACACGGGCCACCCTTTCTGCACCCAGGAGCAAACTGTGGCCAGCGCTTTGTCCTTGCCTGTCGCTTTGGCGATTTCGGCCGGTACTACTGGAGGGGAGTCTAGGACCTCTATCATTAAGACCTGGCGGTCCCTCTCTACTCCGCCCACGTGGCAGCAATCCCGGGGAATGGGGGACCTCGACAGAGCGTCGGCATGGCTTATCTCCCTCCCGGGCCGGTATACCAACGCGTGCTGATACGCGTTGAGAAAAATGGCCCATCTGAGCATTCTCGGGGACAGGATCTGGGGTGTGGGCTTGTCTGCGGTGAAGATGCCCAGCAAAGGCTTGTGGTCAGTCACTATGGTGAAGGGGCGGCCGTACACGAAATCATGAAATTTCTTGGTCCCCGCAATTATTGCTAGCGCCTCTCTGTCTGTCTGAGCATAATTCCTCTCCGCTTGGGACAGGGATCTAGAGTAGAAAGCTATCGGGGCCTCCCTACCGTTCTCCAGCACGTGGCAAAGCACCGCCCCCACCCCCACCGGGGATGCATCGCATATCAGGACCACCGGGTGTTTGGGATTGAAGTGGGTCAGTACAGCATCTGATGCCAGGAGTCGCTTCAGGTCATTGAAAGCCTTTTCCTGGACGTCGCCCCACTTCCATGCCTCGTCCTTTTTTAACAATTTGTGTAGCGGTTCTGCCACGGCTGCCTTCCGCGGGAGGAAGGAGTGGTAGAAGTTGAGCAGTCCGAGGAACGACTGCAACTCGGGCTTGGAGGTGGGGCGAGGGGCCTTTTTGATGGTGGCTACCTTGGATTGGGCTGGCCTAATTCCCTCGGGAGTAACACGGAACCCTAGGAACTCAACCTCTGTAGCGAAGAAGACGCATTTGTCTTTCCGCAACCTCAACCCCGCCTTTTCGAATATTGTCAGGACCTTTCCCAACCTTGTTGCTAATTCGGCCCGGCTCCCCCCTGTAATTAATACGTCATCAAAATAGGGTAACACCCCCTCCAACCCCTTCAGGAGGCGTTCCACCAATGACTGGAAAATCCCGGGCGCCGAATTCACGCCGAATTGGAGGCGCGAAACCTGGAACGCCCCTTTGTGGGTGACTATGGTTTGTGCAGCAGCTGCGGCGGGGGTCACCGGGAGTTGCTGGTAGGCTTGGGCCAGGTCGAGTTTGGCGAAACACCTCCCCCCGTGTAACCTGGCCAATAAGTGGCTGACTACCGGCACCGGATACGCATTAGGGCGGATCGCCTTATTGATGGTGCACTTGTAATCAGCGCATATTCGGACTTCCCCGTTGGCCTTGAGCGCTGTTACAATGGGAGTTTCCCACTCCGCAGAATCAACAGGAACAAGAATCCCCTGGCCCACTAATTTGTCCAATTCCGCCTCAATTTTGTCCTTTAGTGCGAAAGGCACTCTGCGCGGTTTAAGTCTGATTGGACGCACTCCAGGGTCCAGGTCGAAAGTCACTGGGGGGCCCTTGAATTTTCCTAGCCCCTTTTTAAAAACCTCGGGGTGCGCGTCGCACACGCTCTGTATTGGATCAGTCCCGGCGGCGTGTGCTCCCACGGCGTGCACCCCCCCAATGAACAACCCCAGGGGCTGGAACCATTGAGTCCCGAGGAGGCTGCATTTACCCCCCTTGAGGACGACTAAGGGAAGCGTTGCGGTGTACTTTTTGAACTGGACATGGAACTTCCCAACCCCCAACACTGGGATGCGGTTCCCCTGCACGTCCTTCAGCGTGGCCCTCAACGCCTTGAGCTTGGGCCGCACGCGGGGGGCGATTTTCATGAACTCCCCCTGGGAAATAATGGAGTATGAGGAACCCGAATCCACCTCCATCCTAACAGGGGCCCCTTGTATTACTACCTCAACGAAGTAACGGGGGTGCTCCGTGGAAATGCTGCAAACCGGCGCGTCGTCCTCGCTGTCGTCGGAGACTCGTCCTACTCCGTCCCGCGTCCTCGTGGTCCGTGTGCCGTCCTTCGGCCTCGTGGTGCGGTCCTGCCTCGTGGTGCGGTCCTGCCTCGCCGAGCGGTCTGGAGAACTCCGGGTGGCCTCGCGTCGTTTCCGGCAGACCTTGGCGATGTGCCCGCGCCGGCCGCAGTTGTGGCACTCGGCCTTGCGGAATGGGCATTTGGTGCGGGCGTGGGCGGCGCCGCAGCCATCACAGCGCCGGCCCTCTCTCTGGACCCTCCGGACGTCCTCGTCGTCGCTGCTCTCTGCAGAAGACGAGTTCGAAGTCCGCCGGGCCGCGCGCACCGAACTCTCTGCCTTGGCGGTCTTCGGGCGCCAGTCCTGAAGTTCGCGCACCCCGGCCGACGTGGCCTCTGCGGCCTGTGCCGCGTCGAGGACTTGTTGCCACGTGGGAGGCGGCTCCCTTTTCATCAGCGCGCGCTGAGTCTCTGTGTCCCTCAGACCGCAGAGCAGGCAGTCCCGGAGGGTGACGTCGGGGAGTTCCCACTTGCAAGGGCCGGCGGCCAACCGCAGGGCCGCGGCGAACTCATCGACCGATTCTCCGGGTGCCTGGACTCGCCTCCAGAACGCGCTCCGAGCGGGGAACATCGCTATTGCCGGCCGGAGATGGGCGCGCAGCGCCGCCAGGAGCTCTGTGGCCTTGAGGTCGCCCACCTTCCTCGGCGCGATCAGGTCCACCAAGGTCCTCTTGGTTTCTTGTCCGAGCATGCGGACGAAGATGGCCCTCTTTTTGGCCTCGTCTGAGACTTCGAGCTCCACCAGCGCAGCGTTGAAGTCTATCTCAAACAGCTCCAAGTCTCCCGGCTTCCTGATCTCGTAGCCGGCGCATGTCTTGGTCCCGTGGGCAGCCATTATCCCACCTTCGTCGCCAGTTTGGTGTATGGGACCAAAGACAACCGGACAACCGAAAGGTTGGTTTAACACAGGTTTATTGCATTGCATGAGGTTCCAGTGAAGCATGAGGAATGGCGGTGATACATCTCAATATATACAGTAGCTCTCTACATTTGAATCTTGTAGCACGGTAGCTGATTGGTTGCTACCGGCGTGGCCTCGCCCAGGCACGCCTCTTTCTTCAGCTGCTGAATGCAGGTCTTGCTTCAGCTGCTGAATGCAGGTCTTTCTTCAGCTGCTGAATGCAGGTCTTGCTTCAGCTGCTGAATGCAGGTCTTGCTTCAGCTGCTGAATGCGGGGAAGGTTTTCCCGCGGCTGTCCGTGATTGAGCAATGTGAACCATGTGAGAGTGAACGCTCGCAGCTGCCCTCTATAGGCTGTCTGCTCGCGTTCCTTCATAGCTGATATCGTTTGTATCTGGAGTGGTTACAATCTTGCCTTACAGTATAATGAACATGCATACATACATAACAATTTTGTACATTATATTACTGTGTATTTGGTGTGTATATTGTTTAATTATCATGTGAGCTGCCCTGAGTCGGGTTCCCTGATTGGGCGGCATACAAGTGCGAAAATTAAATTAAATTAAATAAATACTCTTATTGTGGCATATAATTGACAACAAAACAGCACAGGTGCAATATTTTCTATTTCTGGTGTTCCGCAGACACACGTTCTCTTGAAAAAGGGGATCAATCACTAAATGAAATCATAAGATGGATCGGGTAGAGGCATAACCAAACATATACCCATTTGACTTTTGCACCTGACAAATGTGATGGGTTTGGGGTGGATATACCTCCTCTGGGCTGTGGGCAGCTTTGCTACTGTGCAACCTCCATCGAGAGAACAATCCCCCATTTTCTTGGGACCATGTGGTGTTTTTTTTTTGGGGGGGGGGAATGACTATGTCGGGGTCTGCTGCCTCAATAAGCGTGCTGGTAGCAAGCAGCACTCACTGAGAAGCTCCCTTATTGCAACTGGCCGAGAAGGTTTCCATTTGCTAGGGGGCAAAGATCCGCAGTCTCTCCCTAGAGATGAGAGAAAAATGGTGAAGTCTCATGATTTACCCAAAGGTAAATTAATGTCCAAAATCTGATTAGGGCTGGCCAAGCCCTGCTGGACAACATTCCCATGAGAATGGATCTTTGTTTACCCTTCCATAGAGGGGTGCCTAAAGATTGGCATTGGATTGCTGGTGTGAACGTGTGGGAGCTGGAAGCATACCTTTCCCTCCTTCCTAGGAGTTGCCGCTTTTCAGGGTTGCATCTGGAAAACATCTTGCAGGCTTCTTTCTTTACGAACCCATGTTGCAGAACAATGGTTCTGTTTAACACACTCTCAGCAATCTAACCCCTTCTCCTACTCCCAGGTTGAGCTTTGGGAGTTAGTAAAGACTTCGATACAAAAAGTATCTTTTCTCTGGCTTTTATTTCATAAAAGTAAAAACAGTTCAAAATTGAAATCTGCACCCTAGCCTTAGAGTTTAGCTAGGCTGCTTTCTTAGAAAGATAGCATAGATTCAAAGAGTCTTTTTAAAAGTGTTCATATTGCGGTGCATGGAGGCCCATAGAATTCAATAGGAGATTAGGGTAAAAAGGACAGCATGCCTATTAGCTTTTCAAGTCCTCACCTCCCTCAACTCAATTGTTTTTATTAAGGAGAATTCTTATAGGGTTTTGGTGAAAAACTTCAAATCAATTTGCGCCATCTGTACGTCAATACTTTGACTGACAGACTATTCCTTAAATCTAGAGTGAGATGGCAGGGTGCACCTGCTTTCCCAGTCCAGACTTGGTAAATTTCCCTAAAAGTGGGAAACCGTTTATAACTTTAGTGTAAGGGACCAAAGACAACGAAACAGCCGAAGGGTTGGCTTAACACAGGTTTATTGCATGATGATCCGGAGGAACATGTGGTAATGGCGGATGGGTAGCTCAATATATACAGCTGGCTATACATTTGAATGTGGCTCGTCGACAGACTATTGGTTGCTGCCTGCGTGACGTCGTAGAAGGTCACGCCCTTCTTGACCAGGTGAAGAGGTGGCGGGGAATCTTCCCGCGCTGCTGATCCAGGTGAAACTGAGCCATGAGAGCTGGACGCTCGCTATTGCCATCTAGTGGTCACTAGCTCGCGTCCCCTTATCAGGTTTACATTGATACAGCTGAAGGTTATAATGTTGCATGCAGAAAGGTTACATTGTAACCACATGGCTAAAGTACATTGTTAAAGGTACAGCTTTACAGAACACAACATCCCTCCCCCCTAGGATGAGACGAAGTCTCTCAGCCAAGATGGCTTATTGCATGTGCGTTTGGGCCGTGACGAGGGCTGACCCCCCCCCGGGGGGCGCTACTGCTTCTTTGTTCCCTGGTCCCTTGTCCTGTAATGGGAGAGGGAGACTCGTTAGTGGCTTGCCTTAGGGGAAGGGAAGAACTCCATTGTGGGCAGACCGGGGGCAATTACCCTAACCCTAACCCTAACCCTAACCCTAACCCTAACCCTAACCCTAACCCTAACCCTAACCCTAACCCTAACCCTAACCCTAACCCTAACCCTAACCCAACAATAACCCAAACAAAAAGGTACAAGTATGCATTCTCCCTTGCTGTAAGAATTTATGCTGTGGAAGGCAAAGCCTGTTGTCTTAGAACAGACATGCTACCAGGGATATTTGGAAACATGCTAGACATGGAACAGAAATAATGTAGAGCATAGCAAAACATTAGAGATATGAATACATATCAGGCAAACCCTTAAGCTTAGCAATTTGTTCTGCTTCTCACATCATGGATTCTCTCACGACAGACTGTTCCTCTATTCATGCTTCCCATGCTGCCACCTCCTCTTTCTGCTCTGTAGCAGGCACTGTTTGACTGTCTCCATATTGCATGCTGGGGAAAGCCAGTGTGTCCTGAAAAAAAGAAGACTTGGGTTGGGTGGAGAGAGATGATTAGCAATGATGGCAGTCATTTGGGGAGGAGGCCTTGAACTTTGGGTGAGAAATCCTGGCACAAAGGACATGTATTCCAGGTGACTGGTGACCTTGGCACTTGGGTGTCAAAGCAGGGGGCTTGGGTAAATGCATTGAGTGCTCACTCACTTGATTATTTCCTATCCACCTGGTTAGGCTATTCCATAGATTCTGGCAATGAAGTCTGACAGAGAATAGTGGCCTGGCAGTTGCCCTGTGTCATTCTCAAGAGGTGCCCCCCCCACACCTCAAAAACCTTTCTGGGGGCCTTAAGTTTTATGTATGACTGGATGGAGTTCGGACAGCAGCTGGAAAACAGGGGTGCCCAAACTTTGCGGGCCATGGGCCGGTCATGCGGTTCAGTGGGCAGGTCACGTGGTTTCTCCCACCAGAAACAGAAGTAAAACATGCCTTGCAATCTGTTTTGCAGCAGAATGAGATCGATTTTAAGTGCCATTTTCTCTGCTTAAACCGGGGTGCCCAAACTACGGCCTGTGGGCCAGATCTGGCCCCTGACACCAATTCATCCAATCCATTCCACCCTCGTTGCTCCCGGAAGCAATAAGGGCGGTGTGGGCTGGATGACTTGGCATCTGGGCCCAGATCTGGCCCACAGGCTATAGTTTGGGCACCCCTGCTGTAGAATAACTGTGTTGCAGACACTTTCCTGAGAATGTGAATTGTTTTACAGCTGGAGGATTATATCATCATAGCCATTAATCCATGGCTCAGGAGGTCATTCTAAAGAATGTCAGCTACTTGATATTGCCAGTATGTGACCTTCTTGGGTACCTTCCCCTCCCCCACAAAAAGTATGTTCTCTGCAGTGTTAGACTCATGCCTAGTAAATTGGCAGAAGCACATGTGGGGAATGCTAAGTTCCATCTACTAATTGGCCAGAGGTTTAGGTGATAGGCACAGGCAGGAATGGGCACTTAATTGACAAAGTTTTGCTGCAATGAATGGGGAGCAGCTGTAGCTATTAATTAATTAATTAATTACCTGCAAAAGATCATTTCCCACATCGGAATGTTAGTACAGCACATCCCCCCACAAAGTGTAGAACCTGCAAAGTAATGCCTTTAATATTGCAAGTACATGATAGTTTACTTCAAATCTAGTCAATCTTTGTCACTAGTAACTTAAGTAGTACTGTAACATTCTTTGCAGTTCAACAATTGCATTTTCCTTGTCCTCTTATGCTCCTGTAGAATACAGTAAATCTACAGTGTCTAGCAGTGAAACATTTTTCTTATTCCTTTTAAAGCACATTTTGGACAAGATTTGGATTAATCTAACAGCATAAGGCTTGGATATGGACAAATACATCTCCCTCATTTTTGACTTGGTTATTTCCAATGGATCTTTAAAAATACTAACCTTATTCCGATGGAGAAAAAATTAGATTGAAAAACTGACAGTGGGATGCAATCTCATTCAGCTACACTTAATATGCATAGTTAGAGGCATTCCCTCCACCCCACTATCTTAGATAAATGACATGATTCACACTCTCCTTGCCTTGCTCATGATCTTCCTGATCAACCTTTCTATATTACTCTGCAATGTTAATTCAATTGCGGCAAACCTCATGTGAATCGTAATGGAGTGTAGCAAATGGCAGTTTCAACATTTATTGAGCTTCAGTTATGAAAACAAGAAGGACAGAAATATGGTGGCAGATCTTTCTTATAGCACACTAGCAAGGGTTGCCCGGCGTTGCCGGGCTTTTTTGGGGTTTTTGTTTTTTAAAAAATATGAGAAATGGTTTTGGATGATTTTTGTTGTATGTGTGTTTAAATGAGTTATGTTTTTTTAAAAAAATATTGTTTTTTTATATATAGGTAGTTTTTTAAACTGTTATAAATAAATTTGGATTTTTAAAAGTGGAAAGGTTGATATATATTTTTTCCCAATAATTGCATTTTTAAAAATAATTTGTCATTTTTTTTGGTGATAGGTGTACTTTGGATAAGATTTTTTTAAAAAATGTACAAGTGTAATTCGAATTCATTGAGTGTCATTTTTCCTGTGGCCACTTGGTGGTGCTGTTGTGTAATGTTTGTCCTGTCCTGTGTATTCTTCCTGTTCTTTTGCCATTTCAATTCTGTTTCTCGGCGTGGCTGGACCTGTGTTGGTAAGTTGTGATCTCCGATATTTAAGTGAAAAGGACGCTGGGATATGAATTTTGTTGGGGGGGCCCTGTTGTTTTTTGTTGTATGTTTTTCCTGTCTTTGTTTGTGTTTATTTTTTAAAGGTTAGATTTCTTTTTTTGAATGGTTTTGATTTGATTTTTGGTGTGTCCTTTTTTTAGGGAGGGGGGTGCCTTTTGTTCTCACGGACCATGCTTGGTGGCCCGTGGGAAGGTAGGCTACTTGCAGTGGGGGTGCCTTTTCTTCCCATTGGCCATGCTTGTTTGCCCGTGGTTAGGAAGGGCACTTGCGGCGGGGGGTGCCTTTTGATCCCATGGGCCATGCTGGATGGCCCTTGGGAAGGGAGCATTGTTGCGGGGAGGGTGCTTTTCATTTCCACGGGCCATGCTTGTTTTCCCGTTGGGAAGAAGGGCAGTTGCGGGGGAGGGGTGGTGGGTGGATTGTTTTTATTTTTGGCGCGGTGGCAGTCCCTTCGAACGGAAGAGCAGGAAGAACGGAACAAACGGCGGGTTTGTTTCATTTTCTTCCCCCACGGGCCATGCTGGCCCGCCCGTGGGGATGAATGGCGGCGGAGCTGGCTTTCTTTAAGTTTTGTTTTCGCACGCAGGCTGCCTCAGCGTTCTGCGCGCTCATGGCGCACAGGACGCTGGGGCTTGTAGTTATGGGTTCGTGCTTTGTGTTTGTGCTGCGTTTTTTTAACATGCTTTTCGTTTGATTGGCTGCAACGCATGTCCGAACGCTGCGGCGTGCGTGAGCCTCTCAGCCTGATTGGCTCTGGCACGCCGCGGCGCAATGACTGTTGGGACGTGAAGTTCTTTCCCTTTCTTGCCGTTTGTGGGGCTGAGGCCCCTGTGCCGGATTTTTAAATCCTTCGTTGACCTGCGTAGGGAATTCGGCCGTACACACGAAGGGTGGGTGTGGATCAGTAGGGCGATGCATAGCAGCCTATAGCCAGTTCCAACGGTGAACACTTGGTTTTATAGGTTAAGATCTTGAGAAAGAGAGTTCATAGCATCAAGATTGCCTGGTCAGGCATATCTTAAGAATTAAGAAGCAAATCTTGTAGCTACAATTGCAACATGGTATGCATGTCAGACTGAAAATATAGTGACTTTGAGGACAATATGTGTGTATTAGCAGTGTTAGCTCTAGAGCAGTATTGTCATTGAGAGCTTTCTCCGCCATAGCCGGCACCCTTTGGAATGAACTGCCTGTGTCCATCCCTTGTAAAGAACAGTCCAACAAACGATGAAAAGAACAATGAACAACGGTTTATTGTAAAATCTTTCTGGTTACTCTTACAAAGATATTCGGACATCAGATGGCTACACAAGTCCCATGTAACCGGTCTCTCTGAATTCTACCGTAGTGACAATGTACTAAGCTACACCGTGCATGTGAGTGTATAGAGAAGACCCAAGGCTGGCCTGGTGTGGTCTAACCTGCAGCGATAATGAGAAGCATAGATCCGGTCCAGCCCCACCCTTGTTTACCCGTGGGACTTATATAGTGTCTTCATGGCGGTGACTCTTTGATACAATGTATTAACCTGCCGGACAACCTTAACTAACCAATCATAACATGATATACCAGTTTTAACCATTCAGGAACAGGATCCAAAGTTGCACCCAATCATTGAACTCTAATTAACATAAGAGTGCGCCAGAAAGGAAGAATACATGCCAAATCTAACTGCTAATTCTAATGGCGGGGAATTGCAATTTTGTCTTTGCAAGGCATTGCTGAAGCAACTTGCATTTTACTTGAATACACAACATCCAGCCAGTTACTAGTTGCAGGAGATGCAAGAAGGGGAAAGAAAAAAATAAAAAACACAAATCAAAATATCTTTTTCTTTTCCCATAGGTATTGCAGAACTCCAAAGGATTTTGCCATTCTGATACCATCACTGGAGTGTAGGAACACACAAAAAGAGACTCCCCGAAGATTGTGGTATTTTTGAACCACAATTGGGCGTACCCTGCTAATGGTAACCTTGTGTTGCCGGCTAATCTTTCCCACACTTAATCAGGCAAAAGGAATTTCTTCTTCTTCTTTTTCCATATCTGAATCTGAATATTGGCAATCATCATGGCGATCAGCCATGAAGACTATTCTGAGAATACAATGTAATAGCCTTTCATCTGCCTTCCATATTGCAGCATGACACCTGTACCACTGATCCAGTCCCGTGAGTCACTTTCTGGTCCTGAGCCCTTTTGGCACGCAAAGTCCTCATCAGCCCCAGTCCAGTATTGATGAAGCTACTGCCCTCCATCAAGATGGATTCAAGTGGGATTTAATGCACTTGGGGAGCATCACCCTTCCCTGTGGACATTACTACCCAAGTCCTCAGGGTTGTCAGGTTAATTAACCACCACCAGGCACTCAGCATCAAATAGTTGGCAATATGGTCTCCTCTATTACCATAAGCAGGACAACCTGGCCAGACTTGAACAATGGAATGAATTCACAAAAAGGTGGCTTCATTTTGGCAGTTTTGTGTCTGGCTTAGACACGGAAGAAGAAGAGCTGGAGCATAGGCATTGACTGAATGCAACTCATTTTACACCCAAGGAAATGCATGTCTTTGCATATGAAGAGTGGGCTGAGAAAAGACTTCCTCAGTTTCCCTAAACTTATTTTCCTAGCATACAAAGTATGGCTACTAGCCATTCCAATTTGTGGGGCCTGAATCTACAAGTTAACCTAGCTGCTGCTGCTGTTTCTGGGTGCTACTTGCTCTACTCTCCCCCAAAATTCACCCGTTTGCTATGAGAGGAGGCCCACTACCACATTCTATGAGAAAGCTGAGTTTGAATGTACACAACTGATTGTTACATATACTGTCCTTCTGGTGTGCCTCTCCCCCTTTAATTTGCAATGGCTCACTACTAGTTTCAATTAGCAGTTTGGCAGCTGCAGCTATATCAGAAATAGCAATGTAAATAGGGTTTTTCATTCTAATTTGATTATTAGCATTCTCATACAGCTTAAGCAGTGGAAAATAGAGATGAGCCATATGCTGCAGCCCTCTTTGTGTTAACAGAGCTCTGCCAGACGCCAACTCCAGGCATGCCCAAAGTAAACAAAGCTCTACATGAGCTTTAGTTGTATTGATATTGAACAGGTGAGGGGACCAGAGAGGGAGCAGACCACAAAACACAACCCCTGTCTCTACCTGGGTTGTGACTGTGCTGGTAAGCTGATTTAGAGCTCTTTGGCTTTGCTGAAGCTTGAATCACAGTCTGTTTTATGCTTCTGTTTGGATCTCAGTAAGTATGGGGACGTCGCAGGGGTGTGTGCTGAGCCCACTTCTGTACATGCTTAACACATATGATTGTGTTCCCAGTTACCCCAGCAATAATATCATTAAGTTTGCAGATGACACAACGGTGGTTGGTCTGATTACTGCTGGGGAGGGGGAGTCGGCTTACAGGAAGGAGGTTGAGATGCTGATGGAGTGGTGTAGGGAAAACAATTTATTCCTCAATGTAAAAAAAGACAAAAGAGATTATTGTGGACTTTAGAAAATGCAAATTGAACATCCAGCCACTTATTATTGAAGTGAATTGTGTGGAACAGGTCTCGGTGTTTCAGTTTCCTGGAATGGAGCTGAGGGATGATCTAACATGGGGAGCAAACACCAAAGCTCTGATGAAGAGAGCACAGCAGAGGTTATATTTCTTGAGAATCCTCAGGAAGAACAATCTTTCAAAGGACCTGCTGTTGCCATTCTACCACTGTACCATAGAGAGTGTGTTAACCTATGGTCTGTGTGTATGGTTTGGGAGTTGTACAGCTAGAGAAAGAACAATGCTGTCCAGAGTCGTAAAGACTGCAGAGGGGATAATTGGGCATACTCTTCCCACTCTAGATCAAATCTATGCCGCCAGGTGTTATAAGAAAGCTGTAGAGATTGCGCAGGATAGTACACACCCCGGAAATGATCTCTTTCAGCTTCTGCCTTCTAGAAGAAGATATAGGGTCATAAAGACCAGGACCAGCCGCTTGAGAAATAGTTTCTACCCAAAAGCGGTTCTGGCTTTGAATGTAGTGAAATGCAGTCAATGAGGGAGCTTCTGTATATAGTTTTTAGAGTTTTAGAGCTTTTTAGGGGTTAAATGTGTATATGTGGGGTGGAAAAGTTTTGATTCGAAAGCTGGCATTACCGGAGCTAATTTGACAACCTCATTATTCCTCTGCATTCTTTTGTAGTAAAAATAATTCAACCACAATCCTCTGCCTCAAACGTTTTTTCTTCCAGTTCTATGTTTGCACTGTTTGGCCCTATTCCTGTGTTCAACACAAAGATACCTGCACCTTTGTTGTTGCTGGTTTGGTGTTGGCATGGCAAAAAGCCAGGAACAAGTGGAAGGAATAGAGGAGAGATGCAGTGGCAGCCTGTTCTTGAACTATGGTATCATTTGGAGAAAGGCAGTGAGTGGACTGCACGTGTCATGACTTCTGAGCCTTTCTATTGCATGAGACATGAGAGCAGAAACAGCAAGACAATTGCATTGACTAACAACAAGCAGCTTCTACGGGCTCCAGCAGCAGAGAACGGAGCCTGGAAAAATATTCTATATGCCATGTGTATGGTAGGTGAATGCAAAGGGAATTTGAGCCTTAGCATTTTGCCACTTCCTAGTCATTTTTTTTAAAAAAAATGGCCTTTCCCCTTGGATCTGGATTGCCACATCAGGCTTCTTCACCAGGCCTCTTCACCTGGCTTCTGAATGCATTAAAATGAATTATCCTTTTGCTCCTCTCCACAATCAGGTGGCAATTCATTGCACTTCCCAACCCTAAACCTGCTCATCCCCTGTGACATCACAAGGGCCTGATCCTTGGTCTCAGTGTCTTTGCTCTAACATCTCAGAGAATGGGTTGCTACTAACCCTGGGAAACATGTTTGCTGAAGATGTGTTTTCTTCCAGAAGCTTCCTAAACTCTGAGATTCCCTTCCAAGAAAGTCCTGTCTGTCTCACTTCTCTATTCCTTCTGTCCAATATCGATTTGTTATCGCTTATCTATTTAAGCGCAAATCAACTGAACTCCAAAATGGTCTATCCTTAGCCTTCGGTTTCCACCTCTGGCTGAACAGCTTTACCATCGGCTCATCCCATCATTTTCGGGGTCTGCCTAGTGACCTTTTGTGGACCCTTGGTATCCAGTATGTTAACCGACAGGTCCATCTGTTATCCTTTAGGTGGGTGATATATCCTTCTGTACACTAGTAAAATCCTCCCTCTAAGGAGTAATTTAATATGTTTTAATCTTAATTTGCTGCTCTTTAATTTGCTGAGGTGTTGTTTTCTGGTACTGATTTAATGTTTTGTGCTATATTTAAAATGGAAATATACTTTTAATGGTTAAATGATTGCATGTTCTGTAAGCCATTTTGCCTCGGATATAAACTAAAATGTATGGGGTTTTTAAATATATCTATATCTATATCTATATCTATATCTATCTATATAGTTTAACAGTGTTATGAGAATCAAAGATGGGGCATAGACTAAGTCATGAACATTTGTTCAGATAGAATATATATTTTGGGTGGGGGGAAGGACAGAATTATATGCTTATAAATTAAACATGCAGTCGGTTACCTGCACAGTGCATTTAAAGTTTCTCCTTTCTATGTGCCACTTCCTTTCCTGCATATGCAGTGTTTGTGTAAATGCAAAAGAGGGTCACTATCACTGATTTTAGCAAGTTCCTGCTAAAGTTGCAGCATTGCATCAAAAACGGTGAGAGCATCCTCCCATTCACATGTATTGGGAAAGAACATTAAAAAGAGTGCATTGGGAGTGATGGGCAGCGCCAATCTAAGACACACCAAGACATCTTACTTCTCTTTACTCAACTCCTAGCTACCATATTTGCTGTGACAAATGTAGCTAATGATACCATAGTTGTACCCAATCCTTGCAATCATTTCTGCTCTCATGAATCAGGTAATGGGTATCTACCAGGTTACAGTATTTGAATTAATAATCTACTTTCCTCTAGATTGTTAGCTGGACTAAAAAAAAATTATTTTTCCCATTACATACCTCATTGAACATACTTACATAAAGTACATTAAAGATTTATTCTTAGCATCATTCAGGAAAGCAGCCTCTGTCTATGCAAGGCTTTTTATGCAGCTAACATTATTGCTTGGGTGGAGGACATGATAAGTTCACAGTGTGATGGAAAGAAGATGGCAAGCTGGAAATGCTTGTACAGTATTGTGAAACTCAGCTTGATTTTGGGGTGGGAAATGTTTACAACAGAAGGCATTTCACTACAGTAGAACCTCGGATAAAGTTCAAACTCCATTCTGCAAGTTTGGACTTTATCCGATTTTGGACTTTATCCGAATCAAATGGGTGATGCATTGGATAATGTCCAAAAATGGACTTTAACCGAGGTTCCTATACCAGATACCTTGGAAAAGCATGACTTTATCCGAATCGGACTTTATCCAAATCGGACTTTATCTGAGGTACCACTGTATCTGCTAAGCATTCACAGATTCCACCTTCTGCTAGGGATGGGTCAGAGCTGGTGGCAGAGCATGTCTAATGGGGCTAGTATGCCATAGGGCAGGGTCAGTTAAGGTGAAGCCACGGGATCTGCAGAGTCCATGGAGAAGGAGTCAGGTGTATTTTTCTCATCTGTTGCAACATCCTAAGATCCCATAAGCAATGCATTACATTCCTCGACAATGAGACTCACAAATAAAACCCATATTGACCTTCTAGTAAACGGCAAAGCATGCTAAATGCAAAATAAACAATTTTGCAACCTTATAGCAAGGAAAACAATTGAGAAAAATCACAAACAGACTAATTTTGCTATATGAAAGAAATACTCTTCTTGAAATATGCTAAACACATTGTTTATATTGACTCTAGGAAGTGACTCTTTGGATTTACTCATAGCCTAGAACTTCTTTTTTGGTGTGTGTGTGTGTGTGTGTGTGAGAGAGTCTGGCCAGGTTATCCTGCTATTGTAATAGAGTAGACCATACTGCCAGTGACTTAATGCCTATCGTTAGGCAGCAGTTAGCTAACCTGACAACCCTGAGGACTAGCAAAGTCCACAGGGAAGGCTGATGTTCCCCAAGTGGATTAAATCCCACTTGAATCCATCTTGATGGAGAGCAGCAACTTCATTAATACTGTCCTGGGGTTGGTGAGGACTTTGTGTGCCAAAAGGGCTCGGGACCAGAAAGTGACTCATAGAACTGGATCAGTGGCACAGAGGTCATGCTGAGATGCAGAAGGCAAAGTAAAGGCCACGGCATTATATTCGCAGGACAGTCTTCATGGCTGATTGCTATGATGATCGCCAATATTTGGAATCGGATACAGGACAAGAAGAAGAACTCTTTTCTTATAAAATGACTAGCAGAGGTTGCCCGGCATTGCCGGGCTGTTTTAAATTGTGTTGGAAGGTTAAATTGAGTTAATGTTTTTTAAAAATTGCTTAGTCTGTAATTTTAATTTTTTAAATGTTTATTTATGTAAAAAATTTTTGGCTTGGCTGTTATTAACTGTGATTTGCTTTTTTGGGTTTTTTGAGGATTAATAAAAGAACAAAGTATGAGATATTTTTTTCAAATTGTTTTATGTAAGCGAATAATGTTTTAGTTTTTTGAATTTTTTTAATTAGTTGTACTGTAGGTAATAATTTTAATAATGTAAAAGTAAATGCTTTTTACATTCAATGTTTTTAAAATGTGTTTAGATGTTTTGAGTTTAATTTTGAGTTAAAACTCAGCACAGGATTTTTAAAAGTTTCTATTGTATTTTATTGACATATGTTTGTGATTTGTGTTAAAGTGTGTTTTAGTGTAATTTTTTTGACTTGTTTTTATTGGTGTGACCTTTTGTGTAAAATTGTGAATTTGTGTTATGTTTTTGATTTGTTTTTACTCTTGTGGCCTTTTATTTGGAGCTGTTGTGTGTTTTTGAATTGTTTTTACTATTGTGGCGAGTAGGTGGTGCTGGTAGGGGTTATTGTATTTTGACTGTTTTTTCTCTCCTGGCCTCTGGGTGGAGCTTCTTCTGGTAAGTAGTCTCTTTCTTTATTCATTTCTTTTCCAGTCCTGGTGGAGGTAGGACATCTTTTGGTAAGTTTGCTTGTTTTCTTTCTTTTGTGTGTGTGTGTGTGGGCGGGTGTGTGTGTGGAATTTGTATTTTTGTCTGTTTGTTTTGTTTTTGATTGTGTCTTTGTTTACTTCGTATTGTTTTTGGTGTCTTTGTTTTTGTGTATTTTTGGATGTGTTTGACTGTTTTTAGTAATTTTTTAAAATTTATTTATTTATTTGGTGGTGGGGAAGGGACGTGGTCATTGGGGGTTAGGAAGGGTGGGCTAGGTGGTGGGGAGAGGGGCATGGTCATTGGGGGTTAGGAAGGGTGGGTTAGGTGGTGGGGAGGGGGGCATGGTCATTGGGGGTTAGGAAGGGTGGGCTAGGTGGTGGGGAGAGGGGTGTGGTCATTGGGGGTTAGGAAGGGTGGGCTAGGTGGTAGGGAGGGGGGCTTTATTGTGTTATGGTGCTTTGTTTGTGTGGAGTCGTGAAAGTAGATCGGGGTTTCCCCTTTAATATCAGTGGGTGGGGGTTGCGACCCCCCTCTCCGCTGGCTCCCCTGGGGTTGGGAGGTTTGTGGGGACAAAAGGGGTATGTTGCCCCAACCCTTCTGGACCCAGGAGACCAGGGAGAATGGATTGATTCCCCCCTCCTTAAAACAACTCCGTTTTTAAAGAGAAGAAAAGACGGAATTGTTTTAAGGAGGGGGGGATCGATCCACTCTCCCTGGTCTCCTGGGTCCAGAAGGGTTGGGGCAACATACCCCTTTTGTCTCCACAAACCTCCCAACCCTAGGGTAGCCAGTGGAGAGGGGGATCGCAACCCCCCCACCTACTGATATTAAAGGGGAAACTCCAGTCGGGACCTTCAGGCGCCGTGGGTGAGGGAAAGAAAGCCGGCTGGTGTTTGCTTGGCTGTGAGGCGGTGAGTTGTTTTTCTTTTTAATTTTTCGGGTGCCGGTTTCCTCAGCGTTCTGCATGCTCATGGCGCGCAGGATGCTGGGGCTTGTAGTTATGGGTTGGTGCTTTGTGTTTGTGCTGCGTTTTTTAAAAATGGTTTTCTTTTTATTGGCTGAGGCGCATTTCCGAACGCTGCGCCGTGCGAGAGCCTCTCAGCCTGATTGGCTCTGGCGCGGCGCGGCGCATGGAATGTTGGGAAGTGAAGTTGTTTCCCTTTCTTCGCGTTTGTGGGGCTGTTGCCCCACTGCCAGTTTTCTCAATCCTTCGTTGACCTGCGGACCCAGATCGGCCGTGTGCAGGAAGGGTGAGTGCAAGCAAGTAGGGCGAGGCATAGCAACCTATAGCCAGTTCCAACGGTTAACCCTTGGATTTATAGGTTAAGATTAAACAAATGGCCTTCTTGTTTTATCGCACCCCATTTAAATCTTACTGAACTTGTAGATCTAGGCTGGACTCAATATACTCCGGAAAGAGTGAATATATCATGAAACATGCATAAGATGTCTATTGGTGGTATTGCCAACTTATTGCTGCTACTTGAGAAAATACTTTTTGTGACACAAAGCACCAACCTACCATTGCTCAGCTATGGCTGACTTCAACCTGTCATTATATTATTATCACTTAATTGTAACTTTCCAAACTGTGTCTGGTACTATTAAGAATGCAAAGGTAATAGAGTTGTTGTAAAAGCCATACACCTTGAGAATAACAACATGTGAACTGAATATCTCTGAACTACAATAGATGAACAACAATGTGCTCATTTCTCCTTAAACAAAACAACAACAACAACACACACACATTATATATTGTCCCTTATGAGAAAGTATTTCTAAGTAAAAAAACCACAAAATACAGTATAGGAAAAATGCCACCTCTAATTCATGGTAGCAAATTTCCTTTTGTAACTTTTCTTTATGAATTAAAAGACCAGAACTGTAATTTGGGCAGGGCAAATGGGGTTTGGTCTCAGGGAAACAACATCTAGAGAGTGTAATAATTTATAGGTGAATCTACTTATTTGCGATGGGGTTCTTGTCCATTTCTCAAGATGGAATAGGTGGGAGATATGCCCCATATACCAAAATTGGTACTTACAGCTTGGTGTAAGATACAGACTGATATTTTTGTTTCTTGTGTTTTCATTGGTTGTCACTGGATGATTTCATTCTCATGTTTTATATATAGAGAAAATAAGGTGCCCTGAGTGGAGCTTGCATCAAAAGGGCAAGATATAAATGTGAATGAATTAAAAACATATATGAATGAATGAATGAATGAACAGTACTTCTGCATTTTAGGCTCTGTCCTTTCTGCATATTTCTAGTTGCATTCATAGAAATGCTAACAACTAACTATCCAACTACATTTAGAATGCCCCAGTCTAATACCACTGAAGAAAAGCCAATCATGCTGAAGATCTGTCCCGTAAAAAGCCAATGGAAGTAGTAAGTTTGCTTCCTTGCTAATACAATAGTCTTAGAGGTCCATGTCATAAATTGGATCTACAATAAAGACAGGTTGTCTGGTATATTTTTAAAATGGATCATGTGCTACAACAAACAGACATTTAGCTTGCTATTTTTCTTTGTATCTTATTTATTCATACAAAAACTCATTTCCTGCTTTTCGAGTGTTTACACACCATTTAGTGTCGCTAACAGCAGTTGAAAGCATTGTGAAATATACTAACAACAGGTGGATAATATGAATACAAGATCTCTTTTCTCCTAACTGCCCTGTGCGATTTTGCAGAACAATAAAACACATCAGGGTGGTATAGTTGAAGAGTTTACTGTGTAAATGTACAATCTGAATCATGCCATTCTCCAAGAAGTACAGATAGTAACACTTTCAGTTTGTATCCCTATTGCAGTTCCCTACAACTTCTGTTATCTTTCCCCCCCTTACCAGAAGAACAATCTCTTTTGGGAAAAACAGATGGAAGAACTGCATAATTTTGCTTGAATGCTAGTGACAATAGGCCTGTATCCTAAACTGTAGAGGTAGTCTATTCCTAGGAAGCATTTAAAATGCAGATAAACAAAATCCACCATGGCTGTGCTTTTTAGCAACATTCCACAGTCGAAAGATCCTTTTCTTCTTTTCTGGGGGTTTTTAGGGGTAGAGAAGAATTTTCTGGACACTCACAGACAAACCATAGTTTCAAGCACTCTAAATATCTTCCCAGAACGCATAGGCAATAGTCTGAATCTGAACTACAGCCATATTCTTCCAATATATTAATAGCAATGAGTACAAAGAGGCAGCCATAACCAAGCTTCTTTGAAAAAGAAACATATTAGTAAGAAATTTCTTCAACAGCATTCTAATATAAAGCTTTGCAGAGAGTCAACTCATATTAATTCACACATGACATTTCCCCCCACGTTGACCACTGAGGATGAACTTGAACAGTAACAAGAACAACTAAGCTACTTAAAAACATAACCAGCAAAAACCATCATGGAAGCAACAGCAAGTTCAATTCATGCCCTTCTTCCAAACATGGCATATCTGTGCATTATATGCTGTCAAGTTGGAACTGACTTCATGCGGCCCTAATAGGGCTTTCAAAGTAAGTGGTTTTACCAGTTCTACCCACTGTGGATTTCCTATCTGTTAGTCTGTCATGCTATCTACTACACTGTTCTGGGTATCCATCCACAGCAAACCTTATTTGTAAAATACAATAGTTCCAGGGCCTGGTTGGATAAGCAGTGCCTGAACCTATGTAGATATATGGGCAGTGGTTTAAAACCACAGCATATGGCACACTGTCCATTTCTGACTGACAGCTCCAGATTTCATTAATGTACAGGAAATGGTCGTCTGAGAATTCTGAGCCAACTTTCAAGCTTACTACCAGGGGCAGAATTATAGCTTTCCACTGCCTGTAGTGTAGTACTGCCAAGTGTGATTAATTCACAAAATGTACGGTTTTTGATCATTACTGGCAGTTTTGTTTTTCCATTATTGTCCCTCACCCTTATGCCCATTACATATTGACAGAGCACAGTCTCTGGGGAAAACAACTACCATCCTACTGTTTTTGACTTTGACGCTTGTGTCTGTACAGGAAAAATGACGTTTAGCTGGAGTTGATTCTGGATCTTGGCTCATTTTTCAATGTAGCAAAAATTACAGCCATGTACATCATTCCTGAAATACTGCAGATTGTATGATTCAGTTATAATAAAGATTTTGGCCCAACAAAGCAATATGTCATATCTATATTATTGTAGCACCAGAAACATTTCATGGCAATATGCAATTTAAACAATAAAGTTGTCAAACAGCGCTTAAGTGACTTCTTCAATTACGTGTGCCTTTCCCTTGCTATATTAGGTTCTTCCATTCCTTTCCACATAGCTGATGCAATTATTGGCATTTTAAGCTGACTACTGTAGACATTCCCATGTGTAAACACTGCATAATGCAGGAAGAAGCATTTTTACATCATAGAATTAACTGAAGTGCTGGTGCCCACATATGAAGATAAAATGTCAATCACATTGCAGAGAAAATGAAAAGTTTGCAGATACTGAGGCCTGAGTAGTTGGGTATTAGATCAGTGTCTTTAAGAAGGCAGGGACCCTTCAAAGGGTTGAAGGAGAGAACCCTTTAAAATTCCTTAAGCCTAAGCCCCTTGAACCACAATTTGGGTGTACAGAAAAGCAGGAAGTGGAAAATTGCAAGGACTCCAGAACTGTTCTGAGGGTTTATGCCAGACAAGAAGACACACTAACTATGGTGGCATGGAGACCTTCACAACAGCCATCACTATGTCTGAGTGCACAGCCAAGAAAATGTTAGTTGCCTACTCTTCAACCTCAAGAATATTTATTTAAGAGGAGAGATTTTAATTGCAATGGCGGGATATCAAATTTTATTTTGAGTTGGCTCCATGTCTATGACCACCTCCTGGAGACAAATGCAATTGGGTCAAAGGATAAGTGCCATACTATCTTGTTGTTCAGTCGCATAGTCAAGTCCGACCCTTTGCAATCCCATGGACCACTGCACACCAGGCACCTCTGTCTTCCACCATCCTCTGCAGCCTGCTCAGCTCTATGCCCATTGCATCAACAATGCCATCTAACCATCTCCTCCTCTGCTGTCCTCGTCTCCTTTTGCCTTCCATCTTTCCCAGTATCAAGGCCTTCTCGAATGAGTCCTCTCTTCTCATTTGATGGGCAAAATACTTTAGCTTCATCTTCAATATCTGTCCTTCCAAGGAGCAGTCAGGGTTGATTTCCTTCAGGATTGACTTATTTGATCTTTTTGCTGTCCGGGGTACTCTCAAAATTCTCCTCCAGCACATTTCAAAGGTGTCTATTCTTCTGCGCTCAGTCTTCCTTATCGTCCAGCTCTCACAACCATACATTACTACTGGGAATACCATTGCTTTGACTATGTGGACTTTTGTTGGCAGTGTGATGTCTTTACTTTTTATCGTGTTACCCAGGTTTCTCATAGCTTGCCTCCCAATAAGTAAGCATCTTTTTATTTCATGGCTGCAGTCACCATCTGCACTGATTTTGGATCCTAAAAAGGTAAAGTCTGTCACTGCATCAATTTCTTTTCCTTCTATTTGCCAGTTGCCATTATCTTGAGGGTTTTTTTTTAATGTTGAGCCTAAGCAAGAGACTCTTTAGGTCTTCTTCACTTTCTGCCATTAGGATAGTGTCATCTGTGTATCTCAAGTTGTTGATGTTTCTCCCAGCAATTTTAATTCCATCTTGTGATTAATCCAGCCCTGCATTACGCATTATGTATTCTACATATAAGTTAAATAAGCAGGGTGACAATATGCAATTTGTCGTATTCCTTTTCCTATTCTAAACCAATCAGTTGTTCCGTATCCTATCCTAACTATTGCTTCTTGACTCATGTACAAATTTCTCATGAGACAGATGATGTAGTCTGGTACTCCCATCTCTTAAGGACTTGACAAAGTTTACTGTGGTCCACACAATCAAAGGCCTTGGTGTAGTCAATGAAACAGAAGTAGACTTCTTTCTGGTACTCCTTTGCTGTCTCCATGATCCAGCGAATGTTGGCAATTTGGTCTCTAGTTCCCCTGCCTCTTCAGAACCCAGCCTGCACTTCTGGAAGTTCTTGTTCCATGTACTGCTGAAGCCTAGCATGTATTATTTTGAGCATGACCTTGCTAGCATGTGAAATGAGTGCAATTGTTTGATAGTTTGAACATTCTTTAGCATTGCCCTTCTTTGGTATTGGAAAATATACTGACCTTTTCCAATCCTGTGACCACTGCTGTATTTTCCAAATCTGCTGGCATATAGAGCGCAACACTTTAATTGCATCCTCTTTTAGGGCTTTGAATAATTCAACTGGAGTACCATCATCTCCACTAGCTTTGTTGTTACCAATGCTTTCTAGGGCCCTCTTGACTTCATACTCCAGAATGTCCGGCTCAAGATCAATGGCCTACATGGCATTGGTCCGGGGTACTTAAGAGACCGCGTTACCCCAAGGTGGTCAGCCCGTCCTACTAGGGCAGACAGGAGGGGCTCAGTGGTGGTCCCATCTGTGAAAGAAGTCCATCTTAGTGGGGCCAGGAAGAGAGCCTTCTCCGTGTCTGCCCCTGCCCTGTGGAACCTTTTATCACCAGAATTGCGTCTCCAGTCGGATCTTCTCCCCTTCAGAAAAATGCTGAAGACCTGGCTATGTCAGCGGGTTTGGGGCATGTGTGACTCTTCTGTACAAGCCCACTGGCTTATTTAGCCTCTTGAGGGATCCTGTTTTTCACTGTTAATACCTTTGTTTGTTGTTTGTTTTTTGCCATTTTATGCTGGGTAGGGGAGGGCGAGGGTGTTTTTTAGCTATAATTTGATGTTGTTTTTAGTGGGTTGGGTTGGCATGTTTTAACGGTTACTGTTTTATCTGTGGTCATATTGTATTTTATATATTTTGTTAGCCGCCCTGAATGATGTTTCTCATCAGGAGGGCGGGATACAAATTCATAAATAAACAAATAAACAAATAAACAAAAAAAACAAACAAACAAACAAACAAACAAACAAACAAACAAATAAATAAATAAATAAATAAATAAATAAATAAATAAAATGTTCTCATTACTGTGGCTGTCAGGGACGTTGAGGTTTTTTTTTTGGTAGAATTCTTCTGTGTATTCTTGCCATACTATCTTAAAGATCTCTTTAAAATGTTTCATTAGAATGTTAAGCTCTATTTTTTAACCCAGAAGTGGGGAGAGAGAGAGAAATTTACCTACCAGACAGCTATTACCTTTCTTTTCCAAAGGGCCAATATGATAGGAATTGTAGTTCAATAATATTTGAGGTGGGGTGGGGTGATCAACATCTTTCCCTTCCCTGTTGCAGAAAGATAGTGCCCTTTGAAATGGGAAGCTAATAGTTCTTAACAGTCAGTAAATGGGTCTCTGTCTCTGTCCTACCCACTGACTGTCTGTCTGTCTGATATGCACGCATGCAGACACACATGCAGACACACACACGTGCACACTCACACACACACACGTGCACGCACACTCATGTGCATGCACGCATGCACACACACACATGCATGCACGCATGCACACGTACACACACACACACACTGACCTCTGCTATACAACTACGATGCTATGGGGAAATATTAAGAGGGGTCTTTTTCTTCATATTTTTCTGGAGAACTTATGAGAGGCATCTGTTTGGCCATGATGGGAAACAAGATGTTTGTCTGCTCGAAGCCCCAGGGCCGCCATCGGGGGGGGGGGGGCAATCAGGACTCCCACCCCGGGCCCAGGGATGACGGGCTCCTGGCGCCGCCGGGAAGCCACTGATGTGCGTATGCACAAACAAACCATGGATGTGCAGAAAACCACAGGGGCGTGGTGGTGCTGGGAAACCACTGATGTACACATGCACAAACAAACCATGCATGTGCAGGGAACCACAGGGGTGTGGCCAAAATGTGGTGGTGGTGGGGCACATACCGGGCCCAGAAATCTGATGCCGGCCCTGCAAAGCCCAAAAGTTTAAGTTCCTTCTTTTGGTCAGGGATTCTCAACCTGCGGTCTGTGGCACCATTTCATGTGCGCCCCCCCCTCCAACACACTAGGAACTGCCATGTGGTGAAGGAAGGAAAATGACCATTTGGCCCTCAAAGCTCTCTGAGGGAGCATGACCTGGTCCCCAGCTTAAAAAAGGTTGAGAATGCCTGAGTTTATTTCAAACTATTCAGGCTTGCTGAAAAGGCACAGCAGGAAGGAAATCCTTTTGTTTGACAGATAGCATAATTGACCCTCTTCTTGCTTTCCCCCACTGCCATTCAGAGCTGGCAGGCAAGTGTAGGAAGTTTTCTATTTCCGTGCACATCTTTTATTATGCCATCTCCCATACACCATATACTTTCTGCACCTACATTTGTTAGAGCTAACCCTTAGACTCTACAGTTTAGAATTTAAATGGCTATGGCAGTTTTCAAAAACAACAACTTTTCTCTGCTCTGCATAGTCTTGTTATTTTAGCTGCAATAGGCCCCCACATCTACCCTTTTGAAGTCCCCAATTTGGAGAATCCCATAGAGTGTGTCTACTTGGTATGCAAGTGTAGATTTTTTTAGCCTGCATGCTCTGCTTCAGATAGCACATGAAAGGCTGTTTGGAAATGAAACTTTGGTTATGGTTTCCCCATGCCCGCCGGGCATGGAAACGGCCCTTGTAGAGGCCACTTAGGTGAGAAGGCTCCCGGCGGTGGTTTCTGCGGGCAGAGAAATTAAGGGGGGTGGATTAATGATTGGGTTTGATTCACCCAATTCCTTGACCTGACCAGCGGTTCTGCTGAGAGAGCGAATATCTAACTCCGTTACTTTAGTGTAAGGGATCAAAGACAACGAAACAGCCGAAGGGTTGGCTTAACACAGGTTTATTGCATGATGATCCGGAGGAACATGAGGTAATGGCGGATGGGTAGCTCAATATATACAGCTGGCTATACATTTGAATGTGGCTCGTCGACAGACTATTGGTTGCTGCCTGCGTGACGTCGTAGAAGGTCACGCCCTTCTTGACCAGGTGAAGAGGTGGCGGGGAATCTTCCCGCGCTGCTGATCCAGGTGAATCTGAGCCATGAGAGCTGGACGCTCGCTATTGCCATCTAGTGGTCACTAGCTCGCGTCCCCTTATCAGGTTTACATTGATACAGCTGAAGGTTATAATGTTGCACACAGAAAGGTTACATTGTTACCACATGGCTAAGGTACATTGTTAAAGGCACAGCTTTACAGAACACAACATCCCTCCCCCCTAGGATGAGACGAAGTCTCTCAGCCAAGATGGCTTATTGCATGTGCGTTTGGGCCGTGATGAGGGCTGACCCCCCCCGGGGGCGCTACTGCTTCTTTGTTCCCTGGTCCCTTGTCCTGTAATGGGAGAGGGAGACTCGTTAGTGGCTTGCCGCGGTTTGGCGGCCTTAGGGGAAGGGAAGAACTCCATTGTGGGCAGACCGGGGGCAATCGGGGCTAACGAAAAACCCCTCTTCTCGCTTGGACGGGTGGGGGACCACTCCGAAACCCCCCCCGGTTCTGAAAATCAAATTCTAACTCAGTTGGGGTATCCACATTTGTGGGGGAATTCCGCAAGATATGTATGGGGTCGGGTTCCTCCTCCTCAGAAAGATCCCCTAGGATATCTACGAGAACATCCTCCTCCCCCCTTGATGGGGACCCGCGGCCCCCTTTCCCTCCCCCTTGGGCTGAACGGGTGGGGGAGAACCCTAACGCTGATTTTTTCTCTGTTTGGTCTGTGCCCTGCTCATCGGAGACCCTGCGTCGGAGCTGGTCCGCGTGCCACCTCCACAGTAGCCCTGTGCTGGTTTCCACACGGTACGACACGGGGCCGGTTTGCTCCACAACTACGCCCGGTACCCAGGCTGGGCCCGCGCTGGCGTAATTCCTGCAATGCACGGGGGCGCCTACACTGAAACTCTTCGTGACCTCTAGCCCAATGTTCCTTCCCTTGTCCTCTACCCTCGTGGGGTCTAGCCTAGTAAGGATGGTGGTCAGTTTCCTACGCATTAAGAGCTCTGCGGGGGAGTATCCTGACACCAACGGGGTCACCCTGTACCCTAGCAGAAACTGACACACTTGTAGGTTCAGGTCCCCGGGGCCCATGCGCCACAACGCGTCCTTCGTGGTGCGGACGAGGCGCTCTACTTGACCATTGGTGGCTGGGTGAAATGGGGCGGAGGTGATATGCCGAACGGCGTTAATCTCCATGAATGCCCTAAACTCGGAGGACGTGAAACAACTAGCGTTGTCGCTAATTAACGTGTCGGGTATGCCGAACGTGGAAAAGAGCCTCCGCAAATGCTTAATGGTCTGGGCCGAGGAGGTGCTCGTGACTGGGATAACCTCCAACCACTTGGAGAAGGCGTCCACAACAAGAAGAAACAGGGTGCCTCTGAACGGGCCCGCGAAATCAATGTGCACCCGGGACCACGGCCCCTTGGCCGAGTCCCATTCCCTGTGGGGAAGGCGGGCCTCCTCTGGTCTGGAGCATTGGCAACTTTCACAAGTGCCGACCATGTGCTCGATGTCGGCGTCCAGCTGGGGCCACCAGAAGTAACTCCGGGCCAGCGCCTTGGATCGCACGATGCCGGGGTGGCTGACGTGCAGCAGTTTGAGCACCCGCGGCCGAAGGGAAGTGGGAATCACCACCCGCTGCCCCCACAAGAGGCACCCCCTCTCTAGGGACAGCTCTAACGTTTTCCTGAAAAATGGGGCGAACTCCTCTGCTGGGGAGGACGCCGGCCACCCTTTCTGCACCCAGGAGCTGACTGCCGCTAACGTCTTGCCCTTCTCTGTCGCTTTGGCAATGTCGGCGGGCATTACGGGGGGCGAATCCAGCACCTCTATCATAAGAACCTGATGGTCCCGCTCCCCCTTGCTCACCTGGCTGGGCGTCAGGGGGAGGGGAGACCTTGATAGAGCGTCCACATGGCTGATCTCTTTCCCGGGCCGGTAGACCAACGCGTGCTGGTACGCGTTGAGAAAAATGGCCCACCTGAGCATCCTCGGGGACAGGATCTGTGGGGTGGGCTTATCTGCGGTAAAAATGCCTAGCAGGGGCTTGTGGTCCGTTACAATGGTGAAGGGGTGGCCATACAGAAAATCGTGAAATTTTTTCGTCCCCGCAACTATTGCTAGTGCCTCCCTGTCTGTCTGTGCGTAGTTTCTCTCCGCTTGGGACAGGGACCTGGAGTAAAATGCTATCGGGGCCTCCCTTCCGTCTTCCAGCACGTGGCACAGCACCGCCCCCACCCCCACCGGGGATGCATCACAGGTCAGGACTACCGGGCGTTTGGGGTTGAAATGGGTCAGTATGGCATCAGACGCTAGTAGACTTTTTAGTTCGCTAAATGCCCTTTCTTGGTCCTCGCCCCACTTCCATGTCTGGTCTTTTTTAAGCAGTTTGTGTAGCGGTTCAGCTACTGCTGCCTTCCGGGGGAGGAAGGAGTGGTAAAAGTTGAGCAGCCCTAGGAACGACTGCAGCTCGGGCTTGGAGGTGGGGCGGGGGGCTTTCTTAATGGCGGCCACCTTGGATTTGGATGGTTTTATCCCCTCAGGAGTCACACAAAACCCCAGGAACTCAACCTCGGTCGCGAAGAAGACGCATTTGTCCTTTCGCAGTCTCAACCCCGCTTTTTCGAATATTGTCAGGACCTTCCCCAACCTCTTGGCCAATTCGACCCGACTCCCCCCGTTATTAACACGTCATCAAAATAAGGCAACACCCCCGCTAGCCCCTTCAGGAGGCGTTCCACGAGTGATTGGAAAATTCCAGGCGCCGAATTCACGCCGAACTGAAGGCGCGTCACCTGGAACGCCCCCTTATGGGTGACTATGGTCTGTGCAGCAGCTGCGGCAGGGGACACCGTGAGCTGCTGGTAGGCCTGTGCTAAGTCGAGCTTAGCGAAACACTTTCCCCCGTGTAACCTGGCCAGCAGATGGCTGACTACCGGCACCGGATACGCATTCGGGCGGATCGCCTTGTTGATGGTGCACTTGTAATCGGCGCATATGCGGACCTCCCCATTGGCCTTTAGTGCGGTTACAATTGGAGTTTCCCACTCCGCAGAATCAACAGGCACAAGGATTCCCTGGCCCACCAATTTGTCCAGTTCCGCCTCTATCTTGTCCTTGAGTGCGAACGGCACCCGGCGTGGTTTGAGTCGAATTGGGCGGACCTCCGGGTCCAGGTCGAAAGTCACTGGGGGCCCCTTGAATTTCCCCAGTCCCTTTTTGAAAACTTCAGGGTGCGCCTCGCACACCTCCTGAATCGGGTCAGACCCAACGGCGTGCATCCCAACGGCATGCACCCCCCCAATAAACAACCCCAGGGGCTGGAACCATTGAGTCCCGAGGAGGCTGCAATCTCCCCCTTTAAGCACGACTAGAGGGAGGGACGCGGCGTGCTTCTTGAATTTGACCTGAAATTCTCCAACCCCCAACACTGGAATGCTGTTCCCTTGCACGTCCCGTAGTGTGGACCTCAACGCTTTGAGCTTGGGTCGCCTGTGGGGGGCAATTCTCAAAAACTCCCTCTGGGAAATGATTGAATATGAGGACCCCGAGTCAATTTCCATGCTAATGGGAACCCCTTGAACTAGTACCTCAACAAAGTAGCGGGGGTGTCCTACGGACACGCTGAATACTGGGGCGTCGTCCTCGCTGCCGTCGGAGATGCGGCCCACGCCGTCCTGCTTCCGCGTGGCCTGAGCACCGTCCTTGGGTCTCGTTGAGTGGTCTTGTCCCGCGGAACGGTCTGCTGAGCTTCTCCGGGTCTCGCGCCTCTTCCTGCACACCTTGGCGATGTGCCCGCGGAGGCCGCAGTTGTGGCACTCGGCCTTCCGAAACGGGCATTTTACGCGGTCGTGGGCCGCTCCACAGTCGTCGCACCGCCGGCTCTCTTTCCGGACCCTCCGGACGTCCTCGTCGTCGCTGCTCTCTGCGGACGACCTCGAAGCTCGCCGGGCCGCATGCACCGGAGTCTCTGCCTTGCTCGACTTTGGCCGCCAGTCCTGGAGTTCTTGGACCCCAGCCTTTGTAGCTTCCGCGGCCTGTGCCGCTCTGACGACCTCCTGCAACGTGGGAGGCGGCTCTTGGTTCATTAATGTGCGCTGGGTTTCGGTGTCGTTCAGGCCGCACAGCACACAGTCCCGGAGGGTGATTTCGGCATTCTCCCATTTGCACGGGCCGGCCGCCAGCCGCAGGGCCGCCACGAATGCGGCGACCGTCTCCCCGGGCGCTTGGACTCGCCTCCAGAATGCACTCCGAGCGGGAAACATCGCCGTGGCGGGCCGGACGTGCTCACGCAGCATCTGCATGAGTTCCTTGGCCTTGAATTCGCTCACCCTCCTCGGTGCGATCAGGTCCACCAAGGTCCTTTTGGTTTCTTGTCCGAGCATCCTGGTGAAGATGGCCCTTTTCTTTGCCTCTTCCGCGACTTCAGACTCAATCAGTGCTGCCTGGAAGTCCATTTCGAAGATCTCCCAGTCGCCCGGTTTCCTGATTTCGAAACCGGCGCATGTCTTGGTCCCGTGGGCTGCCATTATCCCACCTTCGTCGCCAATTTAGTGTAAGGGACCAAAGACAACGAAACAGCCGAAGGGTTGGCTTAACACAGGTTTATTGCATGATGATCCGGAGGAACATGAGGTAATGGCGGATGGGTAGCTCAATATATACAGCTGGCTATACATTTGAATGTGGCTCGTCGACAGACTATTGGTTGCTGCCTGCGTGACGTCGTAGAAGGTCACGCCCTTCTTGACCAGGTGAAGAGGTGGCGGGGAATCTTCCCGCGCTGCTGATCCAGGTGAATCTGAGCCATGAGAGCTGGACGCTCGCTATTGCCATCTAGTGGTCACTAGCTCACGTCCCCTTATCAGGTTTACATTGATACAGCTGAAGGTTATAATGTTGCACACAGAAAGGTTACATTGTTACCACATGGCTAAGGTACATTGTTAAAGGCACAGCTTTACAGAACACAACAGTTACCCATTAAGGCAATCACTCATCTCCGAGTTTATCCTTATCCGTGGTGCAAATAGCAGCC
The DNA here is from genome assembly GCA_035047305.1 of Bradypodion pumilum. Taxonomy (NCBI): domain Eukaryota; kingdom Metazoa; phylum Chordata; class Lepidosauria; order Squamata; family Chamaeleonidae; genus Bradypodion; species Bradypodion pumilum. The sequence continues at coordinate 185,025,424 of JAWDJD010000001.1, read as the reverse complement.
ATGTTTACCCCAGTCTTATCCCTAAACAATGGTGTTTCCCATGTCGGTGTTTGTCTGAGTTAATTAACTTCCCTTAGAGAGATTCCTCATTAACCTGAGCAAATAGGTGATGTGATTTCTGCCAGATGACGGTTTTGCCACCGTTGCGCTTTTTCTCCTATATATGTTGAAGCTTTCCCTCAATAAACTACTGATCTGATCATGCTCCATATTGCCTCGTATCGTTTCTTGATCAGTCTCCTCCGGGACCTCCGGCCCTCTGCGGCCCCGATTCCTACATTCGGTGGAATACTGTGCAAGGGGCATCAGAGCAGAGTAGACAGGAAGTCCTATAAAATTAGGTTAGGAGACCCCAAAGGCATTTTCACCTGTAACTTATTAATTGAAAAAGACAATATATGTTTCATGCAGAATTGATTAGGAAATGCTTAAGGATGATGAGAGTATTATGTGCCCAAATATAATATAATATAATATGAGGATATTATCAAGATGCAACTTCACAGCCAGTCCATCTGGCATGCCCTCTTTTGCCTCCATGACCGTTGAGAAATAGAAAGTGGCTCCTCTTCCGCTCATTTTGCCATTGGGCCCAATATGACGGTTTCCAGTGGCATTTCCTCCACTGAGGGGACCATCACCCCACCTAAAGGGGCTCATCTGCCCATAGCTGTTTGTCCCTTTAGGGAGTCAGGTTATTTACCGCCACCCAACACTCGCCATTGAGTCACTGGCTGTATGGTCTACTCCATGACCGTAGTGGGATGTCCGGCCAGACATTACAAATTTAAATACTAGACTATAAAACAGAAGAGACTGTTATGCAGTTAATAGCCTTCTACAAAACACAGACTTTGGAATTTATCTGAACTCAAAACTGTCTACATCTAAAACTATTCTCTGTTGGCCCCATTCACCCAATCCTGATTGTTATTGTTAGACATTTTCCCTCCCTATAATTGTGTATTTAATTGTTTTTTTTAAAAAAGACATTTCCTGACTGAGCAGGAATATGACTGATGATTGGAAAGGTTATTACTCGATTTGCAATATGGATCTTTGTATGGTGCCATGAAGCTTTGAGCCATCTGATAATCTTGGCTAATACTTGTTTTATTTTTTAAACAGATGCTGTGAGTCTTGATGAGGGTTCTGGATGAGCTCGGTGATTAAGGGCCTGGTCCATTAGGAACAATAGCTGTGTATGCATGCAATGAAATGAGGGCCATTTGTCTGGGAGCACAGCTGAATTCTTGCCTCAGCCTTCAAGGCAGTGTAGATTGGAGGCATGTTATATATTTATTTATGAGCATTGTTAAGGAACAATAGCACATTCCCTACAAATGGCCAAAGGTGTTTGGCTGCAATGGACCTCCTTTCTAGGCACTGAAAGGATCTTTTTGGGGTGGAAGCAAAATATTTACAGCAGTCCTTACCTCAAGAGTGCTCTCCAGTACCAATGAAAAGAACAAAACTACAAACTATCAGAAAAACCCACACCAGTCTTGGGAAGCAAAGGACCACATCCTAAAACATTTTGATTAAAAACAACAACATTTCCCTAGAGACACAGGCTTCAACAAATACTGTAGATTGGCAAATTAAGTCCTTGTTTATCCTCTAGTGACCAATCATGAAACTTATCAGAGATTAATGCAAGATGAGAAAATCATAAACTATGATAAGCTAAAAACATGCTAAACAGATTTCATAGTATAAGGACAGAGTGCATTATTAATTGGCTGAGCTAGAATGCCTTTTACACATGCTGGCTATGGGAACTCTGAAATTTATAGTCCCAGAAAAGGTAATTTCCCACGAAGTATGTTTTCTGCAGGGTGCTGGATGGGAGAACACCTGGAAATCAGGTTCACATTTTGTTGTGTATTAAGGTACATTTGCAAGTAGCCCAGGGAACGCTCTTGCAATGGAAAATGGTAGTTTCTCGCCATCCTTAATTGAAGACTTAAATGGCATAAAAATCCCTTCAAAAAGGGCGCGCCAGTCATGCTAATCCAAGCCCTACCATTGGTTACAGTTTAGGATCCCGCTCTTCATTGTTTACTTTCATATATTTCCTACTCTGATTGGTTGGCTACATTTGTCCGGTGGGTCACTACATTGTGTCCAATAGCAACCACCGGGGAGACTCTATATAAGCCCCACAAACAAGCTAGGGTGGGGCCAGACCGGATCTATATTTCCTACTACACAGGTAGCCACAGTGTGCTAAGCCTGGGTTCCTCCATATGCTACAATATGGGTAGCTAGCATTTGCCTATTGCCGGGCACGAGTCTGGAGGGACTGACTCCATTAGGAACGTATAGCCATCTCGGGATCCGGAACACCTTGTAAGCTGAACTCTGTTGACTGTTATAATAAAGCTTGTTGCTGTTTGTTCATCGTTGTCCTCGACTCATGTTTATAAGGCCGGATGTAACACATTTTGAGCTCTGCAGGGGTTTATTCATTACAGTACAGTAATATCTCATACAAAGTCTGCTTCATACAACATCGGATTCATACAACATCGCCTAATTCCTTGAAAAAAGTTGCCTCATAGAAAGTCGCACGAGTGCGACTTTGTATGAAGCATTGGGGTTTTTCCCAGGTTGCATTGTGCCTGGGCAGGATAAAAGGCAGGACACATGCGTGCTTTACTCTTGTGGGTTTTGCATGAGGCGAAGAGTGTTTAGGAGTGGTTTTGAGCACGATTTTGGATTTTTTGGGATTTTTTCGTCAGAATTTTTAGAAGCATTCCTGGGATTTTTGCAGCATTCTTCAGGTTCTTGGACAATCAGGGTTGTTTGACATGTTTTTGTAATGTTTTTAGCCTTTAGACAATGATTTCTTAAAGTTCTGTCAGTTTCCTGTCTGTTTCCTTGACTTTGCCCTGAAGTCTGTGCTGTTACAGTACAATGTATCTCTATGGAAACGACGTTGTACGAGGCATCGTGGCAAGGATTTGGACGTTGTATGAGGCATCGTGGCTAGGATTTTGCATGCCTCATACAAAGTCCAAATCCGTATAAAGTCCAAACTTATGGAACCAAGTTTGGGCGTTGTATGAGGTATCACTGTATATGTTTTGGGAGCAAACACCACTGAACACTGTGAGAATGCAAGCGCGGCGCCAAAATGGCCGCCGCGCCCTTTGCGGGCCCCCCCCCCCCACAGGACAGAGAATCCGGGTAGTTAGGGGCGTGGCCAGCTCCCTTATAAAAGGGGTGGCCACGAGGCAGCCGCGCTGCCATTTTGCCTCAGCGACGGAGCGGAGAAGTTTTTTCCCTGCGCCTCCGTCGCTCGTTGGTATTGCCGGGAAGCCTTTTGGGTCGTTTTTGCTTAGCTAGCTTCCCTTTTTGCTCGAGATGCCTTCCAAAAAGAAGGCTGCTGCGAATTCAGCTCGGGCTGTTAGGAGGCGCAACCCAGGTCGGAGGACCGTGGTGCCGCCTCCTCAACAGCCACCTTTGCCATCCCCGGCCGGGGCTAGTGGCTTGGGGTCTATCGCACCTTGGCCCGTTCAGAGTGCGGGCGCGGAGGGCGCTCCGGCCCGCGGCCCGCGAGCAATGGACACCGCTCCTCCTTCCGCCCAACCCGTTGGGCCGACTACTTCTGGGCCGCAGCCTCTCCCGGGGCCCTCTAGCCTCGGGGGGTGGCCCGGTGCCCTGCCTTGGCAGGTTTCCTCACCAGCCCTACCGGGCTTTGGCCCTGGCCAATGGCCATATCTGGGCCATGGGGTGCAGGGAACTGTCCCCATGCAAGGGTCAGGTGGGCCGGCCGGCTCTTTACCCATGGTTACTGTAGACACCTTACTGGCCCGTATTGCGGCCTTAGAGGAGTCTTTGGCTCGTGCCAGTCAGGCAGGTGCCCCTTTCGGGGTACCTTTGGAGGCGCTATCGGCAGCAGGACAACGGCCGGCGGGGAGGGTTGAGCTGCTGCAGGCGGGTGGCGCGGCTCCGGCCACTGCCTCGCAGCTCCCCAGCCAGCAACCTGGCGCGGGTCAAGCCCCGGTGATGAGCTCTACATCGGTCGTGAGCTCCGACGCCCCCAGTGGGCCGGAACCCCCGTTGGGGGCGGCCCGCGGGGGTGCAGCATGTGAGTATATGGTGCAAACGAGTACATCCACACACATTCCCAATATAGGGGGGACCTTTCAGTGGCCTTGGCCTCGCGCGGGTGGTGCAGGGGCTACGCCGCTGGCGACCCACCCGGCGACAAATACTGCCACCATGCCCGCTGGGGTGGGCATTGGTTCTTACACTGCTGGGAACGTACTTGGGGTGGCAGGGTTAACTCATGCCCCTTTGGGTAGGCCAGCTATCCCCTTTTCGGCTTTGCCGACGGCAGGGTATTCCCTGCCATTGGGTGATCACTTGGCACAGGCTACCAGGGAAAAGATATGGCGAGGGGAGTACGTGGATATCTTCTCACTCCTTAACAGAGAGCCCACTAAGGAAGAAAGGGAGGGTCAGGATGAGAAGGACAAGGAGCAGGCACGCCGCCGTAAGCCGCCGCGTACCTGGGCTAACTGGCTCCCCGCTTATTTGATATACATGGCGGTGTATTTGAGGGCGCGGCCGGATCTAGCTATTCCCATGGTCCAATATTTGGACAACATATACAGGGCAATGGTAGATTTCCCGGGCCCCTCATGGCTAGCATATGATGAGGAATTCCGTATGAGGATTCCCCTGCACCCCGAGATGAGATGGGATGAGCCGTGCCAGAGACTGTGGCTCTTGTATATGACACCCACACGTCCTGCCCCGGGGGATAGATACCATTGTGGACATGCGGTCCAGCGAGCAGCTCCAGCGCAGGTTACCCGCCAAATGGCGGGGCAGGGGGTTCCAGCCCGCCTGCTGTGCTGGACTTTCTCGTCCAATGGTTCCTGCAGTCGGAAGAACTGCAGATATAAGCACGAGTGTCCCACATGTTCTGGTCCCCATGCAGCCTCTGCTTGTCCCAAGCCTGGGGGGGTGCGAGGCAGAGGGAGGGGTGGACAGTGGGCTGGCAAGCCTGCCACGGATGGAACTAGTTCTCCGAAAGGCCCCCTCCCCAATTAAGGTGGACATGCTGGAGCGCTGGCTCGCATCGTACCCAAGGGGAGAGGACAGGGAGTACCTTAGCCAAGGTTTTAAGCAGGGATTTCGTATCCCTTTTATGGGTGATAGATCTCCTCAGGATGCTCCCAACCTTTTATCCCTCAGAGGAAGGGAGGAGGTAGCCGAGGCCAGCATTAAAAAGGAGTTAGACGCGGGCAGGGTCGCCGGACCTTTTCCCGTACCCCCTTTTCCCAACCTGAAGGTTTCACCATTGGGTTTGGTTCCTAAAAAGTCCCTAGGTGAGTTTCGCCTTATTCATCATTTGTCCTACCCAGCCGGCCGATCGGTTAACGATGCGATACCTGATGACCTTTGTTCGGTCAGGTATACATCGTTCGACCATGCGATGCGCATGGTGCGCTCGTGTGGCCCGGGTGCCTTGCTGGCCAAGTGCGACATTAAGTCAGCTTTTCGCCTCTTGCCGGTGCACCCGGGCGACTTTGAATTGCTGGGTTTTAAATTTAAAGGGGAGTATTATTTTGATAAGGCCATGCCTTTTGGCTGCTCCATATCATGCTCGGCTTTCGAGCGTTTTAGTACCTTCCTAGAGTGGGCTTTCGTCCGCAGGTCAGGGTCCCGGTCTGTAGCCCATTACCTGGATGACTTTTTATTCGGGGGTGAACGGGGCTGGGACACGTGTGCACGTCTCCTCAATACATTTCAGACGCTAATGCAGGAACTGGGTGTCCCTTTAGCGCCCGAAAAGACCGAGGGCCCGTCGACCAAACTAGTATTCCTGGGGGTTGAGATTGATACAGTAGTACAGGCTTCTAGGTTACCGGGTGATAAGGTGTCCAGGATAGTGACCCTTATCTCGGAATTGCTGGCCAAGCGTAAGGCATCCCTGAGGGAACTGCAGGTGCTACATGGGCACCTCAATTTTGCCTGCAGGGTGGTCGCACCGGGCAGGGCTTTTGCCCGGCGCTTATGCGACGCCATGGCAGGGTTATCCAGGCCCCACCACAGAGTCAGGCTTACCCGGGGTATCAGGGCAGACATGTTTGTCTGGTTGCAATTCCTGAGGGAGTTTAATGGGGTCTCATTTTGGAGGTCTGACCTCCTGGCATCCCCCAATTTCCAGATCCAGTCTGATGCCTCAGGATCCCTGGGTTATGGGATGTACTTCAATGGGAAGTGGGCCTATGGTGGGTGGCCACCGGCATGGGCAGGCACAGGTCGCCTGCGGGATCTCACATACCTGGAATTTTTTCCCATTCTGGGGGCTTTGATGCTATGGGGCGAACAGTGGGCTAATTCGGTGGTGCATTTCTGGTGCGACAATGCTGCCGTGGTGCACATTGTCAATGCACAGACTTCTAAATCGCCCAGGGTCATGGACCTAGTGCGCCATTTTGTGCTGCGCTGCCTGCGCCTCAACGTCTTGTTCAGGGCCAGGCATGTCCCAGGGGTTAATAACGATATTGCTGACGCTTTGTCCCGCCTGCAGATCTCCCGGTTCCGCGCCTTGGCCCCGGAGGAATTTCCCTCGCCACTCCCGGACGAGATGTGGACTATTGGCAAGGAGAGGTGAACCGGGCGATTGGCCTGTCACTGGCGCCACGCACGCGTAAGGCGTATCAACAAGCATTCAATTTGTATAGGGCTTTTGCTACTCGATTTCAATGGCCAGAGACCTGGCCCATCCCGGTGGACCATGTTCTGCGGTTCATGGTTCACCTGCATGCACAGGGCCTTGCACCTCGCACCATAGCATCCAAGCTCTCGGCGTTGGCTTTTATGGCCAAAGTAGGGGGTCATGTGGATACCACCTCTGACTTCCGTGTGAGACACGTTTTGGAGGGGTGGGTGCGCGAGCGCGGGCGTTGCCCGGATGACCGGCACCCTATTTCCCCAGGGGTTCTTACCCAGTTGGCCCGGGGCTGGCCAGGCCTCTGTTTTGATCATTATGAGGCAGCCCTTTTTCATGCAGCCACAACGGTGGCATTTTTTGGAGCGCTCCGCATCAGCGAACTCGTGATGCTGTCTAAGGCGGATGCAAGTGGTAGGGCACTGGAACTCGGAGATGTATATGTTGCCAAAGACTGGGCCCAGTTGAGGATTCGCTCCTCCAAAACAGATCAGCATGGCGTAGGCAGTGGAGTAAGACTGCTACGGTGTTCTTTGGCAGACATCTGTCCGGTTGGTGCCCTACAGGAATACCTGGCACTGCGTGGCTGGCACCATGGCCCGTTTTTCTGTCACCAAGATGGGTCTCCCCTTACTAAATTTCAGTTTTGGAAGGTGACAGCCAGAGCCCTCACCAGGGTGGGACTACCAGGTGCCCGTTATGGCACACATTCGTTCCGTATTGGCGCAGCCTCTACAGCAGCTGCTTTTGGGTACTCTGGGGCTGACATACGCAGCATGGGGAGGTGGGGCTCACAATGTTTTCAGTTTTATGTGCGCCCACTCCCGCCATGAGTACCAATCCAGTCACCTTACCTTCCTTTTTCTCAATTTTCTTACAGACCCTGGGTGTCGTATTACACCGGTGACAGTATGGCTGGTGGGCCACAGCTATGTGCTCAGGGCAGCGCGTTACGCTGCGGCGACAGAGTGGGGACCCCGACTGGGACTGGGTGACCACGCCAGTCTCTCATGGCACGGTAAGCCTGGGATGTTATGGCGGGAGCTGCGGCCTTTCCTTTTTTCTGGCCTGGGGGCTGACCCGCCTGACATTCTAATCATCCACTTGGGGGGCAATGATTTGGGCCAGGTCACCGGCTTATCGCTCAAGCATGCGATTTGCGAGGACCTCGCCTACTTGCATTATGTCTGGCCTGCCACAGCCCTGGTTTGGTCGGACATTGTTCCGCGCCACTCTTACAGAGGGGGCGTTAACCTCCTGGCCCTTGACCGAGCTAGGCGCGCGGTCAATAAGGCAGTGGCGCGGTTTCTCACCACCAGGGCTTGGGGACGGGTTAGTCATCACCCCGATATTAGTCTACAAAATTGTGACTTGTATGCAGGGGATGGGGTCCATCTGTCGCGAGGAGGTATGGACCTCCTGTTGGGTGACTGGCGAGCAGGCCTGTTGACCGAGCTGACGGTCTGGGGGGGGGCGTCAGGTCTTCTGTGAAGCCCCTCCGTGTGGCGGGTAGCACTGGTAAGGTAAACAGTATGACCCACAAGTATCCGGCAGGTTCGCAATTGACTGGACAACACTAGACAGGAATAAAGTAGTTAAACGTTGTCCGGTCAACGACGAATCAGGCGATGGGGTGATGATGATTGCTAACCAGCATGCATCACCCCTGTGATTTCACGGATACGCGTCAGAGGGTGGGGTCATGAGTTAGTTATTGACTACGGTCAACAATTTGTTTGTTGTTAACAAACAAATTGATACAATTTGAAACATTGTAACCAATTGCCGTTGGCAATTTTGGGGTGGTACCTTACCAGTGTTACTTCGGCCTGCTTGCCTTAGGAATTATGATTGGTCGTTTTACCAATACAAATTTATAATTCGGACTAGGGCATTGAATCAATAAATGTGGCCCTTTGCTGTTATCCACTTTCAATGTTGTCTGTGTCCGTTATTGGGGGGGTGCGCCTGCAATGCAAGCGCGGCGCCAAAATGGCCGCCGCGCCCTTTGCGGGCCCCCCCCCACAGGACAGAGAATCCGGGTAGTTAGGGGCGTGGCCAGCTCCCTTATAAAAGGGGTGGCCACGAGGCAGCCGCGCTGCCATTTTGCCTCAGCGACGGAGCGGAGAAGTTTTTCCCTCCACCCCCTCCCTAGTTAACAGTGTGATTATGGTCGCTTCGGGGCCGGGTGGGAATTTTTGGTTGGGACCCACATTGGCTTCAGGTCCTGGCTTTTTTGCCCATCCCACACTGTTGCTATGGTTTGATATAGGGGTCTTTCTTCGTTCCTACTGTTGACTTTGGTCACATGGGCGGGTAGCACTGGTAAGGTAAACAGTATGACCCACAAGTATCCGGCAGGTTCGCAATTGACTGGACAACACTAGACAGGAATAAAGTAGTTAAACGTTGTCCGGTCAACGACGAATCAGGCGATGGGGTGATGATGATTGCTAACCAGCATGCATCACCCCTGTGATTTCACGGATACGCGTCAGAGGGTGGGGTCATGAGTTAGTTATTGACTACGGTCAACAATTTGTTTGTTGTTAACAAACAAATTGATACAATTTGAAACATTGTAACCAATTGCCGTTGGCAATTTTGGGGTGGTACCTTACCAGTGTTACTTCGGCCTGCTTGCCTTAGGAATTATGATTGGTCGTTTTACCAATACAAATTTATAATTCGGACTAGGGCATTGAATCAATAAATGTGGCCCTTTGCTGTTATCCACTTTCAATGTTGTCTGTGTCCGTTATTGGGGGGGTGCGCCTGCAATGATAACCGAGTAAACAAGCACAGGCTTTTGTTGCAAGAAAAAGAAATATTCCCAATGCTATTCAGCAGGGACTGGTATGCTTCTATCCTAGCTTGTGCTTAAGGAGACAAATAAATTGGTTTAAAACAATGTTCTTTGGTTTCTTTTGTCTGAAAATTGCGATGCCCCAAAGAAAACAGCTTTGTGACACTGCATCTTACAGTTGAGAGCTCTTTTCCTGCCAGCAGTGGAATTAAAAATATGAGATGATCACAGAACTGCAAGACAGTTATTGAGTCCTCCAAAACCCAAGACATATTTCTTTCTTCCCAAAGTCTTTGGCAGTGAAGGAACTTGTTTCCAACTATAAATAAGTGCTCCATTACCTGATGCCATCTAATTCCTAGCAGTACTTTCCTTGTCAGCTGTAATTTATTAAAAGAAACTTTAAGTGTTATCTCTTTTTATTACATAGTAAAGCTCAACCCCCCCCCTCCCTGCAGCTCTAGTCATGGCCAGCAAAGATTGACTAAAATGTCTTGGTGATCAAGAATGAAAATAATGAATCACTTTTGAAGGGGAAAAAGGATTCTTCAAAAGGGTCTCAATAAATGTTGAGTCTGGAGCTACGAAGTACTCTGACCAGCAAGATAGGGCCAAACAACAAATGGTTTATTTACAGCTCAGGAAATCGGACTAATATAATGGGCAAGGTGCCCTGCTTTTATACAGTCAGAATAGCTGTTACACAAGAAGATACATTTGCCCTGGCTTCCGAAGAAGCGGGAACATTCATTACAGCGAATCAGAAACCAAGGTGGCTTGTTTGAAATTCACACTTTTGGAAAATGGCGCGTAGCTTTGCCTTAGACTTCTGGCAAAGCTAAAACACCAACAATGCTTGGACACAACATCCCTCCCCCCTCAGCGGGGAACAAAATCTCCCCAATGTTTTGGTGGACCACAGTTCTGTTTTGGGTGCGAGGAATTTTCAGGTCTTAGGGAAGAGGGGATGGGATGCCCAGGGGTGCTGGGTCTGTGGGCTGACCCATTTGGGCTGCCTGGGAGAACCAGGTCTTTGAGATGACTCCATAGAATCCCGTATTGGATCCGGAGCTGTAACGGGAGAGTTGGGGACAATCTTTTCCATGGAATTGGTGGCAGGTTGCTCCAGGGGAGTTCCCGGTGAGGGCGAGCCAGTAGGCTCGCCCGGCATTGGGTCACTGAATAGCTCTAGTGATAAGGGATCTGGGTCTCAAGACTCACTTGCCTCCTGTTCCCCTCCAATGTTTTTGTTTTGCCCTGAAACCCTTAGGCGCATTTGATCTGTGTGCCTCCTCCAAATGGAGCTATTGTCTATAAGGACCTTGTAGGACACCGGTCCTGTTTGCTGCAGAACATCTCCCCCCAACACTGGGGGCCTGTCGCATAATTGCGGCAATGAACTGATTGTCCAAACAAGAAACCCTTGGTGGTAGCAACATCGATGTTGAGACCCCTGTTCTCCACACGATGTGGATCTAACCGGTCGAAGACCGTAGTCAGCTGCCTCTTCATTAACAAGTCGGCGGGCAAAACCCCCGAAGCCAACGGGGTGATCCTGTATGACAACAGGAATTGGCACAACTGCAATTCTAAATCTCTCCCCCCCATTCTTTTGAGAGCTTCCTTAACTGTGCGGACTTGTCTCTCTACCTGACCATTGGTAGTGGGGTGAAATGGGGTGTCAGTGATATACCAGATGCCATTACAGCAAAGGAAACTCTGAAACTCTGCCAACATGAAGGTCAATGTGTTATCGGACACAACAATGTCAGGTAAACCAAAAGTACAAAAAATCCGCCTGAGCTTGCGGATGGTGGTGGAGGATGAAGTTCCAGACACTGGGATGAACTCTAACCATTTGGAGTAGGAGTTCACAACTATTAGAAATGTGGCACCTCTAAAGGGTCCGGTAAAGTCAATATGGACTCATGACCAGGGGCCCCTGGCGGTGTCCCACTCCCTACTAGGCTGGTGAGTCTCCTCTGGCTGGGAGGACTGGCACTCACAACAGCGCCCTGCCCATGCCTTGATGTCGAGGTCTAACCTAGGCCACCAAAAATAGCTCCTAGCTAGGGCCTTTGACTTAGCAATACTCAGATGGCTAATGTGAAGCATACGCAAAACCTTATTGACCACTCTGTCTCCCCAAAACAAACACCCAAGTTCAAGTGACAACTCATTTCTTTTGGTGTAGAATACCTTGAATTCATCAGAGACCAGTGGCGACGGCCATCCTTTCTGAACCCACATAACCACCTTTGACAGAAGGGGAGAGTCCAAAACTTTCAACATGAGGACTTGTTCGTCTGCCTCAATTTTACTAACATACTCAATAGGGGATCTGGACAGAGCGTCCGCATTGCTAATGCTTGCACCTGGGCGATGCTGGAACGTAAACTGGTACGCCTGAAGAAACATTGCCCAGCGCAGTATGTGGTGACAGGATCTGAGGAGTGGGCTTATCCTGGACAAAAATACAAAGCAGCAACTTGTGATCAGTGATGATCATAAAGGCCCTGCCATAAATAAAGTCATGACATTTCTTGGTACTGGCGATGATCACCAAAGCCTCTCTATCTATTTGTGCATAATTTCTTTCTGCAGCAGTTAACAACCTGGAATAGTAAGCGATGGGTGCTTCATTTCCCCCTCCCAGGTCGTGACAAAGCACCCCCCCCCCCAGGGGAAGCATCACACATCAGAATTTATTTTATTTATTTATTTATTTATTTATAATTCAAATTTCTATCAGGCGAACCCAACTAAGGGTGGCTTACAGCAGGTTAAAACATATATAAAAACAATTAAAACCCCTAAAATACCCACCCACCTACCACCCATTCATATTAAAAACTAACCAGATTAAAACTACCTGCATTAAAAGGTGGGGAGGCTTTATTTTATAAGCCACCAGGCGGGGGCCACTCTTCCATCTGGATCCCACACCTGCTCTGCCAACCAGGTTTTTATATCTTTCTTTTTAGGTTTACGGGGGTCAAAGTGCGTAAGGACATCCGAAGTCTGAAGTCACTTGACTTCATGGAAAGCCTTGTCCTGTGCGGAACCCCATCTCCAAACAGTTTGTTTTTTAAGCAACTGATGCAATGGGGTGGCCACAATGGCCTTATGAGGTAGAAATAAGATGGTTTGGCACCAAAGTGGGCGATCTTTGGCTGCTGTCTCCCAGGTTTGTGGATTTATACCTGACACCTTCATGGTTTGTTTCAGCTGGTCCTTATAACACTTCAAAGGAGCTCCGCAAGGTCTTGTACTAGAGCTAAGTTCTCCATAGAGAATTTGACGAGGAAGCCTGGAACTATCCATACAGGGGACATACCCTATCCATCTAAGATGATGGCCTGTGATGGAAACTTCAATGCTATTTACATTTGCCTTCTTGAGAGCTGCAATGTTGGTGACATAATCATCCAACTTGATGTTCAAGAGGGACCTTAGCTTCTGTTGGTGAAAGCTTTTTGATGTCTTGGCGATAGAGGGTCCATGTTTCACAGCCATAAAAGTAAAAGGTAAAGGTTTACCTTGCTCGAAAGTCAGTCATATCCAACTCTACGGTTCAATGCTCATCTCTGTTTCAAAGCCGAAGAGCCAGCACTATCTGCTTCTGCAGACGTTTCCGTGGTCATGTGGCAGGCATGATACATAACAGTATAACATTAAGGTTCTGGGGTGGGGGACAGGACATTTTTAGCCTGTGGGAAGTCCTGCAAACTTTATGGGGTGAGAGGCATAACACACAATATGCACTGACACACGCATGCACACAGTTTAGGAATTAGTACAAAATAAATGATCCGTGCCCCAGCTGTGCTTCTTGTATTCTCCTGTGTTTGAATTGATTCTGAACCTGGCAAAACTGGCAGGAATGTAAGGCTTCTTGCTAATCCAGATACATCCTCACTTTGTCATACTGTGTTTTTTTTCTTTTTCCAACTCTCTCTTCCAATCTTTTACAAATATGCACACATATATGCCCAGAGGGAGAGAAGAAAAGGGTGTGCTTTCTTTAAAAATGCTTATGGCAAATAATCCTATTGGTGTTTGCATAAGGTTTCCAAAACTTGCCATGATTAAGTACAGCTAATTGTCAAAAAGTGACAGGGCATTTCTTAGTCATATGTCTAGTCATACACCTGATTGTATAACTGAGCTGCACCACAAAGCAGAGAGCAGTAGTCTTTTGTGTTTTTAAAGGTAGAAAGAACTTTTGTAAAAAACTATAGTTTTGTTTTCTCCTCATTTGGGCTTAATGACATATAAAATTAAAATGTAGATTTTCATACAATCCATTGAAGTAAATCAGTTAGCAACTAAATAGTCCTGTGGAGCTGATTTGCAGCTCATGGCAAAAACTCCAGGTGCCAACATAAAGGACTCTTAAGCATGAAAATGTCACAATTTACTCATAAATTGAAGTTCTGTGTCTGGGAAAATGCTTCTAACTGCTGCAATTATGTAACTGAGAAGACCACAACGGAGACATCATCGGAACAAAGCACCACTATTTGTAAAATTAACAAACAAGTAAATTAAGCCCAGCCACATGATTAAATGAAAAGAATAACATACAATAACCTTGATGTAATTGGGAAAGTGTTAACAGGAGAGCGTTCACAGGACTTGTTGTTCTCCATTTGTGCAACATCTTATGAGGAAAATGAGCCAATATTTACCACCAGATGGTGCCCTAAATACAGACACTTTCCAAAAAGGCAGCCTACTTTGTCACTTCCTGAGGCTGATTTTCGTCTCTACACTTAGCAGTGCCAGTACTGTACTGTGAAGCAAGAGTATGAATAAGTATTAGTTGCAGTTTTGAGGTACACAGAAAGAGTCTCATCAAAGAGTTTGGTATTTTTGAACCACAATCGGGTGTACCCAAGGCAATGGCCAACTTGTGCCAGCTAATCTTTCTCACACTGGCGAGAGGAGCTACGGAATGAATTCACCAAAATGTGGCATCAGTTTGTCAGTTTCCCATCTGAAGAAGTTGCAATTTCCATCTAACATGTATTCTAGATAGCATTGGTTTTTCTCTTTGGTTATTTGACTGCAGTTCCGGGGTGGGGTGTGGGGTGTGTGAACGTCAAATCCAAGATAAAATATAAATCTTCTGTGATTTTGCATCAGTCTTATAGGATAGCTCTGCAAAAGACTTTCCAAACATTTAACCTCTGAGAAACAGCTCTTTAAATCTGCTAAGTTCTCCTACTTTGTCTGGCAAGCCTGGACATTGCAAAGGACCATCCTGAAACATGCCACACCTATTTTTAAAAAGAAGACTTTATCAAAACAGTGCTTTGAATGGCATTTTAAAAACTGACAGTAAACATCCATTCACTTCCAACTCTCACCCTTCAAGAACACATTTAAGTGGGGATATGGCCCATAGCAATCATCAGAGAGAGAGAGAGAGAGGGAAGGACTTCCTTATCATGAAGTGAGTACAATGCCCTTGAGGAAGCTACCTTATCCTCATTGAAACCCTCAATCTGTTTAGACCAGTGATTCCCAACATGGGGCACACACACCACAGGGGGGACTTAATTCCCAGAAGCCTAAATCAGTACATTGGCTAATCAGTGCTTTGGAGAATTGATTTAGGCTTTTGGGAATTTAAGTCCAAAAACTAAAGGTCAGAAAACACTGGTCTATACCAGGGATAAGCAACAGGCCCACGGACCGGATGCTGCCTGTGGCAACATTTAATGTCCCCCCCCCCTGCCTCCACCACACCAGGAAGGGCCATGTGATGGAGGGAGGGCAAAATGGTCATCCGGCCACCAAAACTGTCTGAGGGAGCATGGCCCGGCCCCCGGCTTAAAAAGTTTGAGAACTCCTGGTCTAGACTAATATTGTCAACTCTGGCCAAAGTCTTTTGTGGTTTCAGTTAGGATTTTTTCCCTCTGAACTAGAGAAGCTAGAATTTAGCGTCTTCTCCATGCAAAGCATGTGCTTTGCTACATATTATGTAGCAGGAAACCCAACTTTCCTGGCAACTGTATAGCTATCACTCAATATGGATAAGAAAGCAGGACATAGTGCCCTACTGAGGGGGTAGGATTTGAGTATTTCCTAGTTACTGGGTGGAAACAGTTGCTTGAATGTCGTTTGGACAAGAGACCTGGAAAATTACCTTTTTTTGGGGACTATAAGTTTCAGAGATCCCATAGCCAGCATGTGTAAAAGGCATTCTAGCTCAGCCAATTAATGATGCACTCTGTCCTTATACTTTGGTAAAGCTGAATTAATAACCAATTTTTGCCATAGTAACTTACTTCTATGAGAAGAAATTTGGAGCTCCCACTTCTGTTGAGAAACTTGTATGTCAACAG
Organism: Bradypodion pumilum; assembly: GCA_035047305.1. Classification (NCBI taxonomy): domain Eukaryota; kingdom Metazoa; phylum Chordata; class Lepidosauria; order Squamata; family Chamaeleonidae; genus Bradypodion; species Bradypodion pumilum. The sequence goes on along the minus strand of JAWDJD010000001.1, from coordinate 185,009,571 downwards.
AATCCATCATCCTTAGCAACAACAGCTGGTAGAGGAGATGTTTTGTTCCCTCTCATGTATAACATTCCAGAGTGGGCCTTGGGAGCTCTTCTAGATTCAACAGACCCTGTAAGAATGCAAGGGAGCAGCCGTGGCAGCTGGGAGTCTTTCCCCAAATTTGGGTGGCTAATTCAGTTGCATCCTGGGAGTTCAAGCCCGACTTCATTGTCAGGCTGAAAGTTGAAGACCATTGTTCCACATTGGTAAAAGTATTATTTTACTGATAGGCATTGAACATTTTTATTACAAATTAAGAGACAACATCTTTTTTTTTAAAAAAAATGCTAATGTTGTCTGCATGACTGTAAACATTTAAAATGTTAGTCTTGTTTGAATTGGATTTTTTTGCATATGGAAAACCTCTTTTCTACTAGACCTACTTCTCCCCCATACAACATACAGTAAAACCCCGATTTACATATGCCTTGAGTTACATAAAATTCGACTTTTGTACTAAAACCATGTCCCATTTACACGATTTCCTATGGGTTTGCTTCGAGTTACATAAAGATTCTTTTTCCTATGGGTTTGCTTCGAATTACGTAAAAATTCATTTCCCTATGGGTTTGCTTCAATTTACATAAAAATTTCATTTTTCCTATAGGTTTGTTTCAAGTTATATTAAAAAAAATTAAGCAAAAGCCTATGGAATGGACTTTTTTTTTGTAAGTAGGGGTTTTACTGTAGCAGGGAAATTATTTTGCTTTAATTGCTTTGGAAAAGTAAAGAGGTTTGTGATCTCATGGATGAAAGGTCCTTTAAAAATAAAAGTGAATTAAATTGGATTCATTTTCTTGCATGATCTGAACTTCCCCAAAGTGCATGTTTTGAATTGATTTCAGTCAAGTTTGGGCAAAAAAAAGAAAGGAAAAAAGTGTTATTTGCACATATAGTCCTTAATATTCACTTTAGTTTTGTGTAATATGGCAGATGTTTTAATGATACATTATTTTTTCTACCTTATTATTTGTTTTCTGGTTCATGAAACCTTGGAAAAATATGCACAACAGACAAGCCATAACCCTATTTAATCTGGTACAGTAGTTTCTTTATTTAGTCTAGGAGGTTCTCAACCTTTTAAAGCTGGGGGCCAGGGTCATGCTCCCTCAGACAGTTTTGGGGGCCGGATGGCCATTTTGCCCTTCCTCCACCACATGGCACTTCCTGGTGTAGTGGAGGCGGTGAGGGCCACATGAAATGGTGCAATGGGCCGCATTCTGGCCCACAGGCCACAGGTTGAGAATTCCTGATTTAGTCCTTCAGAGACTGTGTAATGAAATCCCCAGAAAACAAAGAATGGTTTGATTCAAGTCATTGCTTCCTTAATATTTCTTTCACTACGCTCTCCTAATAACACCCCTTTCCTCTAAATGAAACTAATTGAGATGAAGGGCTCTAGGCACAGGTTTCAGAGATTGATCAATATTCTCCCATCACCTTTAATCAGCATGGAGGCATTAGGTCTTGTTCTGTTTAGCAAGTGCAGCGCATTATTGGAATGTGTAAATTCCCAAGTGGAGTCCCAGGCAATGCAGCTCTGATTACCTGATTTCATTTTGCAGGCCTGAATACAACCTTTGCTTTGGAGAGCTTCTGCCAATCAAAGCAATTGACAGTGATCTGGGTGCACCAATGCTCTGAGCCAGAAAAGGTACTGACTGGCTGTCAATGAGTCTTTTGTCTGTGAACTCCTGATTCTCTCTCATAAAATAATGCAAAGGATGCAAGAAGAAGGTGATACAGTACAGTAAAACCTTACATAAAGAGTGCCTCGCTTAGAGACTAACTCGCTTAAAGAGCAGAATTTTCTCTGAATGGTTGCCTCGCTTAACAACTAAAACCAACCAAAAACTCCCTTAACAATGAAATCGGGGTTCACAATCTCCCCCACCAGAAGTCACGATTGGTCACTTACAATGGTGTTTCGCTTAAAGAGCAAACTCACTAAAAGAGCAATCCCATGGAACGCATTATGCTCTTTAAGCGAGGTACCACTGTATAAGGATCCAACAAGCAGCAGGGCCAATTAAAATAGGTCCATAACAGTAAGCCTGTATAATAGATATATATGGGTGGTGTAGGAATTGGGGCCGTAAAGCGGCCCTTGAGGTCCCGGAGGAGACTGGTCAAAGGAACGACACGAGGCAAGATGGAGCGAAGACCAGTGATTTATTGAGGGAAAATCATCAGTATATATTATGTCCAAAGCTGCGCATGGTAGAATGGTCATATGACAGAAAATTACATCACCCATTTACCCGGGTTAATTGAGAACCTCTCTTGGGGAAGTTAATTAACTAAGACAAACACTGACCATTGTCTGAGGCTTAGGCTAGGGTAAATATGGCTTCTATTTGCACCAGAGATTAAGCTTAACTCAGAGTGAGTAATTGCCTAATAGGTAACAGAGGTTAGAGATTTGCTCTCTCAGCAGAGCCGTTGTTCAGGTCAAGGAATTGGGTGAATCAAACCCTATAATTTATCCACCCCCCTTAATTTGGGTGCTCGCAGAGCCCACGGGCCAGGGAGCCTTTCTCACCAAAGTGGCCTCTGCGCGGGCCGTTCCATGCCACTGGGGCATGGGGAAATCCACATCTCCCCTTTAAATTTCATTTAAGGACCTGACCGGCGACTCTGCGTAGGAGGGGCATCAGCTGCTGAGCGGGAATGACGCTTCGGGGTTCCCTCCATGGGGGACATCTCGATGGCAGTGAGGGAATACATTGCACGAAACAACACACTGTTGTGCCCAGTATTACCACCCCCACAATCACTTTGAGTGTCATCTGAAGCCGTCCCCATGGGAACCACGACCACAAGGAGTCCTACCACCCCCATGAAGAATCCTCCTTGATGTCCCTAACTAGGGTGTGGAGGTCCGTGAGCTGGCTCTGTATCTTGTGGGTATTGTCTGTGAGGTTAAAGCAACACATGCCATGGACAGACTTGCAGCCCATATGATGTAACAACGGGGGATAATCGATAGCTGCTTGATTATCCAGTATGGCGTGGAGAAGCTCTGCCTGCTCCTGGTCGAGCAGCGCTATTGCTGAGGAGGTGTGGTTGATGGCTTTTGCTAATCCGCAAGCCAATTGACCAATTCTCCGAGCGTTGCCTATGGCTAAGCCTGACACGCTGAATATACTGACTACAGCCTGGTTTTTCAGAGCTGTGGGTCTGAATTCAGACTGCTTTCTGTAGCAAGGCAAGATAATGAGATGTGTTATTGATACTGTGACCTGGGTTGATTCTAAGCTATCTCTGCAGCTTCTGGCATTGTGCAAATGTCTTTTCTAACACCTATGGGGAGGTGTGAAAATAGGCTGGGGATTATCGGCTACTGGGTGCTCAAACTTTCCAAGCAATGGGCCGGTGCAAAACATGGGCCGGTCTGGCTTCCTTTGGTGGAAGCTGGCCGTTATTAACAACATACAGAAATTCAAGTGTCCCTTGCAAATCCCAACTGGAGCATTGTACAAGGCATGTATAAATAATAGCAACTACAGATAACAATAGCAATAAAAGACATTCAGCAGCTTTTCGAAGGATGAGGCTTCTCTTCTTGGTGGGGTTTCATGTGTAACTTGAGCTTGGAAAAGTCTTGTTTTGGGGAAAAGCATGGTCCTCAGAAGTAGCACTGAGTATGCAAAAATGTTCATAGAAATGTCTTTGGAGATGTAAGTCATAAAGGAAGACGGACAGCTGATGACATCCAGGACAGTGACTGGTGCCGCTCTTTGCAATCATCCAGGTCTGACTCTGGCCTCTGGGACCTGCATGGGGAAGAGACTTGTTTGGGAGATAAAAATTCTGAAAGAGTTAGTTAGTTTTTGCACTTATAGGGTAGCAATTGCTGTGCAACTGTGGGGCGTGGTTCCCCCCCTTTTCTGTTTGTTTGTATTAATGCAAACGTGCATGTACTGCCATTTGCCAAAATGTGGGGATGTGTGACGTCCCTTTGTCACACCTGGATGGCCTCTGTCCCTCGTGGGTTGACCCCCCACGAGGGCCCCCCCGGTGTCCCTGCACGATGCAGGCAGGGACGGACTATGCCTTGGGCTTGGGAAAGTGGCAGGTTGAGCTGCCTTGCGAGCGCTTTGGCATTCTGAAGAGGGAATGCATGACTCTGAATTGGAGTTGTGAGGAACAAACTTAGCAAATTTTTGTCTATCACGGGAGTGATGTGTGCTCCCGGTAGACTGTGAAGCAAATTCCTAGGAAACTGGCTGTCAGCAATTATGTTGAAGCGTTCTTTGGCAAAGGTGCGCAAAGCGAGGTTCACGGCTGCCAACTCTGCCCGCTTGCGGAAGAGTCAGGAGCGTGCGCCAAGCTTGGTCCTCTTGCCAAGTAAGAACCTAATATGTGCGACCCCCATAAGTGAAAACTGTCCTAGCCCCCTGAAGAGGAACCAGTGACATAAATTCACACAAGGTGACTGTCTGCGTTTGAAGCGAGACGAGTCTGGGGTCTTATGGCAAACCTTGGCGCATGAAGCGCCAGGCTTCCCTTGGGTAAATTTCTCAAGAAGGCCCCCCTGCGCACATCCACCCATGGCGTGCGTGCACACGTTTAGAAGAGTGCCAGATGGTGGCTAGCCTTTTGCCTGTGCTTAGACTAGCAGCAAAAAGGGAAGGGGTGGCCTAAAAATGCCTGTATCTGATTGAAGGTGTGACCTGACTGCACTCTTAAAATGGTCCTAGGCAGTCCTGGCTAATGAGTGGCACTCTGCACATGCTCGGGAGCTCAGGGACTAATCCTTCCTCTGTGCTCTGGAGTTTGCAAAATGTGTCTGCACACTAGAGAGGGTGCTGCGGGCCAGGTGCCATACTTAAAATGACCTACTAAGACTTATTAAAGACAAGCCAACTATGACGTGCCAGCTGTAAGGAAATAATACACAAAAATGAAAAGACACACAAGTTAAACATTTCCAGCAGGGAGTTCCACTGCCGAAAGGAGGGAAGGAGGAAAGACAAGTCAGAAGTTAGCACAATGGGAATGCAACAACTCTTATCATAACGAAATCAGATTAGGTCAGGTAACTCTGGAGCCTGTGAAAGGAAGCAATTTAAGGCTGTAGAAAGAAAGAAATTGGTTAAGGCCTGGAGAGGAATTTTGTTCCTATAAAAAAGGTAAGTATTTTCTGAGTATACAGAGCGCAAGAATGTTTGCGTGCTTTTTCCTGTGAAAGGGGTACAATGAGTGAGTTACTTTGCACAGATTAAAGTCAAAATACCAGAGCAATATCTTTCCTAAGAGAATGAAGGAGAGTTAGAACGATTCTCAACCTGCGGCCAGATGTGGGCGAGTGGGCCAGAGCCCACGTTGCCCTGCCACTACCCCCACCAAGCCAAGAAGGGCTGTGTGGCGCAGGAAGGGCAGAATGACTGTCCGGACCCCCAAAGCTGCCTGAGGCCCCGGAACTTTGGCCCCTGACTTTAAAAGGTTGAGAACCGAGGTTACAAGATGATAACACAATACACACATGAAGACAATGCAATTCTCTCACTCCTAGTGAGATACGTGACTTCAGACGCTAAGAGACATTCAAAAAACCTTAAACACAGACATGGGGGTTTGAGGAACACAGACGTAGGGAGGGGCCCCATAGCTTATGATACAGTGAGGAAAACTCATAGAAGTGATTTTTGTTTTCAGATCGCGCTTCTGAAAAGAAAAATCTGTAAGAGTTGCAGAACCGGTTTCCAAGAGTGGCTTAATCCTTTGACAAAGAAAAGTCTCAAGGGAGGAAGGGGGAATCACCCCGCCCTATTGCAGGTTAGGATTCCCCCCCCTCTCCTCCTCTCCTGCTTAAGCTGCTAAGCAGACAAGGCAAGGGGTTTTGTTCATCATGCTTTCTCAAACTTTAAATGGTTCCTGCCCATGAGCAGAGTGCAAACTGTTTAACACATATTTCACAGTGACATTACCACGCAGTTACACACAAGGAACATTTTTCCAGTCCTACTGTGGTCATAGAGACAAGGCTTTTGCAATCATACACAGTTCTTGCAGTCATACATTCAGTGGTGCACCACACATATACACATTTATTTACGCATTCGCACATTCCTCCCCTGATCTGCAGCGTTCTGTACTACACATGAGGAGATGACTAATACACAGCTGGCTATTTTACAGCCATCTGGGTGCTTCTACTTAGGGGCAAGTTTCTCTGGGCTACTCCCAGGGTGAGACAAGTAGCTTCTGCCTGTGCCCTGGGGGAACTCGGGGTACTGTTGCTGGGATGGTTCTTCTGGCATAGCCAGGGCGATGGCTGCGTCCTTTCTAGCCTGGGCCAAATGCATGCCAGGGTGGCCATTTGGTATCAAGACAATCTTTTGAAGATCTGCTTGGTCTAGATTGGCTTTCTCTTCTAAGGTGTCTCATTTTACCACACTGGAAGCAGGCGCCTTGGGGTTTTGGCACTGCTCTGCGCCTGAGTGTGGCAATGGGTCTGCTCTGGAGCCCTGCGTGGCCAGGGACCGTGCAGATTTCCGTGAGCAGTGGGCGCTGAGCAGCCCTGTCTGAACGTGTGTCTGCCTTCAGATAGGCTGAGCACAGCAGTTAGGTGCTAGCTAATTGTGCCACTGGCAATTTCCCCGTGAATGGATCTTCCTCACCCCTGCGCTGAATGGAGTTCTTTCTTTGCAGGGAACTTTTAACTGTCAGAGAAGCGCCAAGGCCTCTCATGCCATGAATTCCTTCAGTGACGTCTGCAGCTGCCACTGAGGGAATGCTCCCTACACTGCCCTGCTTAAGCTGAAATGACGAATAGAGACTTCTTGGGGCTGATGGTTCTGACTGCGCTGGGGTTTTCTGGGTCTCTATCCGGACTGGGTCTACCTCTGCTGAGAGCTTCCTACATTTGCTCCATGTGCGAATTATGCCCTCTGGAGCTTTCGGGGGTTGCTGAATGTAGTCTCCTATCTGATCCCAGAGCTCAAGGGTTAACGTACCTACTTCTGGGTAAAGCAGGCAGTGTTCCTCTAGGTACACCAAAAGTCTCGCTAGCTCCCCGCTGTGAAAACGCATATTAAATATCCTGGCCAGGATCTTGAACTCTCCCTCACGAGTTCTTTGGCTAGCGGATGGACGCTGTCGCTGAGGACAGGTCCCCATATTACCTGCGATTGGGTCCTCGGAAGATTCCTCCTCGGGACGAGTCGACGCGTCTTTGGCAGGCAATAGGTTCTGGCGACGACGCTTCTGGGTAGAGCTCGGAGCGTGGACTGCGGCCACGGGCCCTCGGTGGCCACTGCGCTGTCAGGGGCTCACAGCTGCCCTGAGCGGAATGCGTTTTTCCCTTTGGCGCAAGCCGCCGCGAAAGTCGGGAGCAAGCTGTAGGATGCCTCTCTGTAATGCCTCACCACGTAGCTGTCTTCCCAATCGGATGGCTTTCCGACTGGGGCTGCTGCTCTGTCCTCCGGGATGATTGGACAAGGTTCAAGCGCAGAACCTGGCTGTGCTGGTCGCTTACTCACGAGTAGACCGCTCGGGGGTCGCTTACTCTTGAGTAGATCACGTCTCGGGGTCACCAGATGTAGGAATTGGGGCCGTAAAGCGGCCCTTGAGGTCCCGGAGGAGACTGGTCAAAGGAACGACACGAGGCAAGATGGAGCGAAGACCAGTGATTTATTGAGGGAAAATCATCAGTATATATTATGTCCAAGGCTGCGCATGGTAGAATGGTCATATGACAGAAAATTACATCACCCATTTACCCGGGTTAATTGAGAACCTCTCTTGGGGAAGTTAATTAACTAAGACAAACACTGACCATTGTCTGAGGCTTAGGCTAGGGTAAATATGGCTTCTATTTGCACCAGAGATTAAGCTTAACTCAGAGTGAGTAATTGCCTAATACGTAACAGAGGTTAGAGATTTGCTCTCTCAGCAGAGCCGTTGTTCAGGTCAAGGAATTGGGTGAATCAAACCCTATAATTTATCCACCCCCCTTAATTTGGGTGCTCGCAGAGCCCACGGGCCAGGGAGCCTTTCTCACCGAAGTGGCCTCTGCGCGGGCCGTTCCATGCCACTGGGGCATGGGGAAATCCACAGGGTGGAAATCTAGTGTGATTGGCAGCTGAATAATTGAATGCTGATTGGTTAATGTGGTTGGGATGTTGTGGGGAGGAATTTGACTAGGGTGGCAATTGATTGTAGAATCAGTTAGATCAGAGAGTTTGGGCCCAACTATATGTGGGAAAGATGAGGGATATACTACTGGTTTGGGGTGGGCCGATTTGCATTTTTGCCCATTAACCACATGACACCATGGGGAATGCAAATTAGCCCAGAGTTCTGGAGCCCCAATCTGTAATGTTTCCTCCACACCAGAGGTCCTTCTACTTTTAAAGGCATAAAGAAGAAGTGGTGCTTTGACTAAGCATCTTTCCCCTCATCTTTTGCTTCTTGAGGGAGGACATGGAGCCCTCTCTTACTCTCTTTTGCATGAGCACACACACATGATATACGAAAATAGAGCTCCCAGTAACTACATCTCCCAGTTTCCACAAGCACCACACAGACCCAATCACGCTCCCCCATAAGCAAGGGAAACAAGGTATTCAGTGGACTAGAGGAGTTCACCTGAGGTAATTCTGGAAGAAATATTATGTGTAAAATTATATATCTTGAGTTCTAGGGCAGCTAAAGACATGGGGATTTTTGTTCTGTGTAGCTACTGTAAAGGAAGTATCACAGTTGGGTACATATTTGCATATTAATTAAGACCTGTAAGTTTTTCTTTCCAGCCTGGAGAAAGGTACAGTCAGACCAGATTGCCCTGCTGGACTCTGTATGGATTAATAATTATAATAATTTTGTGTCAGAAATTATTCTGAATTGAAAGTATTTTTGCGGAAGAAACTCCACTCAGGAAACATCCAAATGAGGCTCCTTTCATGTCACCGAGAGCTGGGGCAGAGATGGTCACTCAATCCGTCATGCAGTACCCAGGTCTTGAACTGCCGACTTGCCAGCCTTCCAGCTAACAAGGCGAGTTTCTTAACCACTGAGCCACCACATCCCCTTTGTATGGATTTAGAACAATGCCAATGAGTTTACAATCACCCAAAAGGTGTCATTGGGACATCTGGCAGGAAACAAAACTGTTGTTGACAATTAAGCTTGATGATAATCCTGTCTCCCCTACATGTACTTTATTGATATGGATAATTGATGTTAGCATTTTATCAATGCCATGGAATTCCAAGCCACTCCCTGAGGTGCATGGAGAAGTCTGCCACATCAGTGGCATTTGCTGACATTTGCATTCCTTTGGATAACTCCACCCATGAACTGTTTGGACTCTTTAAGCCTCAGCATCTTGTGATGACATGTAACCTTCTTTGAGTAATGGTATGTGGACATTGGGTTTTATTGGCGTAACATGTGATGTCGTCAGTGGTGGGTTCCAATTTTTTTTACTACAACACTGTGGGTGTGGTATGGTGGCCGTGGTCAGGGCAAAAGCCCTGCTTTGCACCTGAATTAGGACTACTTTATTTCAAAACTTGGATGGGCGGAGCCAGCCAGGATTTCTGCTACCGGTTCTGGCGAACTGGGGAGAACCTACTGATGCCCACCACTGGAACAGCTTCATCCTGTCCCAGCACAGAACAGTACTTACTATTTCCAGAACTTGTAATCCCTCTCCCAATTTGAGACAGCTATAGCAAGTCCCCCCTTCTCTTTGTTCACTATGTATAAATATTCCCAGTTCAATAGGAACTGGGCTGATCTTGCCTTAGAGAGATAGCCCTGTGGGTGGTTTCTTGCATAAATATCTTTGGCACACTGTGCAATAAATCTGCTTATTTTTCTCACAGTCCTTTGCTTCGTGGTCTTGTTTTCATTTCGGCCAGAGGATCTTAAAATAAAGTAAATTGAAAGGTACCACAACATTTTCCTTTTCAGGTATTTCACTTTCAAGTGTTTCCAGGGTAGTTGCACCCCTCCACTTGGGGTGCCCCAAATTTTAGCTTTCAGGTATTTCCAGGTGTAGGAATTGGGCCGTGAGGAGGCCCTTAGGATCCCGGAGGAGACTGGTCAAAGGAATGACGCGAGGCAAGATGGAGCGAAGACCAGTAGTTTATTGAGAAAAGGCTGCAACATATATAGAAGGAAAAGCACAACGCTGGCAAGACTGTCAGCTGACAGGAATGACATCACCTGAGCACTCAAGTTAATTGGGAACTTCTTCGGGGAAGTTAATTAACTGGGGTAAACATGGACCATTGTCTGAGGCTTAGGCTAGGGTAAATATGGCTTCTATTTGCACCAGAGATTACACTGAGACCTGGAGATGAGTGATTTACTCTAATAGGTAACCGGGTTAGATATTCGCTCTTTCAGCAGATCCGTTGGTCAGGTCAAAGGAATTGGGTGAATCAAACCCTATATTTTATTCACCCCCCTTAATTTGGGCCGCAGAGCCCACGGGCTGGGAGCGTCTCTCACCGCGGTGGCCTCTGGCGGGCCGTTCCATGCCCCACGGGGCATGGGGAGACCATATTTCCCCTTTCTGTTTTATTTAAGAGCCTGACCAGCGGCTCTGCGTTAGAGGAGTACCAGCTGATGAGCGGGAATGACGCTTCGGGGTTCCTTCCATGGGGGACATCTCGATAGCAGTGAGGGAATACATTGCATGAAACAACACACTGTTGTGCCCAGTATTACCACCCCCACAATCACTTTGAGTGTCGTCTGAATCCATGCCCATGGGAACCACGACCATAGGGAGTCCTGCCACCCCCATGAATAATCCTCCTTGATGTCCCTAACTGGGGTGTGGAGGTCCGTGAGCTGGCTCTGTATCTTGTGGGTATTGCCTGCGAGGTTAAAGAAACACATGCCATGGACAGACTTGCAGCCCAAATGATGTGACCACAGGGGATAATCGATAGCTGCTTGATTATCCAGTATGGCATGGCGAAGCTCTGTCTGCTCCTGGCTGAGCAGCGCTATTGCTGAGGAGGTATGGTCAATGGCTTTTGCTAATCCGCAAGCCAATTCTCCAAGCGTTGCCTATGGCTAAGCCTGACACGCTGAATATACTGACTACAGCCTGGTTTTTCAGGGCTGTGGGTCTGAATTCAGACTGCTTTCTGTAGCAAGGCAAGATAATGAGATGTGTCATTGATCTCTTACTGTGACCTGGGGAGATTCTAAGCTATCTCTGCAGCTTCTGGCGTTGTGCAAATGTCTTTTCTAACACCTATGGGGAGGTGTGAAGCTAAACTGGGGATTCCCGGCTACTGGGTGCTCAAACTTTCCGAGCAATGGGCCGGTGCAAAACATGGGCCGGTCTGGCTTCCTTTGGTGGAAGCTGGCCGTTATTAACAATATACAGAAATTCAAGTGTCCCTTGCAAATCCCAACTGGAGCATTGTACAAGGCATGAATAAATAATAGCAACTACAGATAACAATAGCAAGAAAAGACATTCAGCAGCTTTTCCGGAGGTGAAGCTTCCCTTCTTGGTGGGGCTTCATGTGCAACTTGAGTTTGGAAAAGTCCTTAGAAGTGGCACTGAGTGTGCAAAATGTTCATAGAAAAATGTCTTTGGAGATGTAAGTCATAAAGGAAGACGGACAGCTGATGACATTCCAGGACAGTGACTGGTGCTGCTCTTGGCAATCATCTGGGTCTGATTCTGGCCTCTGGGACCTGCATGGGGAAGAGACTTGTTTGGGAGATAAAAATTCTGAAAGAGTTAGTTGGTTTTTGCACTTATAGGATAGCAATTGCTGTGCAACTATGGGACGTGGTTTCCCCCCCTTTCTGTTTGTTTGTCAATGTAGGACTTAAGGTCCGATAGGCCCGTTCCTCCACAATCGCTTGCTCCTGCGGATTGTGAGGAACGCCAAAAGTGAGCTTAATATCCCAGGTGGCCCTGAAGGTGGCCAGCTGCCTGGAGCTATAAGCTGGGGCGTCAACGGACGTCGTGTGCCGACGTTCGCCCTTGGCCGTGGGAAAGGAGATGCTGCTCCACATGGGGAGCCGTTACCCCCTTCTGTGCTGTTACCCAAACAAACTGTGGGAAGGTTTTAATGCAAACGTCCATGTGCTGCCATCTGCCAAAATGTGGGGATGTGAGACGTCCATTTGCCACACCTGAATGGCCTCTGTCCCTTGTGGGTTGACCCCCCACGGGGGCCCCCCCGGTGCCCCTGCACGACGCCGGCAAGAGCGAACTATGCCTTGGGCTTGAGAAAGTGGCAGATTGAACTGTCTGGCGAGCGCCTTGGCATTCTGAAGAGGGAATGCATGACTCTGAATTGGAGTTGTGAGGAACAAACTTAGCAAATTTTTGTCTATCACGGGAGTGATGTGCGCTCCCAGTAGACTGTGAAGCAAATTCCTGGGAAACTGGCTGTCAGCAATTATGTTGGAGCGTTCTTTGGCGAAGGTGCGCAAAGCGAGGTGCACGGCTGCCAGCTCTGCCTGCTTGCGGAAGAGTCAGGAGCGTGCGCCAAGCTTGGTCCTCTTGCCAAGTAAGAACCTAATACGTGCGACCCCCATAAGTGAAAGCTGTCCTAGCCCCCTGAAGAGGAACCAGTGACATGAATTCACACAAGGTGACTGTCTGCTAGAAGTGAGACGAGTCTGGGGTCTTATGGCAAACCTTGGCGCATGAAGCGCTAGGCTTCCCGTGGGTAAATTTCTCATGAAGGCCCCCCTGCGCACCTCCATTCATGGTGTGCGTGCACACTTTCACTGGAGCGATTTTGGTGCTACTGTGAGAAGGGTGCCAGATGCTGGCTTAGCCTTTTGCCTGTGCTTAGACTAGCAGCAAAAAGGGAAGGGGTGGCCTAAAAATGCCTGTATCCGATTGGGGGTGTGACCTGACTGCACTCTTAAAATGGTCCTAGGCTGTCCTGACTAATGAGCGGCACTCTGCACATTCTCAGGAGCTCAGGGACTAATCCTTCCTCTGTGCTCTGGAGTTTGCAAAATGTGCCTGCTCACCAGAGAGGGTGCTGTGGGCCAGGTGCCATACTTAAAATGACCTACTAAGACTTATTAAAGACAAACCAACTATGACGTGCCAGCTGTAAGGAAATAATACACAAGAAATGAAAAGACACACAGGTTAAGCATTTCCAGCAGGGAGTTCCACTGGCGAAAGGAGAAAAGGAGGAAAGACAAGTCAGAAGTCAGCACAATGAGAATGCAACAACTCTTATCATAACGAAATCAGATAAGGTCAGGTAACCATGGCAACCAGGTCCTCCTGTCAAGAAAATCCCTATCAGTAATTAACTTTGGAGCCTGTGAAAGGAAGCAAGTTAAGGCTGTAGGAAGAAATGAATTGGTTACAATTAAGGCCTGGAGAGGAGTTTTATTCCTGTAAAAAGGTAAGCATTTTCTGAAGATACAGAGCGCAAAAATGTTTGCGTGCTTTTTCCTGTGAAAGGGGTACAATGAGTGAGTTACTGATTACAGTCAAAATACCAGAGAATGAAGGAGAGTTAGAACGGTTCTCAACCTGCGGCCAGATGTGGGCGAGTGGGCCAGATGTGGCCCATGTTGCTCTGCCACTCCCCCCGCCAAGCCAAGAAGGGCTGTGTGGTGAAGGAAGGGCAGGATGACTGTCCGGACCCCCAGAGCTGCCTGAGGCCCCGGAATTTGGCCCCTGACTTAAAAGGTTGAGAACCGAGGTTACAAGATGATAACACGGTACACACATGAAGACAAGGCAATTCTCTCACTCCTAGTGAGATTCCAAGACGCTAAGAGACATTCAAAAAACCTTAAAACACAGAGATGGGGGTTTGAGGAAGCAGACGTAGGGAGGGGCCCCATAGCTTATGATACAGTGAGGAAAACTCATAGAAGTGATTTTTTGTTTTCAGATCGCGCTTCTGAAAAGAAAAATCTGTTTTCCTGATTGCAAAACCGGTTTCCAAGAGAGGCTTAATCCTTTGACAAGGAAAAAGTCTCAAGGGAAGAAGGCCTATTGTAGGTTAGGATTCCCCCCCCCTCTCCTGCCCAAACTGCTAAGCAGGCAAGGCAAAGGGTTTCGCTCATCATGCTTCCTCAAAGTTTAAATAGCTCCTGCCCATGAACAGAGTGCAAACTGTTTTAACACATATTTCACAGTGACATTACCACGCAGTTACACACAAGGAACACTTTTTCAGTCATACTGTGGTCATAGAGACAAGGCTTTTGCAATCACACACAGTTCTTGCAGTCATACATTCAGTGGTGCACCACACATACACACATTTATTTACGCATTCGCACATTCCTCCCCTGATCTGCAGTGTTCAATACTACACATGAGGAAATGATTTATGCACAGATGGCTGTTTACAGCCACCTGGGTGCTTCTGCTTAGGGGCAAGTTTCTCTGGGCCACTCCCAAGGTGAGACAAGTAGGTTCTGCCTGTGCCCTGGGGGAACCCGGGGTACTATTGCTGGGATGGTTCTTCTGGCATGGCCAGGGCGATGGCTGCCTCCTTTCTAGCCTGGGCCAAACGCGTGCCAGGGTGGCCATTTGGCATGAGGACAATCTTTTGAAGATCTGCCTGGTCTAGATTGGCTTTCTCTTCTAAGGTGTCTCACTTTTCCACACTGGAAGCAGGCGCCTTGGGGTTTTGGCACTGCTCTGCGCCTGAGTGTGGATATGGGTCTGCTCTGGAGCCCTGTGTGGCCAGGGGCCGTGCAGGTTTCCGTGAGCAGTGGGCGCTGAGCATCCCTGCCTGAACGTGTGTCTGCCTTCAGATGGGCTGAGCACAGCAGTTGGGCGCTAGCTAATTGTGCCACTGGCAATTTCCCCATGAATGAATCTTCCTCACCCATGCGCTGAATGGAGTTCTTTCTTTGCAGGGAACCTTTAACTGTCAGAGAAGCGCCAGGGCCTCTCATGCCATGAATTCCTTCAGTGACGTCTGCAGCTGCCACTGAGGGAATGCTCCCTACACTGCCCTGCTGAAGCTGAAATAACGAATAGAGACTTCTTGGGGCTGATGGTTCTGACTGCGCTGGGGTTTTCTGGGTCTCTATCCGGACTGGGTCATCCTCTACTGAGCGCTTCCTACATTTGCTCCATGTGCGAATTATGCCCTCTGGAGCTTTCGGGGGTTGCTGAATGCAGTCTCCTATCTGATCCCAGAGCTCGAGGGTTAACGTACCTACTTCTGGGTAAAGCAGGCAGTGTTCCCCTAGGTACACCAAAAGTCTCGCTAGCTCCCTGCTGTGAAAACGCAACTTAAATACCCTGGCCAGGATGATGAACCCCTCCTCATGGGTTCTTTGGCTAGCGGATGGACGCTGTCGCTGAGGACAGGTCCCCATATTACCTGCGATTGGGTCCTCAGAAGATTCCTCCTCGGGACGAGTCGACGCGTCTTTGGCAGGCAACAGGTTCTGGCGACGTCGCTTTCTGGGTAGAGCTCGGAGCGTGGACTGCGGCCACGGGCCCTCGGTGGCCACTGCGCTGTCAGGGGCTCACAGCAGCCCTGAGCGGAACGCGTTTTTCCCTTTGGCGCAAGCCGCCGCGAAAGTCGGGAGCAAGCTGTAGGATGCCTCTCTGTAATGCCTCGCCACAGGCCACTCCTCCGATCGGCTGGCTGCCGGCCGGAGTGCTGTGCTGTCCTCCAGGATGATGGGACAAGGTTCTGGCGCAGAACCTGGCCACGTGGATTGCTACTCACGAGTAGACCTCTCCAGGGTCCCTTACTCACGAGTAGAATCACGTCTCGGGGTCACCAGATGTAGGAATTGGGCCGTGAGGAGGCCCTTAGGATCCCGGAGGAGACTGGTCAAAGGAATGACGCGAGGCAAGATGGAGCGAAGACCAGTAGTTTATTGAGAAAAGGCTGCAACATATATAGAAGGAAAAGCACAACGCTGGCAAGACTGTCAGCTGACAGGAATGACATCACCTGAGCACTCAAGTTAATTGGGAACTTCTTCGGGGAAGTTAATTAACTGGGGTAAACATGGACCATTGTCTGAGGCTTAGGCTAGGGTAAATATGGCTTCTATTTGCACCAGAGATTACACTGAGACCTGGAGATGAGTGATTTACTCTAATAGGTAACCGGGTTAGATATTCGCTCTTTCAGCAGATCCGTTGGTCAGGTCAAAGGAATTGGGTGAATCAAACCCTATATTTTATTCACCCCCCTTAATTTGGGCCGCAGAGCCCACGGGCTGGGAGCGTCTCTCACCGCGGTGGCCTCTGGCGGGCCGTTCCATGCCCCACGGGGCATGGGGAGACCATATCCAGGTAAGTGCACCCCTGCAAGGGGTGCCCCTGAATTTCAGGTATCACACACACATAAACACAAACAGTGCAAGCAATAATCTCTCTCCACAAAGCCTCCTTTTTCTCAAGACACTTACTTTTCTTTTAACAGCTGTTGCTTCAGTGGGCAGTCCTGTTTTTGCTTTTTAAGCAGCTTCACAAACTTTACCATCAGCAAGGTAAGATATGGAAATGAGAAAGGAAAGCCGTTTAACTTTCCCATCTACAGGAACTTCAAATAAAACTGCAACCAGGTGGCTTTTTTTCACCTTGACCTATGTAGCCACTTGTATGGAAACAAACTGAATGCTCTGTTGCCATTTCACAGAGTAGTTGTAAAAGTAAAGGTAAAGGTTTCCCTTGCTCGAAAGTCAGTCGTATCCGACTCTAGGGTTCAGTGCTCATCTCTGTGTCAAATCCGAAGAGCCAGTGCTGTCTGCTTCTGCAGACATTTCCATGGTCATGTTGCAGGCATGACTAGACACTGGAGCACATGGAACGCTGTTACCTTTCCACCGAAGTGGTCCCTATTTATCTACTTGCAATTTCTTGCTTTTGAACTGCTAGGTTGGCGGGAGCTGGGACAAACTCTGGAGCTCATTCCGTCCTGCAGTACTCGGGAATCAAACTGCTGACCTCCTGCCTCCCAGTCAGTGTCTTAGCCACTTGAGCCACTGCAGTTGTAGCTGTACCCTCCTGAAAAAAGAAGTATGTTTGAGAGGCAGTCCAAGTTCTTTGTATCAGAGTTAATTTGGAGAAGTCTGTCCCACTGGGGAGCAAATTGATATTTTAAGGGGGGGGGGATTCAAGAATAAGTTAGACCAAATTAATGGCCTTTTAGGTTTCCTGCAAATGAATAGGAGTTCATGTGATTCATTCAATTCATTGCAATCAGTACAATATTCCATGCCGTAGATCACTCCACAATAAGAATGCCCTCATTCCGATATGAGACATTACCATGACGATTTAGAGCCGTAGTTCCTAACGTGGGGCACACGCCCCGCAGGGGTGGGGGAATTTGATTCTTAAGGGGGCAATTTAGACTAAGTTAATGGTCTTTCAGGATTTCTCCAGTGAATAGGAGTTCACTTTTTGAATAATAAGAATTCTATGTCACGGGGGAGGGGGAATCAGGATTTTAGAGATGCTCAGGTGGGGCATGGCCCAAAAAAGGCTGGGAACCACTCGGTCTAAAGATCTTAGAGGGTGTGTGTCAGAAAGGCTGAGAATCTCTGAAGAAGTTATGTCGAAGGAATATATTTACATTTTACTTCTAACCCTTAGCATTCACAACCTAGAACCCACCATTCTCTTCATACCTATTAACTGTGGTCCCTCAATAAAAATCTGTTTGTGTAAATCAAACCCTCCTCATTATTTATTTTATATATTGCTAAGAGGAAGTAAACTAGACTAGAAGCAGAGATTAACGCAAATCTACTTCCTCATACTTGATCTACAAAATCTCACATTAAAATACAGTAATGCCTCATACAAAGTCCGCTTCATACAACATCGGATTCATACAACATCACCTAATTCCTTGAAAAAAGTTGCCTCATACAAAGTCGCTGCGACTTTGTATCAGGCATTGGGTTTTCCCCCACGTTGCATTGTGCCTGGGCAGTATAAAAGGCAGGACACATGCGTGCATTGGTCTTGTGGGTTTTGCAAGAGGCGAAGAGAGTTAAGGAGTGGTTTTGAGTGCGATTTTGGATTTTTTTGAATTTTCATCAGAATTTTTAGAAGCATTCCTGGGATTTTTGCAGCATTCTTCAGGTTCTTGGACAATCAGGGTTGTTTGACATGTTTTTGTAATGTATTTAGCCTTTAGACAATGATTTCTTAAAGTTCTGTCAGTTTCCTGTTTCCTTGACTTTGCCCTGAAGTCTATGCTGTTACAGTACAATGTATCTCTATGGAAACGACGTTGTATGAGGCATCATGGCAAGGATTTGGACGTTGTATGAGGCATCGCGGCTAGGATTTTGCATGCCTTATACAAAGTCCAAATTTGTGGAACCAAGTTTGGACGTTGTATGAGGTATCACTGTATAGTAGTTACTCTCTAAGTGCCATAATATTTTTTGTCTTCTTTTTACTTTTGTTTTGTTTGTTTCCTGATGTGCTTGTACAGACTAACTTGGATACCACTTTGAAAACAATAGGTAAAGAGGAAGACATAATCTGGGATGGAAGAAACCAATGAAGGAAACCATGGCCTTGGGTTTGCAAGACCTGAACAGAGTGGCAAATGGTGATCTTCTTTCAGAGAGCATTAATTCACAGGGTTGGTGCAAATCAGCAGCGACTTCATGGCACATCATAAGATGGTAGTTTTTACAGTATTTCTTTTTCTAAAAGACAAAGTCAGTCTGCAATACCAAAGTCTCTCTGTTGTCTTTCGTCCTGTCCAGACTAGCCAGCAGGAACCCTTCTGCCTTTTATTCCTACCAGCAGCCTGAGCATTTTCTTTCCTTGGGCTAGCAGTTCATTAAGTGCTCCCTTCTGAGCTCTTCAGTACTTTGTGTGCTGTTCTGCCGAGCCTTGAGAGAAGAGCAATTTTGTAGGCAAGGAATCATCTCTTCTGACCTCACTCTGCAGCCCCTTGTACAACTGCAGAGCTGAAGCCTAACTGCAAAGTAATCTACCATGACAGCTTGATGATTGCTTTAAAGACCCAGGAGCGGTGAGGTGCCAGCCTGTCTTCCAAATTAGTGGTAGCTGACAGTGTTGTGCCCCTGAAAGCCACTCCTAAATTCTTCAATGGGATTTAGAATATTTATACTTATTCAGACTATTTAGCCTTACCTCTTTTACTTGTGGACAGCAAGCTTATGACTATATTGTAGTAGGTGTGCTGGTTCGAAAGCCTTTTTTTGATGCCAGGGTGGCTTAGTGGTTAAGATGCTGACTTAACAACTGGAAGGTCGGCAAGTCAGCAGTTCAAGACCGGAGTGCTTCATGACAGAGTAAGCTCCTGTTGTCTGTCCCAGCTTCTGCCATAGTAGTTTGAAAGCAAGAAATTGCAAGTAGGTAAATAGGTAGCGCTTCAGTGGGAAAGGTAATAGCATTCCATGCACTCTGGCATCTAGTCATGCCTGCCAAATGACCATAGAAATGTCTATGGACGCAGACAGTGCTGGCTCTTTGGCTGTAAACAGAGGTGAGCACTGGCCCCTAGAGTTGTACATGACTGACTTTTAAGAAAGGGAGACCTTTACCTTCTCAAGAAGATTATCAATTTAAAAACCCTGCACTGCTGAAAAAGAGGAAGTTCAACAAGGCCTGGTGATAAATTTTAATAGCTACGAAAAGTCGTTCACTTGTAACCCAGATGGATCAAGGTATTTTTAAAGATACGTAATTCAAAGCCCCAGGATATAATTTTTCTCTTGAAGGAATCCTTGTGGTATTCAAAAGCATCTGGAGTTTCAAAGTTATACCTTTACAACACACCCAATTGTAAGTTTAACTCACCAAACAGGCTGTGAACAGTCTGAATCTTTGGAACTACAGTACTTTGTAAATAGAAAAGGTTTTTGTTAAAGCCACTTGAGGTGGGGTGGAGGAACCAAATGCTGATAGATGTGAATGGGTCTCAAAATAGGGTAGGCTGGGGGTTGATTGTCCTGATCCAGCACAAAACAGGTGTGCACATAACTGGACCCACCTACCCCAACCTGCCCCAACTAGTAGGTTATATGCACATGTAGACAGCCTCTTAGTTGGGAAAGAGTGTTGGGCAAAAAAGTAAAATAGTTCCATAAGAATAGGCGTAGCAGCTGGAGGTTTATAAAGCTTGAAACCAGATGAAATCTGTTCAAACTGTGAAGCATGGCAGTATCTGAACAAAGTCCATCTTGTATCCTTGTCTTTTCTCCTCATCTTTACTCCATATCTGGTTTAATGTTTGTCTCTTCAAAAGCAGAGCGTAGAAAGGTATCTCTCGCCTCTCTGGCACATGAAGAAGGGCCTTCTCCGTGTCCGCACCAGCCCTCTGGAACCTCCTGCCAACAGAATTGAGGCTACAGACAGAATTGCTGCCTTTCAGGAAAGGTTTAAAGACCTGGCTGGCAGGGCAGGTATGGGGCCCTAATGGGAATATGGCCCCAACTTGTTGGCTCATCTCCAGCTAGAGTCTATTTGGTGCCCTCCTTCTGTGTTTCTGTATTCCTCCCTTCTCTTTTAGTTTTAAATGGGGTGGGAGTAGGAGGGTGGATAGATAGGTAGATGACGGGGTTTTAACTTGTTTTTATACATTTTTTAATTGTTCTACGCCGCCCTGAGTTGGGTTTTTATCTGAGTGGGCGGCATAAAAATTGAAAATAAATAAATAAATAAAAAAAGCAATTCCTTGAGCCAAAAAAAGCATATTTTTGCAACCTTTCAAAAAAAAAAAGAACCTATATAATTGAGATTAGCTGCCGTCTTTACTCTGTATGTGACTATTACTTTACTCTGTATGTGACTATTACTGCTACCTACTCTCTGTTTCATCTGTTGTAATAAAGCAGGTACAGAGTTTCCCTGTGCATACCTTCCCTAATCTGTGCATACCTCCAGTCTTCTTGTGCCACTTGTAAGTGCTCCACAGGTCCCATGAAGTACGTTGCTTTGTGTTATTTCTTTATTCATGACAGATGCACCACCAGAATTAAAAAGGGTTAGATGGCACCTGCCCAATATCAGGCTACTTCATCAGCATTTCCTGCTGTTATTTGTTATTTTGCTATTTGTTTGTATATGCTGTTAGCCGCCTTGAGTTGGCCTTTGGCTGAGAAAGGCGGGATATAAATTAAACTGATTGATTGATTGATTGATTTCCTTTTGCCAACATAAGGTACTCCTCAGTGCACGTTGAGGGACATTGTGTGGGAGATAGTTTGTACTTCTCCTCATTACACAGGCTGTCATCTACAGGGAAACCCCACTTTCTCAGATTAGCCCTTGATCTTCCTGCCCCTGCATGCAGTCTATTTAAAACATTCCACACAGGCCATGGTTGTTCTTGGCCAGGCAGTAGAGAGTCACGTGGTTCTGCCCAATTATCCGGTAGCTTCTTGCTCACCTTCCATAGTTCTAAGGCAGTCTGTGGGGGCTGGTAGTTTGGAGGGGCAGAAGTTGTGAGGAAGCGATGCCTTGATTTCAGTCTCTGCTTTGGTGGTTGGTGATCAAATAGCAAGTGTGTTTCCAAGGAACTTGTTTTGACCCACTCTTTTTGAGCAGCACTTTCTTGACGGAATTTGGATTGAAGGATGCCAGCTAAGTAATGCACTTTTTGTATCAGGGTTGGTTTTAGGCATCCTGTGACCAATCTTGCTGTTTCATTTAGGGCCAATTTACCTGCCCTGCATGCTTTGAACTGCACCACACTGGACTAGCATACTCATCTGCAGAGTAAGATAAAGCTAGCACATGTGTGTGGTTGGGCACCCCACCTTGTGTCTGTTATTTCCCTCAGAATATTGTTCCTGGCAAAACCCTTCTTTTTGGTATTAAGGCAGTGGGTCTTGAAAGTGAGAGTTCGATCCAGGGTAACTCCCAGGTATTTAGGGGTGATGCAGTGTTTGAGCCTGGTGCCATTCCAAGTCACCTGCAGGTTTCTTGATGCCTCATGGTTTTTCAAATGAAAAGCACAGAGTTGAGTTTTTAGGCAGTTTGGCTTCAGTTGGTTATCCCTATAGTATATAACCATTAAATTCAAAGCCTCAGTCAGTTTTTTCTCAACTGGTTGTGCCTCAAAGGTTGTACACTGTGCAGCAATTGCCAGGTCATCAACGTAAAGAAAGCTCCTAGTGGCTTCTGGCAGTGGTTGATCATTAGTATATATGTTAAACAGTGTGGGGGCTAGCACACTGCCTTGTAAAAGGCCATTTCTTTGAATTCTCCATCGGCTGTGTTGTCCTTGGAAATCGACAAAAAACTATGGTTTTCCAATAAACAGCTTATGATTTTTGTGAATTTAAAATCCTTTATGATGTGACTTTGCTTTGTGTATGTGTGTGAGAGTATGCAAGTGTTTTTGTATGGAACCACTTACTGTTATGAAGATTGTTAAACTGAGGTCTCCTTTCTTCTTTTTCTTCTTCTTCGCAATCAAGGCACTCAAGACAGAGGTAACAGATGGGGTATTATTCATAAAGGCTAGAAGCATATTAGTGGCATGGAAGGCAGGATTAAAGGCCTTTAACTGAGTTTAGGGCTTTTCCTCCTGCATTGTTACTGAATAGGTTTCTTGAAGCAATATATATTGAGCACCAGGCTCAAACATTGTGTCACCCATAAACTCAGCACTATCCCTTTCTACACTGCAGAACTATCTTATATGAAGCTCACTTGTCTCTGCTTCCTTTTCCTATATTGGTTCTATACTTCTTCTTTACATCAGCAAATTTTATTCACAAAAAACATATGGCTTTTCCAAAATGCAAACATTTATCTCTGCTACCTCCTTGTATTTACATGAGCTACATTAGGATGTGGATCAACTTTAGATGCCATATGGAGATATTTAAATCTGTGGTAGGTTCTGTAACTTGTTTGTGTAATTGCAATCTAAATTGATGTTTAGCTTAATGCAATGTGAACCAAGAGGATTCCTTGAAGAATTGTCTTGTACAGACATTCTGTATTTAGAATTGGAATCAACCATTTAAAATATTAATGGCTTCCAGAGATACTTACAATTCACTGTTTAATGGTCAGGGTACACATGTGAATGTGTATCTTATAGATGGCAATCTCAACCAGATTTTGAAAGCATGTATTTGCCATAACTTAACCTGTTTGTTAAGTCCATGACAATATTTTATGCTTCTTTCTCCTTTTCCAACTGTCTCTTGTTCTTTCCCCTTGGTGTTTAGCATGCTTAATAAAAATTTAATTTAAAGTGTAGCATGCAGTGTTAGGCTCATGTGGTGGGACTGAGGTGATATGATGGCTGTCTTCAAATATTTCAAGGACTGTCATGGATAAAATGGAATGAGCTTGTTTTCTACTGATTCAGAGGGTAGAACAGAAAACAGTGGACTCAGATTGCAGGAAAAGAGATTCTGAATGCTAGGAAAAATCATCTTCTGATAAGAACCATTAGATAGTGTAATGGACAACCTTGGGAGAGAATGCCAGGGCCGCCATCAGAGATTTCTGGGCCCCATACTGAGCAATCCTGTTGCCCCCCCCCCCAATAGTAATGTCACAATTATGGCTGGCGGCAGCAGGGCCCCTGTCAGCTCCGGGCCCTATATGACAGTACTGGTAGTACTGCCCTGATAGCGGCCCTGGAGAATACCTTCTCCTTTGTTGGAAGTTTGTAAACAGAACTTGTTCATCTGTCAGAGATGTTTTTGCTGAGGCTGGACTTGATGCCTTCAGGTGCTTCTTCCAACTGTACAGGACAGTTCTGTGGCTTTTTGATTGAGGTAAAAAAGTGTCAGAACAATTATGAATTTCCTATAGCAATAGCATTTACACTTATATACTTCCCCATAGAGCCTACTGCACTTTCTGGGCGGTTCACAAGTTAATTAGCATTTTGCCCCAAACACTCTGTGTACTCATTTTACCAACCTTGGAAGGATGGAAGGTTGAATCAACATGGAGCCCCATCAGGATCCAACTCACAAATTTCACAAATTAGTCTATGTCTTTCTGCACATGAGTTTCCAAAAACGTGACTTATATCCATACACTTCAAGGGTACTGCAGTGGCTCAAGTTGCTAAGACGATGACTGGGAAGCGGAAGGTCAGCAGTTCGATTCCTGAGTACCGCAGGACGGAAATGAGCTCCCATCTTCATCCCAGCTCCTGCCAACCTAGCAGTTCGAAAGCAAGAAATTGCAAGTAGATAAATAGGGACCACTTTGGTGGGAAGGTAACAGTGTTCCGTGCGCTCCGGTGTCTAGTCATGCCTGTCACATGACCACGGAAACGTCTGCAGAAGCAGACAGCGCTGGCTCTTCGGCTTAGAAACACAGATGGGCACTGCACCCTAGAATTGGATACGACTGGCTTTCGAGCAAGGGAAACCTTTACCTTTACCTTTATCCATACACTTCACACCTGTATTCAGACTGAAGATTGAAATGAGAGACAAATTGAATTAAGCATTGCTCAAGTAACCTCTCCATGTAAACTGAAATTGGCTTTCTGGCTGTCATGGAGAAGCTCCCAGGACAATGCAGCCTCTCCCTTTTCCATGCTGCTGTGTTTCAATACTGAAAGTGACAAAGGAGATGGGGGGGGGGGAGAGGGTAAGGATAGCAGGCTTCCCTCATCATGTATGGGCTTCACATACTTGTTGCAAGGCTGAGCAAGGCTTTAGTATCTGTTAGCTGCTGCAGGTATTGAATTATCCCTAGGATTTTGGGATAAAGAATAAATAGGCAGCCCTCAGCTTTGAGAACATAAATCCCATCAATTAGGTGCAGCCCAATTTCTGAACATTTTAGTTTCTTTTCCCCATCATGTTTTTCCACCATCTGCCTTGTTTAGTAACCAGCCTGCTGAAGACAATCCTGGGAGATTCAAAGGGTTTCTCATTACTTCTCACTTTTTTTTTGGTTTATCCTGAACATGGTTCAACATCCTATAGTGGCTCATTGGTTCCGGATCTATCTGTGGGTTTTGGAAGGTTTTCCCCTTCTCTTTTTGTGGACCAATATTTCTGCATTTAGTTTTTATCCAATTGTTACAAGCAGGATGGTTCATCCATTAGGACAAATGGGGCATTTTCCCACCTCAAGGCCTCTGTGTGAGTCTATGTAGGAACTGCTGTCCTGCAACCAAAAAATTGTGAGTTGGATCCCGACTAGGACGCAAGGTTGACTCAGCCTTCCAGCCTTCTGAGGTCGGTAGAATGAGTACCCAGCATGTAAAATGCTAATTAACTTGTGAACTGCTCAGAGAGTGCACTAAGTGCTATATGGGGCAGTATATAAATGAGATTACTTTGTTTTAGGAATACCTGCCTGCCTCTTTGTGTGCGTGTGTCAGTGTATTTGTATATTGGTGTTTGTTTCTCCAACTGTGCCCTCTATTTGGTTGCTTTGCTTTCTGCCTCACAAACCACAATGGGCACTAGCCAGCACTCCAGACAAGGGTTGTTGCTGTGATGCATTGGAATGCTTGCAGCCTTCTGAAATTCTGCATAAATGTTATATACAAGCAACAGTCCTCTCTGCTTATGCTTTGAAGTTATGTTAAAATCAGTGGTGGGCTCCCAAAAAAAATTGCTACCACACTGTGGTTGTGGTATGGTGGGCATGGCCAGGGGGAAAGCCCTGCGTTGCCCCCGAATTAGGACTACTTTATTTCAAAACTTGGATAGTCGTGGCCAGCCGGAAATTCTGCTATAGGTGCTGGTGAACTGGTGTGAACCTGCTGATGCCCACCACTGGTTCAAATGCAACTATCAATGTCTCCCATTTTGGGCATCCTTCTCCAGGCTCTCAAATATTTCCTTAATGCTGGAAGATGGAAAACTTTGTCATGGTGCATTAGCACACAGACTGAACAAGTTCCTTTGTTGCATACTGATTTTAATTAACAGCTGACAGAATGATGCTTTCAATTAAATCAATGGGCATCGAAATTAGCACATTTGTGCCATTCCATTAAAAACCCATTCTTCGTAACTGCACTTCATTATCTTAATTTGCTTTTTTCATAATCACAGTATTTTTAGGGGTCAGATAAACAGGGCAGTCAGCAAGTGGCTAAAAATACAGTGTGTCCCAAAAATTATCATACATAGGGGGAATGGGAATTTGTAGTTAAATGTACTAATGTACTAAAAAAGAATAAACAAAATATTCTTTGCAAGACTTTACAAAAAATAAAATAAATACAAAATATTATCTAGGTGTTAGCCACCTCTTTTTACAGACACATGAAGTCTTTTCCTCCTCTCATAGCGAACACATTCCTAGCATGTGGTTCTTTTGAGGTGGGTAGGAGTCTGATCAGGATATCCTGCTATGGTAATATAGTAGACCATGCAGTGATTAACAACCCTGACAACCCTGAGGACGAACGACCTTGGATGATGAAGTTCTCAGGAAAGGGTGATGGTTCCCAAATTGATTAAATCCCACTTGAATCCATCTTGATGGAGGGCAGTAGCTTCATCAATACTGGCCTAAGACTGATGAGGACTTTTTGTGCCAAAAGGGCTCAGGACCAGAAAGTGACTCGCGGAGCTAGATCAGTGGTACAGGTGTCATGCTGCAGTGCAGAAGGCAAATTGAA
Source organism: Bradypodion pumilum (assembly GCA_035047305.1). Classification (NCBI taxonomy): domain Eukaryota; kingdom Metazoa; phylum Chordata; class Lepidosauria; order Squamata; family Chamaeleonidae; genus Bradypodion; species Bradypodion pumilum. The sequence goes on along the minus strand of JAWDJD010000001.1, from coordinate 184,983,013 downwards.
GGCCACTGCATTATATTGTTCCTAGGACAATCTTCATGGGTGATCACTATGAGGATAGCCAATATTCAGAATCAGATATGGCACTTGAAGAAGAAGAAGATCACTCAGTCTTGGTTCAGCTCCAGGATGCTTGATTGCTAGAATCAAGCCAAAGCAGATGGCTTAAGCTATCACTTTGCAGAAGCAACTCAATGATATTGGGAGATTGAAAGCTTCCTACTGCTCACCTGAGGAGGAGGAGGAGGAGGAGGAGGAAGGAGAGGAGGCAAAGATTTCTGTGGTTGTCTTAAAAATCCCTTGTAAGGCAGCAATAAACTGTTTGCTGAGCAAGCCAATTAAGCAATATGCCACTTAGGAAAAAATAATCTCCTACTCCTTTCTTAGGCAATATGCACCTTAGTGGGGAAAAATCATCCTACTCCATTCAGTTTAAAGGGGGAATTAGCCAAATTCCATATTGACCACCCATGTGGATGCAAATATTGCCAAATTTACATATTACTTCTGAAGAACAGCTGTATTTACCAGAATCTAGCAGGATCCAGACTGGGAATATTTGGCTGTCTGTTTATTTTAAAGTTATTAGTCATCTGAATTTTATGGAAACCTGTAGCTAACAGAAGCTTCTTGCTTGGTTTCTCTACTTCTGTGAAGAAAGAGGCAAAGTACAGCAAGCTCAGTCATATCTTATATTATTAAGCAAGGTTTAATCATCTGGGTATCCTAAATTGTGCCAATTCCTGTACCAAAGCAGCGTTATCCAAAAGGTTTCTAAGGGGATATTTTAGATTCCCAAATCAGACAGCCTGGTCAATGGTGGCAGACTGCTAAAATTCACAACATCTCAAGGGCATCATGTTAGGGAAGGCAGTTTTAGGGGATCAAACTTTCAAGATAATAGCCTTTTCCATCCCAGGCTTTTAGAACCCAAGGTTATATAATGCTAAAAAAGATTGCTAATCCCTTAACAGTCTGTCTACCAGCCACATCTCTGGAAGACAGTTTTGCAGCTTTAGACATAGTTTTGACTAGTGAGTAGCTTCCCATTCCCTGGGATTTCAGGGCCAAAATGTGATGCCAGAGAAAGTGCCTTTGTGAGATCACAGGAGATTGATCCTTGTGTACCAATTGTTTGAGGGAACAAAACAATGGCTGAAACCCTGTTCTTCTTCCTTGTCTAGGTCAGACGTGAAACTGCCAAAATCATGCCACCATTTGGTGAGTACATTCTGCAGTTGTTTTTGCCTGAGCCAGTGTGAGAAAGATTAGCTGGCAACACAAGGTTGCTGTTACCAGGGTACACCCGATTGTAGTTCCACAATGTTCGAAGAGCCCCTTTCTGTGTAAAAGGTATAACATCCATTCCCTGAGGCTGCAGCCAATTCCCTAAGACCTAACAACCCTCATTACGCAACCAGGAAAAGAACCCCAATTTGATAATTTTATATAATCTTCTCCATCACAAATTGAAAGACATATATTTCCTTAGAAGCATCTTGCATCAGCTTCAGCTGCAAACAAGAAAAGGTTATTGGACTGGATCAGTGAGGACTGGATCAGTGTTGTTACTTGGGGTCCTGGGAATGAGGAGGAGGAGGAGGACTTTCAGCCGGTCCAGCTGCCTGCTGCCGGCTCTGACTTGGAATCTGAGCCTGAGGAGGACCTCTTGCCAGTTCCCCTGGCCACGGACGGCTCAGATTAGGAGGCCGAGTCAGAGGACACTCTGGAGCCTGCCCTGCAGGGCTAAGCTCAGCTGGAGGATCAGAGTTTGACAGCTAAGCCAGGTGCCAGTAGACAGTCAACTCAGGAGCAGGCCAGCATGCCTGCTCATTACAGGGTTTCATTGAGCATCAGATGCAGCTGAGAAGGAGGAGGGCCCAGGCATGCCTCCTGAACAGACCCTCAGCTGTGGGGTTTGACTCCCCTTAAAGGGTGCCGGCAAGAGTCTTGTCTGGCCAATTCATCAGTTTGGTGAACCCGACATTGTGCTCTTGTCTTCCTGACCTTGAGTCCCTGGATTTTGAACATCTGACTGTGATCTTGACACAACACCCCTCCTTGGACGACTCCTGCACCTCTAGTACGACTCCACTGGCTCATGACGTCCGGACTGGAAACAAAGACTCTGCTCTGTTGCTTCTGAAACCTGAAGTAAGGAGAATCTCTCCTTCCTCCATTGTAGCTCTAACCAGCTATAAAGCTCTGCTGGTGCTGGGCTCTGACAGGTAGAAAAGGGGAAATTTTATTTATTTTCTTACTTTAAAAAGATCCAGTCTCAAATGCAGGAAAATGAAAAGTTTGCAATTAGCACATACATTTAATTTAACGCATTGACATTGAAATTGTTACTTTCATATCGAACAGGCAGACAAAAAACTGATATTTTAAAGGTAATCTATTTAACCTTTAACATTCTTTTTTAAAAACATGTATTATTTTCAAAATGTTACTTTCTTAAGTAGGTGCATCCATCCTGTTTGATACGAAAGCAACAATTTTAAGGTTAACACAAAAAGGTCACGTGTTGCTTTCAAGCTCTGGAAACTATATTAACAATACTTTAGTGCATGATGGGTAAGGCATGGCCAGTTCTAAAGAATTTTACTTCTTTAGAAGGAAGAATCAAGGTCACAGAGATTTTTTTCTATTCCTTTTTCAGAGCGATCCAGTTATCTTGACAGCTGATTCTTCTTCCATTACAGCTGCCCACCACTTCATATACTGTAACTAATCCTATCGCTTGTGCAGTCTAGCCTGAGTTGCATAGAGAATTGAGTACTTAAAGAATCAGGAAAAGTAAGAAATGGAAAGCTTATTTTGGTTTTATTTAGAACTGATTGTATAAGCCTTTTCTAATAAACTTACTGGAAGAAAGAATTTGATTTATCTACCATTCATCTGCAAAGCGAGAACTTTCCTTAAGCAAATACAAATAATAGATCTATGTTATCTAGGCTTCCTCTAAACCTACAGTAGCTCTCCACATATTTCAGTTTTATGTGCAACTGCATCATATTAAAAAGCCTAAGGAGGAATATAATTAGTGGTGGGCTTCAGCAGGTTTTTCAGTGATGGGCACCAAAAAAAATTACTACCACACTGTGGGCGTGGCCTAACTGGTGTGTGTGGTCTAACTGGTGGGTATGGGCTAACTGGTGGGTGTGGCCTAACTGGTGGACATGGCCTAATCAGTGGGTGTGGTCTAATCAGTGGGCATGTGACTGGGTGGCCAATCTAGTCTTGCCTGCCCATGAAAACATCTGCAAACACAGACAGCACTGGCTCTTTGGCTGTAAATGGAGATGAGCACTGCACCCTAGAGTCAGATACAACTGGCTTTTGAGCAAGGGCAACCTTTACCTTTACCTATTGTTAGATCCAAAGCTGCCAGTCGTATCTGACTCTAAGGTTCAGTGCTCATCTGTTTATAGCCAAAGAGTCAGCACTGTCTGTTTGTAGATGTTTCTGTGGACATGTGGCAGGCATGACTAGACACCAGATTGTTGTTACCTTTCCCACCGAAGTGGTCCCTATTTATCAACATGCGGTTGCCAGGAGCTGGGACAGAGATGAGAGCTCAAAGGGTCATGTCTGCCTTCCAGCTAACAAGGGAAGCTTCTTAACCACTGAGCTCAAGTGGCTAAGGCTCTGACTGGAAGGTGGCAGGTCAGCAGTTTGATTCCCAAGTACTGCAGGACGGGATGAGCTCCTGTCTTTGTCCCAGTTCCTGCCAACCTAGCAGTTCGAAAGCAAGAAATTGCAAGTGGATAAATAGGGACCACTTTGGTGGGAAGATAAACAGCATTCCGCACACTCCGGTGTCTAGCCATGCCTGCCACATGACCATGGAAACATCTGCAGAAGCAGACAGCACTGGCTCTTCGGCTTTGAAACAGAGATGAGCAACCTGAACCCTAGCGTGGGATACGACTGGCTTTCGAGCAAGGTAAAGGTATCCCTTGCTTGAAAGCCAGTCATATCCAACTCTAGGGTTCAGTGGTCATCTCTGTTTTACCGTGGCGCTTCCTGGGCCAGCTGCAGTGTACCTCAAAGCAGCAGCGAGTCTTTAAGGTGCCACAACATTTTTTTTTTACTCTCTAATATGCTTGCACAGAATAAAATGGCTACCAATTCTAAAGTTTTATTCTGTGCAAGCAGATCAGGAGGTAAACAAAACAAAACAAAAACACAAAAATGTTGTGGCACCTTAAAGACTCACTGTCACCTGGGAAATCCCTGCCCTGGGAATTCCCTTTAGCCTCTGCTCTCCCCCCCCCACACACGGGGGAAGTAAACAAAACAAAAAGACACACTTACCCAGAAGGCGCCATGTCGGGCTGCTTCTTCCTCTTCCTCCTTGCTGCTGCTTCCTGCCCATCACCTCCCAGGAGAGCGACGACGGCTCTTCCGTCTCTTCCTCCAGAGCAGTTGCTGCTAGCTTCTGCCTCCTTAATAGGTGCCGGTGCTGCTTGGGTGGTGATGGAGGTGGCAGCATGTGTGCGCCTGGGGGAAAGGGAGGGAGAGCTGACGTCACGCCACCCAGAGCAGCTCACCTGCCCCCGCTCCTTGCCTCCTTCTAGTGGCAGCATAACTTTCACAATGGCTGGACCTAGTCCTGCAGGAAGAGAACTTCCTACAGGATGTCTGTCTGACTCTGGGCTACTGCCAGGGGCAAGGAAGAGCTAGTCCAGGCGCCGCTGGTCCAGGCGGCGCAAGCTCTTCCCTAAGTTAAGTTCCCTCTCGGGGGAAGGGAACTTAACTTAGGGAAGAGCTTGCGCCACGGTGCCTGGACCAGCTGCGCCTGGACTAGCTCTTCCCTTCCCTTCCCTTCCCTTCCCCTGGAGGTAGCATGGTGTCCTGGCAGCATGGTGCAAGCAGGGCAACTCTCGCAATGGCCAGACAGACATCCTGCGTTCCTGCAGGACTAGGTCCAGGCATCGCGAAAGTTGCTGCTGCTGCTGCTAGAAGGAAGCAAGGGGAATGGCAGTGGGGGCGGGTGAGCTGCTCTGGGTGGCGCGATGTCAGCTCCCTCTCTCCCCAGGCGCGCACATGCCGCCACCACCACCCGAGCGGCACCCACAGCCTATTAAGGAGACAGCAGCAGCCACTGTGGGGAAGAAGGAGGAAGAGCTGATTGTTGCCCGCTCTCCCAGGAAGAGGTGGGCGGGGTGGGGAGGGGGCATGGCCAGCCAGGTCTACTACTGGTCTGCTCGGACCAGGGTGGACCGGCTGATGCCCAGCACTGGGTTTGCACCACCAGTTCGCCAGAACCAGTAGCAGAAATTCTCCTGGCCCCGCCCATCCAAGTTTTGAAATAAAGTAGTCCTGTAGGCCACACGCACAGAGTAGGCCACACCCACAGTGTGGTAGAAAATTTCTTTGAAGCTCACCACTGAATATAACTGTTAGAAGACTGCAGCTTCTGTTTTTCAGAAAGCTTTCATTCATAAGGAGAAACCAGCCCCACAAAGACAATGCTTGGAGATTTGCAAAGCAAATCCGGTTGAAATAAATTGGAATAAACTGCATAAACCTCAAATTTCCTGATAGATTTGGTAGTGGGCCACAGTGGGGCTGCAGAACAATACTATACTTTACTATACTGGATAGATTGGTATACACAGAAGGACCTACCTTTTTTCCTACTGATGTGAAACTGATTTACAACTAATATTTCTGAATGTTTATATTCAATATGTTCAGATTCAATCCTTAGAAATGGTGAGTTTAAGTTTTTTATATACAATTACGGCTAGCGTCTCTGCTTTCTTAACCCTTATACCTAAACAAGCTAAAAAAGCAAAGGAGAAAGTCCTTATTATCGATTGATATTAAAGCCCTCTCACAGGTCGGGATACTTGCCAAGAATGCTGCGCCAATATAAAAGTTACCCACATTTTTATACATTTTCTTATCTCAATTCCCCCCTCCCTTGCTCCCTCCATGGATTTTAAGTTGTCAAAACAATATCACATAAACAGTTAATATTGATGTGTCTTTTGACCTGTTAGGTCCTGATAATTGCCTTCATTCCTGATTAGTTATTGGGGTTTTTAATTGCCCCAAACGTTTCACCAGGCAAGAACCAAAAGTAGGTTTGTAAGATTTAGTATTGCTAGGGGTTGCCCAGAGTGAAGAGTGTGAAAGTCCAGCCTTGGACAAACTTCAAGGCTTGTCCCATCTTTCTTGTTGCTTTCCCTACAATTCCTGCCATAAAACTGTAAAAAAGTGTGATGGATCAGTGAGTTTGTGTAGAGATAATAAGCAACACATTTCCAGAAAAAAATATTCTAACAGATCAAACTTTTTGTTTATCTTCGGCTTAGAAACAGAGATGAGCACTGCACCCTAGAGTCGGATACGACTGGCTTTCAAGCAAGGGAAACCTTTACCTTTACCTTAATCTACTCCAGCCAAGGACAAGTAATACACATGAAAAGAAATGAGTATAGCGAGCATCATATGAGTATACTAATCAGTGCATATGGAACTGATATACAGTAAGTATGTACCATATAAGATTAAAATAAATTCAATATGCTATGTGTATAAGGCTAACATAAGTATAATAATAGTAACAATAATAGTAATAGTAAAATAGCTCCCATTGCTACATCTTTAGGAGAAGCTGGTAGCAATAACTTCAGCTATAAACATAAACATAAAAAGGGTTGGAATCGACTGTGCAACTGAACAACATAAACATAATATTTTATACATTCAGAGAGGATATGTGTGTCAAGGAGCTTCACTGATTGAAAAAAATAAATCAATGTGTTGCTTGTTGATTTTTTTTGGACTGCAGGTGAGAGAATGACTTAGAGCCTAGTCCTCTCCACCACCATTGCATAGAAATGGATTGCTTATATGTGATGAAGGGTTGATTATGGGGCTCCCTAGGGCTTGATTCCCCACTAATTACATCACAGACCTTTCTCTCTTATGTCAGGAGAAAAACAGATCAAGACATCTCAAATCTGGCAAAACATCTGAAGACTATCTGGCCTATCTATGGCCGATATTCAATATGTGTTTATATATTTATATTATTTAATTTTATAAAACTATAAGTAGCCACCTTACATGTTCCGTGCACGCGGTGTCAGCAGTGCAGAATGCCCCTCGCCCCACAACCAAGGCCGAACTACAGTCCTTCCTAGAACTCCTAAATTTTTACCACTCTTTCCTGCTGGGAAAGGTGTCGGTGGCTGTTGTGTTCTGTAAAGCTGTGCCTTTAACAATGTACCTTTGCCATGTGTTAACAATGTAACCTTTCTGTGTGCAACATTATAACCATCAGCTGTATCAATGTAAACCTGATAAGGGGACGCGAGCTAGTGACCACTAGATGGCAATAGCGAGCGTCCAGCTCTCATGGCTCAGATTCACCTGGTTCAGCAGCGCGGGAAGATTCCCTGCCACCTCTTCACCTGGTCAAGAAGGGCGTGACCTTCTACGACGTCACGCAGGCAGCAACCAATAGTCTGTCGACGAGCCACATTCAAATGTATAGCCAGCTGTATATATTGAGCTACTCATCCGCCATTACCACATGTTCCTCCGGATCATCATGCAATAAACCTGTGTTAAGCCAACCCTTCGGCTGTTTCATTGTCTTTGGTCCCTTACACTAAATTGGCGACGAAGGTGGGATATGGCAGCCCACGGGACCAAGACATGCGCCGGTTTCGAAATCAGGAAACCGGGCGACTGGGTGATCTTCGAGATGGACTTCCAGGCAGCACTGATCGAGTCCGAAGTCACGGAAGAGGCAAAGAAAAAGGCCATCTTCACCAGGATGCTCGGACAAGAAACCAAAAGGACCTTGGTGGACCTGATTGCACCGAGGAGGGTGAGCGAATTCAAGGCCAAGGAACTCATGCAGATGCTGCGTGAGCACGTCCGGCCCGCCACGGCGATGTTTCCCGCTCGGAGTGCGTTCTGGAGGCGAGTCCAAGCGCCCGGGGAGACGGTCGCCGCATTCGTGGCGGCCCTGCGGCTAGCGGCCGGCCCGTGCAAATGGGAGAATGCCGAAATCACCCTCCGGGACTGTGTGCTGTGCGGCCTGAATGACGCCGAGACCCAGCGCACATTAATGAACCAAGAGCCGCCTCCCATGTTGCAGGAGGTCATCAGAGCGGCCCAGGCCGCAGAAGCTACGAAGGCCGGGGTCCAAGAGCTCCAGGACTGGCGGCCGAAGTCGAGCAAGGCAGAGGCTCCGGTACAGGTGGCCCGGCGAACTTCGAGGTCGTCCACAGAGAGCAGCGACGACGAGGACGTCCGGAGGGTCCGGAAGGAGAGCCGGCGATGCGACGGCTGTGGAGCGGCCCACGACCGCGTAAAGTGCCCGTTCCGGAAGGCCGAGTGCCACAACTGTGGCCGCCGCGGGCACATCGCCAAGGTGTGCAGGAAGAAGCGCGAGACCCGGAGGAGCTCCGCAGACCGTTCCGCGGGACAAGACCGCTCACCGAGACCCAAGGACGGCGCCCTGGCCACGCGGAAGCAGGACGGCGTGGGCCGCATCTCCAACAGCAGCGAGGACGACGCCCCAGTGTTCAGCGTGTCTGCAGGACACCCCCGCTATTTTGTTGAGGTACTAGTCTAAGGGGTTCCCATTAGGATGGAAATTGACTCGGGGTCCTCATATTCAATCATTTCCCAGAGGGAGTTTTTGGGAATTGCCCCCCACAAGCGACCCAAGCTCAAAGCATTGAGGTCCACACTACGGGACGTGCAAGGGAACAGTATTCCAGTGTTGGGGGTTGGAGAATTTCAGGTTAAATTCAAGAAGCACGCCGCGTCCCTTCCCCTAGTCGTGCTCAAAGGGGGAGATTGCAGCCTCCTCGGGACTCAATGGTTCCAGCCCCTGGGTTTGTTTATTGGGGGGGTGCACGCCGTTGGGATGCACGCCGTTGGGACCGATCCAATTCTGGAGGTGTGCGAGGCGCACCCCGAAGTTTTCAAAAAAGGACTGGGGAAATTCAAGGGGCCCCCAGTGACATTCGACCTGGACCCGGAGGTCCGCCCAATTCGTCTTAAACCACGCCGGGTGCCGTTCGCACTTAAGGACAAGATAGAGGCGGAACTGGACAAATTGGTGGGCCAGGGAATCCTCGTGCCTGTTGATTCCGCGGAGTGGGAAACTCCAATTGTAACCGCACTAAAGGCCAATGGGGAGGTCTGTATATGCGCCGACTACAAGTGCACCATCAACAAGGCGATCCGCCCGAATGCGTATCTGGTGCCGGTAGTCAGCCATCTGCTGGCCAGGTTACACGGGGGAAAGTGTTTCGCTAAGCTCGACTTAGCACAGGCCTACCAGCAGCTTACGGTGTCCCCTGCTGCAGCTGCTGCGCAGACCATAGTCACCCATAAGGGGGTGTTCCAGGTGACGCGCCTCCAGTTCGGCGTGAATTCGGCGCCTGGAATTTTCCAGTCACTCGTGGAACGCCTCCTGAAGGGACTGGAGGGGGTGTTGCCTTATTTTGATGACGTGTTAATAACGGGGGGGGGGGAGTCGGGTTGAATTGGCCAAGAGATTGGGGAAGATCCTGACAATATTCGAAAAAGCGGGGCTGAGACTGCGAAAGGACAAATGCGTCTTCTTCGCAACCGAGGTTGAGTTCCTAGGGTTTTGCGTGACTCCTGAGGGAATAAAACCATCCAAGTCCAAGGTGGCAGCCATTAAGAAAGCCCCCCGCCCCACCTCCAAGCCCGAGCTGCAGTCGTTCCTAGGGCTGCTCAACTTTTACCACTCCTTCCCCTTCCCCTCACGCCCAGCCAGGTGAGCAAGGGGGAGCGGGACCATCAGGTTCTCATGATAGAGATGCTGGATTCGCCCCCCGTAGTGCCCGCCGACATTGCCAAAGTGACAGAGAAGGACAAGACGTTAGCGGCAGTTAGCTCCTGGGTGCAGAAAGGGTGGCCGGCGTCCTCCCCAGCGGAGGAGTTCGCTCCATTTTTCAGAAAAAAGCTAGAACTGTCCCTAGAGAGGGGGTGCCTCTTGTGGGGGCAGCGGGTGGTGATTCCCACTTCCCTTCGGCCGCGGGTGCTCAAACTGCTGCACGTCAGCCACCCCGGCATCGTGCGATCCAAGGCGCTGGCCCGGAGTTACTTCTGGTGGCCCCAGCTGGACGCCGACATCGAGCACATGGTCGGCACTTGTGAAAGTTGCCAATGCTCCAGACCAGAGGAGGCCCGCCTTCCCCACAGGGAATGGGACACGGCTAAGGGGCCGTGGTCCCGGGTGCACGTTGATTTCGCGGGCCCGTTCAGAGGCACCCTGTTCCTTCTCGTAGTGGACGCCTTCTCCAAGTGGTTGGAGGTTATCCCAGTCACGAGCACCTCCTTGGCCCAGACCATTAGGCATTTGCGGAGGCTCTTCTCCATGTTCGGCATACCCGACACATTAATTAGCGACAAAGCTAGTTGCTTCACGTCCTCCGAGTTTAGGGCTTTCATGGAGATCAACGCCGTTCGGCACATCACCTCCGCCCCGTTTCACCCGGCCACCAATGGCCAAGTAGAGCACCTCGTCCGCACCACGAAGGACGCGTTGCGGCGCATGGGCCCCGGGGATCTGAACCTGCAAGTGTGCCAGTTTCTGCTAGGGTACAGGGTGACCCCGTTGGCGTCTGGATACTCCCCCGCAGAACTCTTAATGCGTAGGAAACTGACCACCATCCTTACTAGGCTAGACCCCACGAGAGTAGAGGACAAAGGAAGGAACATCGGGCTAGAGGCTACAAAGAGTTTCAGTGTAGGCGCCCCCATGCATTGCAGGAACTACGCCAGCACGGGCCCAGCCTGGGTATCGGGCGTAGTTGTGGAGCAAACCGGCCCCGTGTCGTACCGCGTGGAAACCAGCACAGGGCTCCTGTGGAGGTGGCACGCGGACCAGCTCCGACGCAGGGTCGCCGATGAGCAGGGCACAGACCAAATAGGGGAAAAATCAGCGTTAGGGTTCTCCCCCACCCGTTCAGCCCAAGGGGGAGGGAAAGGGGTCCGCGGGTCCCCACCAAGGGGGGAGGGGGATATTCTCGTAGATATCCTAGGGGATCTTTCTGAGGAGGAGGAGGAACCCGACCCCATACATATCTCGCGGAATGTCCCCACAAATGCGGATACCCCTACTAAGTTAGATTTTGATTTTCAGAACCGGGGGGGGGGGTTTCGGAGTGGTCCCCCACCCGTCCAAGCGAGAAGAGGGGTTTTTCGTTAGCCCCGACTGCCCCCGGTCTGCCCACAATGGAGTTTTTCCCTTCCCCTAAGGCCGCCAGACAGCGGCAAGCCACTAACAAGTCTCCCTCTCCCATTTCAGGACAAGGGACCAGGGAACAAAGAAGCAGTAGCGCCCCCGGGGGGGGGGTCAGCCCTCTCCACGGCCCAAACGCACATGCAACAAGCCATCTTGGCTGAGAGACTTCGTCTCATCCTAGGGGGGAGGGATGTTGTGTTCTGTAAAGCTGTGCCTTTAACAATGTACCTTTGCCATGTGTTAACAATGTAACCTTTCTGTGTGCAACATTATAACCATCAGCTTTATCAATGTAAACCTGATAAGGGGACGCGAGCTAGTGACCACTAGATGGCAATAGCGAGCGTCCAGCTCTCATGGCTCAGATTCACCTGGTTCAGCAGCGCGGGAAGATTCCCCGCCACCTCTTCACCTGGTCAAGAAGGGCGTGACCTTCTACGACGTCACGCAGGCAGCAACCAATAGTCTGTCGACGAGCCACATTCAAATGTATAGCCAGCTGTATATATTGAGCTACTCATCCGCCATTACCACATGTTCCTCCGGATCATCATGCAATAAACCTGTGTTAAGCCAACCCTTCGGCTGTTTCATTGTCTTTGGTCCCTTACACTAAAGTGGCAGAGCCGCTGCACAAACTACTCAAAAAAGACGCGGCTTGGCGGTGGGATGATAGCCAGGAATGGGCATTCCATGGGCTCAAGCAGCTTCTATCATCCGAGGCTGTCTTGACCCACTTCGATCCCAAGAAACCTGTTGTGTTGGTCTGTGATGCCTCACCGGTGGGGGTGGGGGCAGTCCTCTGCCACGTGCTAGAGAGTGGGTGAGAAGTCACGGTGGAGTTCTATTCGAGATCCCTGTCCAAGGCAGAGTGCAACTACGCGCAAACAGACAGGGAAGCCCTGGCGATAGTTGCGGGAACCAAAAAGTTCCACGATTTCCTCTATGGCCGACCATTCACAGTCGTGACTGACCATAAGCCCCTGTTAGGAATCTTTTCCACTAACAAGCCCACCCCACAGGTCTTGTCCCCGAGGATGCTGCGGTGGGCCATTTTCCTCAAGGCGTACCAGTATGCATTGACCTATTGTCCCGGCAAGGAGATCAGCCACACCAATGCCCTTTCCAGGTCACCCCTCCCACAGGCAGGGGACCCGGAGTGTGAGGTAGGACAGGACCACCAGGTGCTCCTGATCGAGGCCCTAGAGTCGCCCCCGATACTGCCAGCGGAGATTGCTAAAGCTTCAGCGAAGGACAAGTCGTTGGCCCTAGTCAGTTCATGGGTGCAAAAAGGGTGGCCAGCAACCTCCCCCACAGAGGAATTCAAGGTTTATGGCAGAAGGAGAGATGAGATGTCCTTAGAGAGGGGCTGCCTACTCTGGGGGCAGCGGGTTATAATCCCCAAAGCATTGAGGTCATAGGAACTCAAGATGTTACATATCAGCCACCCGGGGATCGTGCGCTCTAAAGCGCTAGCCAGGAGTTACACCTGGTGGCCCAAGTTGGATGCAGACATAGAACACATGATTGGCACTTGCAAGAGTTGCCAGAGCACCCGCTCCAAAGAGTCCCGACTTCCTCATAGAGAATGGGACACAGCCCGAGGGCTGTGGTCACGTCTGCATGTAGATTTCGCGGGTCCCTTCAGGGGCACCCTGTTCCTCATAATAGTGAACGCTTACTCCAAGTGGTTGGAGGTAATCTCAATGGCCAGCACATCGTCATCTGCGACAGTTAAGCAATTGCGGAGAGTATTCAGCTGTTTCGGTTTACCCGATGTACTCGTGAGCGATAATGCCACAACTTTCATGTCAGCAGAGTTCCAGGGGTTTATAGAGATAAATAAGATTCGCCACATCACCTCTGCCCCTTTCCACCCCGCTACAAATGGTCAAGCGGAACGCTTGGTGAGAACAACGAAGGATGCGCTGCGTCGGATGGGCCCCAGGGATTTGAATCTACAACTATGCCAATTCCTATTAAGGTATCAAGTAATTCCCTTAGCGTCAGGTTTGTCGCCCGCCGAACTCCTTATCTGTAGGAAACCCACCATGATCCTCTTGTGCCTTGACCCAACCAGGGGGGAGGACATGAGTAGAAACATAGAAATAGGTATCACCAAGAGTTTTGGAATCGGTGAGGCAGTGCATTGCAGGAATTACGTGGCTGCCGGGCTGACTTGGGTGCCCGGAGTAGTGGTCGGGCAAACGGGGCCAGTCTCATACAATGTCAAGACAAGCACAGGACTCCTCTGGAGTAGGCACGCCGACCAGCTCAGGAGTAGGGGGGTAGGTAGGCAAGACACGAGTGACCAAACAGAGAATTCAACATTAGGGTTCTCCCCCACCCGTTTATCCCAAGGGGGAGACGCAGATCACTGGGGGGAGGGAAATGACACAAATCCGCATCCTTTTGACCCCCCCCCGAGCTACAGGAACAATTTGGAAGAGGAGGATTTCGAAGAGTTAGATTTTGAGTTTGGAAATGGGGGATTTTTCGGAGTGGTCCCCCACCTGTCCGAGCGAAGAGCAGGGTTTTGCTTTAGTCCCTAGAGCCCCCGGTTTCACATCCCTGGAGTTTACTCCCACACCTAGACCTCCCCAATCTCAGGCTCAGAACCGGCAGCCGATCGCTAACAAGTCACCCTCTCCCATTGCAGGATGAGGACATAGCAATCAGGAATACACAGGGACCCCAGGCCAAAGCACGGCTGCCACTCGCCCAAAGCGAACATACGGGAAGCCTCAGTGGCTGAAGGACTTCGTCCTTACCTAGGGGGGAGGGGTGTTATGTATTGAATGTAATGATGCAATGCTCCCTTTAACAGAATGTAACCAGTCAATGTATCCAATTGTATCTAATCAGGAACACATTGTAACAGGCTGTATAAGGATGCGGGCAAAATGGCCACAGGTGGCAGTAGTGAGCATCCAGCTCACATGGTACAGATTTCCCGAATGCCTGAAGAGCGGGAAACCTTCCCGCCACACTGCACCTGGAGAAGATGGGCGTGACGATCAATGACGTCACGCGGACAGTAGCCAATGAGCTACACCGGCATATTCAAATGTACAGTGTACTATAAATAGAGCTGTTTGTCCGCCATTACCTCATGTTCACCCTGACCATCATGCAATAAAGTTGTGTTTAGCCTTGTTACGGCTCCTTCTATTGTCTTCATTGCAAGACACCAAAGTTTGCATCAAGTGGCCACACAGGGAAAGAGGAGAAAAACCTTGTTTGTAGCTCCGCAAGAAATGCAGTTACAGGGGAACTACCTAATAAACTGGAACCAAAGGTTTTCTTCTCACATTTTACTTCTCTTGTTTTATTTTTGGGAGGGTAGAAAAAAAGTGTGTGTGTTTGTGTGTGTGTGTGTGTGCGCGCATGCGTGCGTGCGCGCATATGCGTGCTGCCTGTGTTTTGTGTATGTGTGAGTGTGTGTGTGAGAGAGTGAATGAATGAATGTGTGTACGAGAGTCTCTAAATTTCTTTCATAAAAATTAGCCAACACTTTATATAGCACAGATAGAATCAATGCAACCTTGCTGACCTTTGTTTTACATTTCCACTTCTTTGATACAATTGGCTTTGCTTGATGTTCCGACTAGTATGAGCTGACACAGCAGATTTTCTGTATCAGCTCAAGTGATTGCACTACATGAACCAATTCAAATAAATCCTTAAAAAAGAAAAAGCTTCTACACACGTGTGTGTGTGTGTGTGTGTGTGTGTGTGTGTGTGTGTGTGTGTGTGTGTGTGTGAATGGACTCCAAACTTATTTGCATTTCCTTTTGCTTAATGTGGTCAATGGGCGGTGTGTGTATGTGTGTGATACAACCCGTTACAATCCCAGAACATTTCTCACATTTTTTTAAACAATATGGTTGCACCCTCAGATCAAGCTGCTTAAAAGACTGTTCCCCCACTCTAAATACCTACTCAAAATCTTAAATTTGTCCTCCGAGGCCCTTACTTTAAGAACCATTTACAAATGAAATCATCCAGATCTTTAAAAGCTACTCAGGGTTCCCTCTTGATTGGCATTTGGCTGCTGATTACTCCTGGCAATTATTACATCATATAATTTTGAAAGATTCTAATTATATTAGAATATGTATTTTTTCCCTGTGAGCTTGGTCTACAGTTTCAAGGCACCATCATCTGACATCAATGTAATAATAATGTATACTGGTACCAAGCAGCACAGACATTGGTGCTGTTAATCAATTGCCTCAATTAAGTGTAGGGATGTAACCTTCCAAAAGGCCTGAAAGCCTTCAGAAAGCCAAGGTTTGCATAAGGGCCTAGCAGAAGGTTCCTAGCTCAATCATTCACCTGACCAAACAGCCCTGGCTGAAAACCCTGGCCGAAACTGCACATCCCAGTGCAAAACCCCTGGTCATGCGCCTAGCAACTATCTTGTCACGTACCCTTCTCATGAACAATTCACCCACCAATCAATGCCTTACATGACCCTTGTCTAATGTGATGTAAGCAGCTGTATGCATAATAAAATAAGCTCTCAGCGTGCCTTCAGGGTCGCCATCAGCTTTGAACCACACCTCTGTGTCCTTCGTCCCTTCAGTTAAGAAAGGGAATAAACCTCACAGAGTTGATTGTTCAGGTTCTTTAAAAAGTAATCTGGTTTCCTCTTACTTTTCCTTTGAATTTATAAATACATTACAAGTATAAAGGGAAAAAATGGTTTTCTTGGTAGCTAACGTAGAGTTGGTGACGACGTGGTAAGATGGCGGAGGCGTGAGTGACGTCGCGTAGAACGTTGAGGAGGCGGCGGGCGGGTGCGCGCGCGCCCTGGTTGCCTGTGGCGATCCGGCGGGGGCGCGCGTCGGGGAGGAGGAAGGGAAGGACGAGGGTGTCACCGCTTTTCCCTTCCCCAGGGGAGCCGGAGCCAGATTCTAAAATAGTCTTTGAACTGAGGTGCCCAGAACAACATTCCTGACAAAGTTTATGGTTGCTGCTTAAAGGAAGTCTGAAACTCACTCAGCAAGTTAATTGGAAATTCTAGAGGCTTTTCTTCACTGATGTGAAACCTTAAAAAACATAGACCAAATAGTTAGAAGATGGCAATGACTAGGAGCAACATTAATGAGCTTCCAGAAAATGAATACTTTAAAAAACTGGCTGGACGAGAACCGATCTCAGAGAATGACCCATTCTGGAATCAACTGCTTTCTCTTAGCTTTAACACCCCAACAAACAGGTTTGCTGTCCAATAAGGAACGTTGTGGATATTGAATCTCTCCACAACGCCGACCTGCTTGCTGCAACAGCTCTTGCCGCTGTGGTTTCTTTCCTCCGTCCTCTACTCTGCGAGCCGCGAGCCCTTCCGAGCCCGGGCGCAGCCATCTCCAGCCGGGCCAGGGAAGAGGAGGAGGACCAGCCGGGCAGGGGGAGGCCAGCCATTCGCCCCACCGCGAGCCCTTCCGAGCCCGGGCGCAGCCATCTCCAGCCGGGCCAGGGAAGAGGAGGAGGACCAGCCGGGTGGGGGGAGGCCAGCCATTCGCCCCACCACGAGCCCTTCCGAGCCCGGGCGCAGCCATCTCCAGCCGGGCCAGGGAAGAGGAGGAGGACCAGCCGGGTGGGGGGAGGCCAGCCATTCGCCCCACCGCGAGCCCTTCCGAGCCCGGGCGCAGCCATCTCCAGCCGGGCCAGGGAAGAGGAGGAGGACCAGCCGGGCGGGGGGAGGCCAGCCATTCGCCCCACCGTGAGCCCTTCCGAGCCCGGGCGCAGCCATCCCCAGCTGCCTGGCACCAACCGAGCGCCGAAGGAGAGGACCAATTGACAGAAGGGAAGAAGGCAGAGGAGGAAAACCAGGGGGCGAGACTCAGAGCCCCATGCAAAGGATAAGTAGCTGATATGCAAAAACTTTGATGACTTAATATAATAACTCACATAAAGACTTTATGCCGACTTAATATAGCAACTGACATAGAGACTGTGTTTAAAGTGTAATAATATGCATGATAATATGTTGTTTAAAATGTTCTACACTTTTTAAAACTGTGATAAACTGTATGAGGGGGAAAAATGGCGTAGAAACCGGCAAACCACGCCACAAAACTTGCCAAGAGAACCCTATTGACCAAAACAAAAGGCAAATCAAAGGGGCAGGCTAGGTGATACAGGATGCTTAACACCACAGAGGGGAGGAAGGGGAGGGACAGGAAAGGGGGAGGGGAAATGCAATGTTACAAGGAACAATACTGCATAGGGACATGGAATGTGAGATCAATGAACCAAGGTAAACTGGAAGTGGTAAAAAATGAGATGGAAAGAATAAGCATTGACATCTTGGGCATCAGTGAGCTAAAATGTACAGGGATGGGTGAATTCAGCTCTGGAAACCATCATATCTACTACTGTGGGCAAGAAAACCTTAGAAGAAATGGAGTAGCCATAATTGTCAATAAAAGAGTGAGAAAAGCAGTAATGGGATACAACCTAAAAAATGACAGAATGATGTCAGTCAGAATTCAAGGCAAACCCTTAATGTCACTGTGATTCAAATATACGCACCAACCACTGGTGCAGATGAAGCCACAATGGACCAGTTCTATGAGGACCTAGAACACCTCATAGAACAGACACCAAGAAATGATGTCCAAATTATATTAGGAGACTGGAATGCCAAAGTAGGAAATCAAAAAGTGGAGGGAATAACAGGCAAATTTGGTCTTGGAGTACAGAATGAAGCAGGGCAAAGATTGATAGAGTTTTGCCAAGAGAACGCACTGGTCATAGCAAACACTCTCTTCCAGCAACACAAGAGGCGACTTTACACATGGACATCACCAGATGGCCAACACCGAAACCAAATTGACTACATACTCTGCAGCCAAAGATGGAGAACCTCCATACAGTCAGCAAAAACAAGACCCAGAGCAGACTGTGGCTCAGATCACAACCTACTGATCGCAAAATTCAGGTTAAGACTAAAGAAAATAGGGAAAACAAGGAGACCAGACAGATATCACCTAGAAAGTATCCCTAAAGAATACACGGTGGAGGTGATGAACAGATATAATGGCCTAGACTCAATAGACAGAGTGCCAGAAGAACTATGGACAGAGATAAGGGACATCATGCAGGAAGCAGCAAAGAAAACCATACCAAAAGAAAAGAAGCATAAGAAAGCAAAATGGTTGTCTGATGAGGCTCTAAAATAGCAGAGGAAAGAAGGAATGCAAAAGTCAAAAGAGAAAGGAAAAAATACAATCTTTTGAACACAGAATTTCAAAGAAAAGCAAGGAGAGATAAGGAAAACTATCTAAAAGAACAGTGCAAAGAAATGGAGGAAAACAACAAAAGAGGCAGGACTAGAGATCTCTTCAGAAAAATTGGGGAAATAAAGGGAACATTTAAAGCAAAAATGACCATGATAAGGGACAAAGACGGAAAAGAGCTAGCTGATGCAGAAGAAATTAAGAAAAGATGGAAAGAGTACACAGAGGAACTTTACAAAAAGGACCTCAACACTCCTGATAATCACAATGATGAAGAAATTGAACTTGAGCCAGACATCCTGGAGAGCGAAGTCATAAAGGCCCTAAAGAGCACTGCAAACAACAAAGCTAGTGGAGATGATGGTATCCCAGTTGAATTTTTCAAAGCTCTAAAAGATGATGGAGTCAAATTACTACATTCAATATGCCAGCAAATTTGGAAAACAAAACAGTGGCCACAGGATTGGAAAAGATCAGTATACGACCCAATCCCAAAAAAGGGCAATGCCAAAGAATGCTCAAATTATCGAACAATTGCACTCATCCCACACGCCAGCAAGGTGATGCTCAAGATAATACAGGATAGACTTCAACAACATGTGGAGAGAGAACTACCATAGGTGCAGGCCCGTTTCAGAAGAGGTAGGGAGACTAGAGACCACATTGCCAACATACGTTGGATCATGGAGAAAACAAAGGAATACCAGAAACAAGTTTACTTTTGTTTTATTGACTACACTAAGGCATTTGACTGTGTAGACCACAACAAGATGTGGCAAGTAATTAAAGAGATGGGAATACCAGAGCACCTCATATGTCTCCTGAGAAATCTGTACATGAACCAAGAAGCAACAGTTAGGACAGAACACGGAATGACAGAGTGGTTTGGAATAGGAAAAGGAGTAAGACAAGGCTGCATTTTGTCACCATGCTTATTCAACCTATACACAGAGCACATAATGCGCAGTGCAGGGATGGAGGAATCACAATATGGGATTAAAATTGCTGGGAGAAACATCAACAATCTGAGATATGCAGATGATACCACCCTAATGGCAGAAAGTGAGGAAGACCTAAAGAACCTCTTGATTGGATTGAAGGAGGAGAGTGCAAAAGCTGGCTTGAGACTCAATATCAAGAAAACCAAGATAATGGCAACAGGCCCCATCAGTTCCTGGAAAATAGACGGGGAAGAAGTAGAAGCAGTGACAGATTTTACTTTCTTAGGATCAAAGATCACTGCAGATGGGGATTGCAGCCATGAAATAAAAAGGCGAATGACTCTTGGGAGACAAGCCATGAGAAACCTGGGGAACATAGTGAAAAGCAGAGATATCACATTACAAACAAAAATTAGAATAGTCAAAGCAATGGTATTCCCAGTGGTAATGTACGGATGCGAGAGCTGGACAATAAGGAAAGCTGAACGCAGAAGAATAGATGCCTTTGAGATGTGGTGTTGGAGGAGAGTTTTGAGAGTACCCTGGACAGCGAGGAGAACAAATAGGTCAATCTTAGAAGAAATCAACCCTGACTGCTCATTGGAAGGTCTAATAGTAAAGACGAAGCTAAAGTACTTTGGACATCAAATGAGAAGGGAGGATTCGCTTGAGAAGGCCTTGATGTTGGGAAAGGTGGAGGGCAAAAGAAGAAGGGGGAGGCCAAAGATGAGATGGCTAGATGGGATTGTAGACACAATGGGTACAGAACTGGGAGTGCTGAGGGGGATGGTGGAGGACAGAGGCGCCTGGAGAACAATGGTCTATAGGGTCGCAAAGGGTCGGAATCGACTGTGCGACTGAACAACAACAACAAACGGAGAGTTTCTCTTACCATCATGATGCACAGGACTGTTTCCTGATGATCACACAATGGGATGCCAGATTTAAGACTTGTCAGGTCTGAGCAAACCTCAGAGATGGCATGAATTAGTTTCTAAACAACTTTGTGAATTTTGGTGCTCTGTGCAAATCAAGAAAATTAGTCATATTCTGTGCATTAGGAGGAAGAGAAACGCGATGAGCCCACAAACTTGATAGCAGCCCGAGAAGACCATCAGTGGATATGTTTTGCTAAAAGAGGCTCTGCTGAGCTTAAACAAACAGTAGCTAAAATGAAGAATCATTTTGGATCTTGTTTCAGAAATTAATATCCATGCTTAATGGTTCTGTATAAAAATAGGGCGTAAATCATCTTTGACATGAGTTTGACATGAGATATAAAATTGCTCCAGAATAAATATTTCTCAGCTATTTGTTCTTTTTTAACATAGTGAAACTCATAGGAAAGAAACATCTATATCAATAGAGCAACAGGCATTCGGATAGATATGTCTATGCAGGAGAGAGAGAGAGAGCAAGCGATAGTGAATGATCTGCCACAGCCTAAACTAGGTCGTCATTGACTTGACAATAAAATCTTTTTTTATTCCCATCCTTCTAAATTAATGCATATATTATTGATCCTAGATAGTCTAGAGACTCTATACTTTATTGCCTGCAGTATTTGAGGCTGGTAAGACTAGTAGTGTCTTTGGAAAACTACAGGTATGATTAGATTAGATCATTGATTCCATTCTATTCAGGTTCTTGCTCTGAAAGCAAGTTTATGGCTATACAAATGGCTCAAAATAAGCATTATAATGCCCCCTTCCAAAGTTGGATTTTAAGATGCAATACATGAAATCATACAGTATAAAACTAACAGACTTTTAGAAAACATATTTGTAGTGTTGGGATCATATTCAGCAGGATGTCTCTCAGTGGCAGGTGGGTGGGAGTTCTTGGGGCAATGAAGTCCATTATGGAAGGAAACGGACTAAACCTTCCCTGCCTGAAATCCCACTCATTTGGCAATCAAGTTTTTAAAAAAGCCCAAATGGCAGTTTCTTCTTGTTGTTGTGCCATATCTGATTCTGAATATTGGCTATCCTCATGGTGATCAGCCATGAAGATTGTCCTGGGAAAAATATAATGCAGTGGTCTTCCATTTGCCTTCTGCCTGCAGTGTGATCCCTGTACCACTGATCCAGTTCCGTGAGTCATTTTCTAGTCCTGAGCCCTTTTGGCATACAAAGTCCAAATCAGCCCCAGGCCAGGATTGATGAGGTTGCTGGATTCAAGTGGGATTTAATCCACTTGGGGACCATCACCCTTCCCTGTGGACTTCACCATTCAAGGCCGTTAGTCCTCAGAGTTGTCAGGTTAGTTAACCACCACCTGACAATCAGCAGTATGATCTACCTCTACTACCATAGCAGGATAACCTGGCCAGATTTTCAAATTCCACTTGGGGGACCTTTTTATTTGGGGAGGAGCATGTGCTGCATGCAAATGTCTATAATGTGTACCTGTGTGTTTGTATATGTATGTGTGTGTTAGTTCAGTATGTGACATTTCAGCTCTTCATTTGAGCATGCTTGTATACAAGTGCATGTGTAAATAGGAACTGTACAGTCATGCCGGGGAATTTGTCAGGAGTAACAAAGAGGAACAGCCTCAACCATTTGTGGCTTTGCTCGTTTCAGGATGGGGCTGGTTTATAGCTTCTGATTTGTTTCCCTGGAACTAATAAAGTACCTGCTTCAGAAACATTTCCCTCATATTATTTTAACCACTGCATGACTGTGATGCAAAGGCATTAACATTTTGTTTGCACTTTTTTGTTTTCATTCTTACTTTGTCCTTTGACATGAACCCAAACTGGAAATCGCAGCAAGATTTAAAAACCAAATATGGTAAATAGGAAACACAAAAATTGTATAATATTAAAATAATTAAAATGAGTTGTAATATTAAAACATGACAGAATGGAAAACAATGAAAATGCATGAAAAGAAAAGAATTTCTTAACAGCTTAAAATTGCTTAAAATACTCTTCCTCAGCAACTGTTCACTTGACCAAAAGCCATCACCAGAATAAAAAAGTCTTTGTCTTTTGAACTGAACATCTTAGGAGATCTTCCATGTAAATTTAACTTCTTCCTTCCTTATTGGATTTTAGAATGACAGTAGTGGATATCCCATTCCATCTGTTATGTTAGTTTTAAAATTTAATGACTTTGATGAATTTTGTTATACAGCTCTTTTTGCGCCTGTATTCTTAGTGTCTTCATTTTGTGATATATTTTAATAATATTTTTATTGGCATTGCCACAAATACTTGGAAGATGAGTACATAATAAACAGATAAATACAATAATGATTAACTTGTCAGATGAAAAAGAGAACTTTCACCTAAAGTACACTCACATCTACTAACTCTTGATTTTCACACAGTGGCAAGTGTATTATTAGCATCTGCTTTCCACTTCAGAATTAGTAGTTAGAGTCAATTATTAACGGAGTCTTCTTATTTAGCTAAAAATATCACACAAGTCTTGTTTTTAGCCAAACAAGAAGACTCTGTTAATAATTGGATCTAACTATTGCTAATTCCAAAGTGGAAAGCAGATACAAATAATCTGCAAAAAATTTTTGACTAAATTTCCATTCATACTTCATTAAACGCTTGTTAACGTAGGGTACCAGATGGCTCTGTATTTGTATAGCCAAGATTTATCAGCCATGTTTGACAGTTGGTGAAACCTTGGAAAAAATGCTGTCAAAGTCTGCAATACCATTTTTCTTCCACTTTTTTTCATTACTCCACAGCAAGCAGCAATGGAGAAAGGATGCTTGGATTTACTTAACATTACATTATATTGCAGTACTCTTTATGTAGGGCTAGACCAGTGGTTCCCTAGGTGGAGCTCATGCCCCACAGGAGGCAATTTGATTTTTAAGGGGGGCAATTTGAGAATGAGTTATCAACAGTGACTGGCATTTTAGGTTTTCTCCACGTGAATAGGAGTTCACTTTTTGTATAATAAGAAATATATGCCACAGGGAGGCATCAGGATTTTAGAGATGCTTAGGTGGTGGCATGGCCAAAAAAAGTTTGGGAACCACTGAGCTAGACAGTCCAAAAACACCAGCAGTCTACAAGATTGTTACAAGATTGCCAGACCAAAATAAAAATATAAAATGAAGTCAGGGTTGAAGCAGGAGTTCACTGAAGCTTGGCTAGAAATGAGATTGAGTTCTTTTCTGCTCAGCTGATACTCATGATCCTTTCAAAAATACACTGTTAGTGTTTACTGTTTAAGCAAGCAGCCTCTGATGGAAAAGACTAGCGGAGAAGTACAGCTAACAATACTCTTCTGCCTCGACAAATAGCATTGACAGAACCCCAACATGTTGCTTACCTCAGCAGAGAAAGATAAAGTCAAAATATTACAGTTGATATTAGTGTGATCACAGCTGGAGATATTTGCTACCTTGTTCTGCACGCAACTGGCTTTTAGCCCCTTATGGAAAGGTAACCAAATTACTACTGAAAAATTTCTCCTTCTCTTGTTTGTCTAGAACATGGTTGCCCAAACTATGGCCCGCAAGCTGTATCTGGCCCCCAATGCCAATTCATCTGGCCCATGTTTCCCTCACTGCTCCCGAAAGTGGAAGTAAAATGCACCCACACATGCGCAGAATGCTGCTGTAAATGCACCTGCAACTGTCGTAAATGCATTTATGACAGCCACAGGTGCGTTTATGGCAGTGTCCTGCATATGCGGTGGACATGTTTTACTTCTGCTTCTGGTGAGAGGAACCACGTGATTCAACCGCAGCCTGAAAAGTTTGAGCAACCCTGGTCTAGAAGATACTCCTTTGAATACTTTCTCCAAAGCCTCTTTTCTTCAACAGGTACTTTCTTATTTTGCTCAAGTTTCAGCCCATTTGCTGAACATAGCTCTCTTTTATCACATCTCTGTGTTCCACTGTCAGCCATTTCTGATTTTTCCACCACCCCATGAAATCTTTGTACTAAGCAAACTGTTTTCTTCATTTAGTAATTGTGCCGTCAATTTGATTCAAACTTACGGCAACCCTTTCATGAGTTTTCTAGGCAGAGATAGCTCATTCTTCCTTTCTTCTGAAGGTGTTCCAGAACCACACAGACTGGAAATTTCTCTGGGAAGGCACAAGCAGGAATCGAACTTCTGATCTTTGGCTCAACAGTCAAATGCCCAAACTCATGGAACAATCCAGCCAGCTATTTCTGTATTTACAGCCCCCCAGCCGGGGGTGAGGAGGAGGAAGAGCTGGGCGAGCGGCAAAGGGGCCTGCCGCCGCCGCCGCCGGGCAGCCACCCCAGCCGGGGGTGAGGAGGAGGAAGAGAGCGGGGCGAGCGGCAAAGGGGCCTGCCGCCGCCGCCGCCGGACAGCCACCCCAGCCGGGGGTGAGGAGGAGGAAGAGCGGGGCGAGCGGCAAAGGGGCCTGCCGCCGCCGCCGCCGGGCAGCCACCCCAACCGGGGGTGAGGAGGAGGAAGAGAGCGGGGCGAGCGGCAAAGGGGCCTGCCGCCGCCGCCGCCGGGCAGCCACCCCAGCCGGGGGTGAGGAGGAGGAGGAGAGCCGGGCGAGCGGCAAAGGGGCCTGCCGCCGCCGCCGCCGGGCAGCCACCCCAGCCGGGGGTGAGGAGGAGGAAGAGCTGGGCGAGCGGCAAAGGGGCCTGCCGCCGCCGCCGCCGGGCAGCCACCCCAGCCGGGGGTGAGGAGGAGGAGGAGAGCCGGGCGAGCGGCAAAGGGGTCTGCCGCCGCCGCCGCCGGGCAGCCACCCAGCCGGGGGGTGGAGGGGTGAGGAGGAGGAGGAGAGCCAGAGTCCCAGGCAAAGGATAAGTAACAGATATGCAAATGTAGAAGACCTAATATAGCAACTGACATAGAGACTTTATAATGACTAAACATAGAAACTGACATAGAGACTGTGTTTTAAAGTGTGATAATATGCATGATAATATGTTGTCTTAAATGTGTTAAACTTTTAAAAACTGTGATAAAATGTATGAGGAGAAAAAAATGGCGCAGACACCGGCAACCACGCCAAAAATCTTGCCAAGAGAACCCTATTGACCAAAACAAAAGGCAAAACAAAAGGGCAGGCTAGGTGATACAGGATGCTTAACACCACAGAGG
>JAWDJD010000001.1:184350000-184352500 GCA_035047305.1 Bradypodion pumilum | reverse complement strand
GGCTTCCCCTCAGCCCCTTCAGATTCACTTACCCGCATTGTCGTCCCTGCTCCAGAGTGAAAAACCAGCTGCCTGGAGGATACCGGGGCTCTCTCAGGTGTAGTGTGGCTGCTTAGTGCACTGGATGGGGAAGCCTTTGCCACCCACTTCTCCCATAGAGCTAGAGCTAGGGTTAGGGTTAGGGTTTTGGTTATGGTTATGGTTATGGTTATGGTTATGGTTATGGTTATGGTTATGGTTATGGTTATGGTTATGGTTAGGGTTAGGGTTAGGGTTAGGGTTAGGGTTAGGGTTAGGATTAGGGTTAGGGTTAGGGTTAGGGTTAGAGCTTGGGCTAGAGCTAGGGCTAGGGCTAGGGCTAGGGTTAGGGTTAGGGTTAGTGTTAGTGTTAGTGTTAGTGTTAGTGTTAGTGTTAGTGTTAGTGTTAGTGTTAGTGTTAGTGTTAGTGTTAGTGTTAGTGTTAGTGTTAGTGTTAGTGTTAGTGTTAGTGTTAGGGTTAGGGTTAGGGTTAGGATTAGGGTTAGGGTTAGGGTCAGGGTCAGGGTCAGGGTTAGGGTTACGGTTAGGGTCATGGTTAGTGTTATGTCTTGGGCTAGCGTTAGGGTTAGGGTTAGGGTTAGGGTTAGGGTTATGGTTATGGCTTGGGCTAGGGCTAGGGCTAGGGCTAGGGTTAGGGTTCGTGCTAGTGTTAGGGTTATTGTTTGGGCTATTGTTAGGGTTATGGTTAGGGTTAGGGCTCGGGCTAGGGCAAGGGCAAGGGTTAGGGTTAGGGTTAGGGTTAGGGTTAGGGTTAGGGTTAGGGTTAGGGTTAGGGTTAGGGTTAGGGTTAGGGTTAGGGTTAGGGTTAGGGTTAGGGTTAGGGTTAGGGTTAGGGTTAGGGTTAGAGCTTGGGCTAGAGCTAGGGCTAGGGCTAGGGTTAGGGTTAGTGTTAGGGTTAGGGTTAGGGTTAGGGTTAGGGTTAGGGTTAGGGTTAGGGTCAGGGTCAGGGTCAGGGTTACGGTTACGGTTAGGGTCATGGTTAGTGTTATGTCTTGGGCTAGCGTTAGGGTTAGGGTTAGGGTTATGGCTATGGCTTGGGCTAGGGCTAGGGCTAGGGCTAGGGCTAGGGCTAGGGCTAGGGCTAGGGTTAGGGTTCGTGCTAGTGTTAGGGTTATTTTTTTGGCTATTGTTAGGGTTATGGTTAGGGTTAGGGCTCGGGCTAGGGCAAGGGCAAGGGCTAGGGTTAGGGTTAGGGTTAGGGTTAGGGTTAGGGTTAGGGTTAGGGTTAGGGTTAGGGTTAGGGTTAGGGTTAGGGTTAGGGTTAGGGTTAGGGTTAGGGTTACGGTTACGGTTACGGTTATGGTTCGGGTTAGGGTTGGAGTTAGCATTTTCCTACATTTTAGCTGTGCATGACAATTAATGCCTTTATTTTATTCCAGACATAAAGTAGGACATAACCCTTTTCATGGATTTCTAGAAACTGAATCCTCGAAAATGTTTTGCCATTCCCTTCTTCTCGGATCATCTTTGTACTGTGCAGCATGCCCAAGGCTAGATCTTCTGAGATGCACAATGGAGAACTCAACTGCCAATCTCTGGCTTTGCAGAAGAACCTAGCCATCCATCTATATGGACATAGCTGTTTGACATGTTAATCTTACATTGGTAGGTCTCAATACAGTGGCTAATGTCTTTGGAAATTGCTATGTTTCCCTGGCACCGAAGCAGAGAGAACGCGTTCAGTGTATACAGTTATGAAGTGGGAGAATATTTGATTTTATTGTGTGTTGGCAGTAATATCTAGGTTCCCGTCTGCCTGGCCGTGGTTTTGGTTGGGTTCTCTCATGCCGACAACGCTATGGGAAAAGTGGGTGGCAAAGCCTTCCCCATCCGGTGCACGAAGCTGGCACCATGCACCTAAGAGAGCCCCACTGCCTGCCAGGCAGCTGGTTTTTCACTCTGGAGCAGGGAGAGAGAACTGCAGAACTGCTGCTGTCTCATAATGAGGCAGAGCTGGCTTCCCCTCAGCCCCTTCAGATTCACTTACCCGCATTGTCGTCCCTGCTCCAGAGTGAAAAACCAGCTGCCTGGAGGATACCGGGGCTCTCTCAGGTGTAGCGTGGCTGCTTAGTGCACTGGATGGGGAAGCCTTTGCCACCCACTTCTCCCATAGAGCTAGAGCTAGGGTTAGGGTTAGGGTTTTGGTTATGGTTATGGTTATGGTTATGGTTATGGTTATGGTTATGGTTATGGTTATGGTTAGGGTTAGGGTTAGGGTTAGTGTTAGGGTTAGGGTTAGGGTTAGGGTTAGGGTTAGGGTTAGAGCTTGGGCTAGAGCTAGGGCTAGGGCTAGGGCTAGGGTTAGTGTTAGTGTTAGTGTTAGTGTTAGTGTTAGTGTTAGGGTTAGGGTTAGGGTTAGGGTTAGGGTTAGGGTTAGGGTTAGGGTTAGGGTTAGGGTTATGGTTAGGGTTAGGGTCAGGGTCAGGGTCAGGGTTAGGGTTACGGTTAGGGTCATGGTTAG
>JAWDJD010000001.1:184325000-184342500 GCA_035047305.1 Bradypodion pumilum | reverse complement strand
TTAGGGTTAGGGTTAGGGTTAGGGTTAGGGTTAGGGTTAGGGTTAGGGTTAGGGTTAGGGTTAGGGTTAGGGTTAGGGTTAGGGTTAGGGTTAGGGTTGGAGTTAGCATTTTCCTACATTATAGCTGTGCATGACAATTAATGCCTTTATTTTATTCCAGACATAAAGTAGGACATAACCCTTTTCATGGATTTCTAGAAACTGAATCCTCGAAAATGTTTTGCCATTCCCTTCTTCTCGGATCATCTTTGTACTGTGCAGCATGCCCAAGGCTAGATCTTCTTAGATGCACAATGGAGAACTCAACTGCCAATCTCTAGCTTTGCAGAAGAACCTAGCCATCCATCTATATGGACATAGCTGTTTGACATATTAATCTTACATTCGTAGGTCTCAATACAGTGGCTAATGTCTTTGGAAATTGCTATGTTTCCCTGGCATCGAAGCAGAGAGAACACGTTCAGTGTATACAGTTATGAAGTGGGAGAATATTTGATTTTATCGTGTGTTGGCATTAATATCTAGGTTCCCGTCTGCCTGGCCGTGGTTTTGGTTGGGTTCTCTCATGCTGACAACGCTATGGGAAAAGTGGGTGGCAAAGCCTTCCCCATCCGGTGCACGAAGCTGGCACCATGCACCTAAGAGAGCCCCACTGCCTGCCAGGCAGCTGGTTTTTCACTCTGGAGCAGGGAGAGAGAACTGCAGAACTGCTGCTGTCTCATAATGAGGCAGAGCTGGCTTCCCCTCAGCCCCTTCAGATTCACTTACCCGCATTGTCATCCCTGCTCCAGAGTGAAAAACCAGCTGCCTGGAGGATACCGGGGCTCTCTCAGGTGTAGTGTGGCTGCTTAGTGCACTGGATGGGGAAGCCTTTGCCACCCACTTCTCCCATAGAGCTAGAGCTAGGGTTAGGGTTAGGGTTTTGGTTATGGTTATGGTTATGGTTATGGTTATGGTTATGGTTAGGGTTAGGGTTAGGGTTAGGGTTAGGGTTAGGGTTAGGGTTAGGGTTAGAGCTTGGGCTAGAGCTAGGGCTAGGGCTAGGGCTAGGGCTAGGGTTAGTGTTAGTGTTAGTGTTAGTGTTAGTGTTAGTGTTAGTGTTAGTGTTAGTGTTAGTGTTAGGGTTAGGGTTAGGGTTAGGGTTAGGGTTAGGGTTAGGGTCAGGGTCAGGGTCAGGGTTAGGGTTATGGTTAGGGTCATGGTTAGTGTTATGTCTTGGGCTAGCGTTAGGGTTAGGGTTAGGGTTAGGGTTATGGCTATGGCTTGGGCTAGGGCTAGGGCTAGGGCTAGGGTTAGGGTTCGTGCTAGTGTTAGGGTTATTGTTTGGGCTATTGTTAGGGTTATGGTTAGGGTTAGGGCTCGGGCTAGGGCAAGGGCAATGGTTAGGGTTAGGGTTAGGGTTAGGGTTAGGGTTAGAGCTTGGGCTAGAGCTAGGGCTAGGGCTAGGGCTAGGGTTAGTGTTAGTGTTAGTGTTAGTGTTAGTGTTAGTGTTAGTGTTAGTGTTAGTGTTAGGGTTAGGGTTAGGGTTAGGGTTAGGGTTAGGGTTAGGGTCAGGGTCAGGGTCAGGGTTAGGGTTACGGTTAGGGTCATGGTTAGTGTTATGTCTTGGGCTAGCGTTAGGGTTAGGGTTAGGGTTATGGCTATGGCTTGGGCTAGGGCTAGGGCTAGGGCTAGGGTTAGGGTTCGTGCTAGTGTTAGGGTTATTGTTTGGGCTATTGTTAGGGTTATGGTTAGGGTTAGGGCTCGGGCTAGGGCAAGGGCAAGGGTTAGGGTTAGGGTTAGGGTTAGGGTTAGGGTTAGGGTTAGGGTTAGGGTTAGGGTTAGGGTTAGAGCTTGGGCTAGAGCTAGGGCTAGGGCTAGGGCTAGGGTTAGTGTTAGTGTTAGTGTTAGTGTTAGTGTTAGTGTTAGGGTTAGGGTTAGGGTTAGGGTTAGGGTTAGGGTCAGGGTCAGGGTCAGGGTTAGGGTTACGGTTAGGGTCATGGTTAGTGTTATGTCTTGGGCTAGCGTTAGGGTTAGGGTTATGGCTATGGCTTGGGCTAGGGCTAGGGCTAGGGCTAGGGCTAGGGCTAGGGCTAGGGCTAGGGCTAGGGCTAGGGCTAGGGCTAGGGCTAGGGCTAGGGCTAGGGCTAGGGCTAGGGCTAGGGCTAGGGTTAGGGCTAGGGCTAGGGCTAGGGTTAGGGTTCGTGCTAGTGTTAGGGTTATTTTTTTGGGCTGTTGTTAGGGTTATGGTTAGGGTTAGGGCTCGGGCTAGGGCAAGGGCAAGGGCTAGGGTTAGGGTTAGGGTTAGGGTTAGGGTTAGGGTTAGGGTTAGGGTTAGGGTTAGGGTTAGGGTTACGGTTACGGTTACGGTTACGGTTATGGTTCGGGTTAGGGTTGGAGTTAGCATTTTCCTACATTTTAGCTGTGCATGACAATTAATGCCTTTATTTTATTCCAGACATAAAGTAGGACATAACCCTTTTCATGGATTTCTAGAAACTGAATCCTCGAAAATGTTTTGCCATTCCCTTCTTCTCGGATCATCTTTGTACTGTGCAGCATGCCCAAGGCTAGATCTTCTGAGATGCACAATGGAGAACTCAACTGCCAATCTCTGGCTTTGCAGAAGAACCTAGCCATCCATCTATATGGACATAGCTGTTTGACATGTTAATCTTACATTGGTAGGTCTCAATACAGTGGCTAATGTCTTTGGAAATTGCTATGTTTCCCTGGCACCGAAGCAGAGAGAACGCGTTCAGTGTATACAGTTATGAAGTGAGAGAATATTTGATTTTATTGTGTGTTGGCATTAATATCTAGGTTCCCGTCTGCCTGGCCGTGGTTTTGGTTGGGTTCTCTCATGCCGACAACGCTATGGGAAAAGTGGGTGGCAAAGCCTTCCCCATCCGGTGCACGAAGCTGGCACCATGCACCTAAGAGAGCCCCACTGCCTGCCAGGCAGCTGGTTTTTCACTCTGGAGCAGGGAGAGAGAACTGCAGAACTGCTGCTGTCTCATAATGAGGCAGAGCTGGCTTCCCCTCAGCCCCTTCAGATTCATTTACCCGCATTGTCGTCCCTGCTGCAGAGTGAAAAACCAGCTGCCTGGAGGATACCGGGGCTCTCTCAGGTGTAGTGTGGCTGCTTAGTGCACTGGATGGGGAAGCCTTTGCCACCCACTTCTCCCATAGCATTGTTGGCATGAGACAAACCCACTGACCCCGCCACCAGGCAGCCGGTTTGTCATTGTACATCATGGACAACGAGGTGATGTGGCTCTCTCATGCCAATCAGGAAATCCGTTTGGAAGGCACGTAATCAAAGCAAACAACGGATTTATTGTATCCAAATCGAATGAGCATATTATTCAATAATCAAGCAGATTCGAATTCCATTCGATAATGGGAATTTTCAAGGGAATATTTTCCTCAGGAATCTACAAGTAATAATAACACTTATTACTATCAAAATTTATACATATATACATACATTATTACACATTATATACAACGAGTCATCATTCTCGGTTTCATCAAAAAAGACAATGTTCATCAGAATTATAATTACCTTTCGCAATGTCAATGGTTCTCATAAGTAGAAAGTATTTCACAATATAACAATTTTAAGCGCGTCCCAGACATCTAAATGGGGTTTCATGCAGTGTCGACGGACATCAAAGAATGAACAAATTCAGGTTCCCTAAATATACATAACAAGTGTGAACACCTGGTTCGCAATCAGCAGACTACAAGATTCAAACAATATGGGTGTAATGTATTAAAGCGATATATATAGAAACATTCTCGCTGCCTGAAAATCTGTTCTATATTAGATCATACAAAGGGGTCTGGCTTAAGACGTTCTAAGATAACAAATTTGAAATCTCGATCACTATGATTATACTCTCTAAAGTGCCCAACTAGTGGAGCTGTCAAATTTTGAGTTCGAATCTTAGATCGATGTTCCACTGCCCTAGTTTTCATTTGCCTGGTCATGATCCTGACATAACCCAGACCACATTTGCATACTAAAAGATACACGCAATTGGATGTTTTGTAATTTGAAAAATGTGGCAACTTCAAAGTAAAATTACTGCTTGCTATAGACACTTCTTTCGTTTGCCATGATAAGGGGTAATTGACGCAATCGCCACAGCGATAGTGTCCCACAAGCGTAGGGCGGGTCAAGCGAGATCGTGCCTCAGGATCAGACGCTGAAACAAATTGCCTGATGGACTTAGTCTTTCTAAACCCAATCATGGGTGAACAGAACATTCAGGAAAATGTTTACAATGTGCCAATATTTATTGATAATCCCTCTGATTTTATTGGCTATAGGTGAAAACTGGAAGGAGCAATGAATCTTATTAAGTCCTCCTCTGTCTTTGGTAGAAAATAACTGGCTTCTGGGCACAGCAAGTGCCTTATTAAAGTTAGATTTTATAATCTGCTCTGGGTATCCCTTTTGCTTTAAAAATTGACTAATCGTATTAGCAGATGTAAAAAAGTCAGAATCGGTGGAAGAATTGTTTTTAGCTCTAAGGAATAACCTGAAAGGGAGATTCTGTTTGAGATGCTGTGGATGATGTGATGAAAAATTCAGATATGCGTTCCTGTCTGTAGGTTTTCTGAAGAGTCTAACCCTAACGTTACGAGAATTAGTAATGTACGTAGAAACATCTAGGAACGGAATCTCAAGATCACTGTGACTATGGGTGAAACGCACCTGAGGATTGAGACTATTAATCCAATTAACGAACCCCTCCACCAATGTAAGATCATCAAGAATAAAAAATAAATCATCTATAAAACGTTTATAAAAAATAATATGAGAACGGTATGGATTTAAAGGTGAGAAAATAAAATATTCTTCAAAGGAAAACATATACACATTGGCTAAGCTTGGCGCCACTCATGCTTTTTGTAGTCTGCTGATTGCGCCCCAGGTGTTCGCACTTGTTATGTATATTTAGGGAAACTGAATTTGTTCGTTCTTTGATGTCTGTCGACACTGCATGAAACCCCATTTAGAGGTCTGGGACGCACTTAAAATGATTATATTGTGAAATACTTTCTACTTATGAGAACCATTGACATTGCGAAAGGTAATTATAATTCTGATGAACATTGTCTTTTTTGATGAAAATGAGAATGATGACTCATTGTATATAATGTGTAATTATGTATGTATATATGTATAAATTTTGATAGTAATCAGTGTTATTATTACTTGTAGATTCCTGAGGAAAATATTCCCTTGAAAATTCCCATTATCGAATGGAATTCGAATCTGCTTGATTATTGCATAATGTGCTCATTTGATTTGGATACAATAAATCCGTTGTTTGCTTTGACTACTTGCCTTCCAAGCGGATTTCCTGAGCAGCTTTATGCACTGTTTGGTCCCCCTTACTTTCTGCTTCTCTCATGCCAATGACACAATGCGAGAATCAAGCAGTGAAAGCTTCCCTGTATGGTTCGCCAAGCCACATGCCTGCTCCTGAAAAACCACTGCCACCAGGCAGCTGGTTTCTTGCCATGCATTAGGGATGAGGCGGGTAAGTGGAGCCACAGAGTCTGAAGGGGGGCCAGCTCTGCCTGGCAGGGATCAGCACGGCTCTATTGGGTGCAGGGGCACCTCAAATGTGTAGATGACTCAAGTATAAGTCAAGTCTCCTTTTTTCTGCTCATTATTTGGGCTGAAAATTTCAGCTTATACTCAAGTATATACGATAAGTTTTATTGATTCAAATGTTTCTACTCTAACAGTGACTAACTTTAGCAAAGTAAATTTTACTTTAGTATATTAATTTGGAGTAGGGCCATTTCAATTGATTAAAATTTTACAGGAGTTGGCGAAATGCTCATTGATTCAATCAACCTACTGGCTGCTGGGTGCTTTATGTGCTAACAACAGGATTTTGACCATTGTCTGTTTCAGTGTGAAACTACACTGTGGGGAAAATGTAATGTGATCCATGTACTACAGTGTCTAGTCATGCCTGCCACATGACCATGGAAATGTTTGCAGATCCAGAGAGCGCTGGAGATGAGCACTGAACCCTAGAGTCAGATATGACTGGCTTTCAAGCAAGTGTGACCTTTACCTGACTGCAGCCATTCAGATTTGCAAGAGGCATAGCAACATAAAGCTAATTTAAGAACCTGCAAACAAAAGGTATCTATCAAATTTCCTTTTGTCTGTTGATTTCTTCTACTTGCCCACCCTCCACACTTTAGTTTGTAGCTTATGTAACACATAATTGGTTGCACCAAGCCTTCAGGGAGGCATGGAAACAAAGGGGTGCTAAGATGAAGAGTATTAACACCCTCACAAATACCCCTATACTTCCTCTGTACCCACCTTAAAAAAGGAAGCTGGGAGGACTAGGTTCTTGTCTCCTGTTGCAGCAGGAAAAAAAACAGCATTAGAACTCATGTGAATGCAAAAAGCAGAAGTCCCAATAGTGGAGAGAAAAGTTACAGAAAAGGGAGAGATACTAGGCTGATTTCAATTGTTTCATATTTTATTTAGTCAATGGAAAATGATGCAAACCAGACTGTCCCAATCCCAGAGCATTTCCTATATTATTTGTTAATGGAGTTTAATTTAATTTAATAGTCATATTTATATATGCCGCCCACTCTGGCAGTACCCGACTCAGGGCGGCATTGCAACAAGTTCTAAAAACACATAAAAACACTTTAAAACACCCATATCCCACCCACTTTAAAAGACCCATATCCCACCCACCCATCCCATCCACTATAAAAAGAAGAAGAGAGAGTTCTTAATTGTTTACATAAGCCAGCAGGCGGGGACCGTGTTCCCATTAGGGCCCCACACCTGCCCTGCCAGCCAGGTCTTCAATCCTCTCCTGAAGGGCAGCAAATCTCTTTGAAGTCTTAGTTCTGTTGGCAGGAGGTTCCAGGGGGTTGGTGCGGACACGGAGAAGGTCCTCCTTCGGGTGCTGGATAGATGTGCACCCCTAGCTGATGGCACTATTAGAGAGCCTCTCCGGTCCGCTCTGGTTGGACGGGCAGACACTCTTGGGGCGATGCGGTCTCTAAGGTATCCTGGCCCACTGCCATATAGGGCTTGAAAGGTCAAAACCAGCACCTTGAATTGCACCTGGAGACAAACTGGTAACCAGTGCAGCTCCCGAAGTAGCGGTGAGGCATGGGCATATCGTCCGCATCCCATCACCACCCAGGCTGCCGCATTCTGGACCAGCTGCAGCCTCCGAATGGTTGTCAAGGGCAGCCCCATGTAGAGCGCATTACAATAATCTAGTCGGGAAGTGACCAGAGTGTGGGTGACTATAAGCAAGGAGCCCCGGTCCAGGAGCGTGCGCAACTGGCAAATCACCCGAAGTTGGGCAAAAGCCCTCCTGGCCACAGCCTCTACCTGTTCTTCTAGCAGCAGCCGCGAGTCCAGAAGGACCCCCAAGTTGCGTACTGGGTCTGTCTGGGGCAAAACAGCCCCATCCAGTACCAAAGATGGTAGCTCCCTGGATAACACGGGGCCCCTTATCCACAGCCACTCTGTCTTGCTGGGATTCAGCCGAAGCCCATTGGCCCCCATCCAGACCCCAATGGCCTCCAGGCATCCGGATAGGATTTCAACAGCATCACTGGGGTCCCCACGGGCCGAGATGTAAAACTGGGTGTCATCCGCGTAATGATGGTACCGCACCCCGTGGGAATGAATGATCGAGCAGCTCCCTGTCTCGCCCCGGGAGCCCACACCACCGGCCCTGTTGGGGAGAGACAGGTGGGAGCAATTGCCACTGCCGACGCAGCTGCCCTCGCTCTCCGGGACGGCCCGGCCAGAGAACAGAAAAGGACGACAACGCCCGCCGCCTCGAGCAGCTCCCTGTCTCGCCCCAGGAGCCCACGCCACCGGCCCCGTTGGGGAGAGACAGGTGGGAGCCATTGCCTCTGCCGACGCAGCTGCCTCACAGACGTTGAACTATAGGATGCCTTTGTGGCTGCTGGGTGGTTGAGGTTGATTTTTTGTGTAATTTCGCATTGTGATATTGCTTAATTATTTATATTTTGTATTGTATTTTTGCATATTCTGATGTTTTGATTGTATTAATTGTGTATTGCCTTTTGTAGTTTATTGTATATTTTGCTCTGTTTATTGTATTTATATATGTTGTAAGCCGCTTTGAGTGGCACTTGTGTCAGAAAAGCGGGATAGAAATTAAACTTTATTATTATTATTATTATTATTATTATTATTATTATTATTATTATTATTATTATTATTATTATTATTATTATTATTATTATTATTATTATTATTATTATTATTATCTCACCCAGTGGCTTCTTTTTTTTATAATAAATTTTTATTAATTTTTTAAAAAGAATGATAATACAAAATTCAAAGACAACAATAAAAAAAACCAGCACTTAATAATCAACATACATTTAAATTTGCCACTAAAACACTAAATCAAAAAATAATAATACACTTTCATTATAACTTCTTCCAGTTAGCATATAGTTCAACACTTTATTTGAGACTTCAATCACTTTAATTATCACAGCCAATCTTCTTCCTAATTTTCCATTTCCAAAAATATTCTCATCAGTGCTGTGATAATCAAGTCTACTATAATCTATCATTTTTTTTAAAGAAAAAAAATCAAAATAGAATACAAAAGAAAAAAAAGAAATAAAATTCATTAAACAGGATACAGTTACAATAAACACCCTATGTGCCTATACCTATAAATGAGTCCGCGGAATGTCACATTTTTTATATTTATCTTACTGTTTCCAAAGATATATTTGTTCCGGTGCCTGGCTATCCCCATTCCCTCCCTTCAATGAATGATCAACAAACAATCGCCATATTTTCCAAAATCTATTTTCCTTAACTTATTATTTCCCATGTTAATTTATCATTCAGTGCAAAATCCCACATCTCTTTATACCACTCTTCTATCCTCAGTATTCCATCTGATTTCCAATTTCTTGCAATACACAGTCTACCAATTTTCTGCATTAAAGACAGTAATTCCTTTTTATCCTCATTCAAATTTACTTTGTCAACATCTGTTAGCAGCACCATTCTTATATCAAGCATGCATTTCTTCCCCATAATTTCACTTATTTCCTTCTCAATTTCCCCCCAGAAATCATTTACCACTTTACATTCCCACCACATATGTTCATATTTTTACATATGTTCATATGCTCACAGGGTATTTTTACATCTCCAACAATTTTTACTTTTGGTATTATCTATTTGAAATAGCTTCTCTGGCATCAAATACCATTTCCATAACATCTTGTAATTATGCTCCTTTATTCTGACAGACATTGTTTTCATATACCTCTTTGTCCATTTATTTTTCCAACTTTTCTCAGGTATCTTTATATTCAAATCTCGTTGTGGGTTGCTTTCCTTATTTAATATTTTATATAGTTTGCTGACCATACCCTTTAATCCCATATCTCCTTTTCTTATCTTTATTAACAATCCCTCAAATTCAGTTTTTTCTCTCTTTAAACTTAATTGCTCCTTATATTTTTCATTCCATTTATCAATCAATGCTATCTGGAACCAATTCAGATTTAACAGCTTATAAATTTCCGCTTTTCTCCCTCCATCCTTACACTCTTTCAACAGGTAAACATTATTTCTTAATAATACTTCTTTCCCCCTTTTATCTAATTTTATTGGAAAACTTTTAAGATCCTCCATTTCAATTATTGGAGACACATCAGGACTTAATTCCTTTTTAACCTTTTTCCATACCCCTAACATCGTCTTCAACATCTTATTTTTAACTACTATTTTTCTATCGCTGCTATCCAGAAATACTCATCTACCTACATAATCAATTTCCTTCATTCCCAAATCTTCCCATATTACCCTTTCTCTTGCCTAAAATTTTCATAATATTCTTAATTTGAAAAGCTCTATAATAAATTCTCAAATTTGGTATCCCCAATCCTCCCTCCTTTTGCGATAAGTACCAAAAAATATTTGCTATTCGAGGTTTCCCCCCCCCCCATTACAATAATTATTTATTATATTTTGAAAGTCTTTAATCTCTTTATCTTTCATCTGTATGGGTAACGCATCAAATAAAAAATTGATTATCGGCAGCAGCAGCATCTTACTTAATGCTATCTTGCCAAACCAGGATAGCTTAATCTTTTTAAAATGCTCTATTTTCTCTTTAATTTCCTTTTTTTGTATCTCGTAATTCAATTTTTTAAGTTCTTCCAAATTGTTTGAAATATTTACACCTAAATATCTCAGAGTTTTTTTAACCTGTAACTTATACTTATCTCTTACTCTCTCCTGTTCCTCTTTATCTACATTACAAAATATCATTTCAGATATATTCCAATTTATTCTCAGTCCTGTTATGTCCTCAAAATCCATTAAATGCTCTTTTATTTTTTCCAATGCCTTTCCGGTATGTTTCATAACCACCAAAGTGTCGTCAGCATAGAGACTTATCTTATTATCTAAAACCCCTTTTATCGTATTGTCCCCTCTTATAGCATCTGCTAACAATTCCATTGCCATAATAAACAATATTGGAGACAATGGGCATCCCTGTCTTGTCCCTGCCTGCAATCTAATTTCTTCTGTAAATTCATCATTTACCTTGACTTTAGCAAATCCAAATTGATATAATTGTCCAATTAAATTGCAAAATCTATCCCCAAATCCGTAAGATCTAATAATCTCCTTAATTGTCACCCATTGTAACGAATCAAAAACTTTAAATATGTCTAATGATAATATACCCACTTTCTGTTTAGTGGATCCTACTGTATCTAGTATGTCCAATACCCTTCTTGTCAAATCCGTCATATGCCTTCCTTTCAAAAATCCAGCTTGATCCTCGTTTATATAATTTGTCATAAAACTATTCAATCTATTTGCCACTATCGCTGTAAAAATCTTGGCGTCCTGATTTATCAGAGAGATTGGCCTATAAGATTCCACCTTTTCTGGGTCCTTTCCAGGTTTCGGCAATAACACAATTATAGTTCTATACCATGAAGTTGGTAACATCCCCCCATCTATTATAAAATTAAATAGCTTCACCAATCTTGGCACCACACACTCTTTAAACTCCTTATAAAATTCCACTGTCAAACCATCATCCCCAGGTGATTTGCCTGTCCTCAAATTGGATATTATATCTTTTACCTCTTTTTCCGTGATTTTTTCTTCCATTCTATTTTTATGTTCTAAGCTTAGCTGTTTTTACATTCGCTTCTTCAATTGTTCTCTCAACTTTTCAATATTAACCTCCCTTTTGGTATACAGTTCCTGATAGAAATCTTTTACTATCAAGATGTTGTCCTTAGTCTTATTACATCTCCTACCACTTACATCAACCAAAATCCCCATCTCTCTTTTGTTCCTTTTAACTTTTGCAGCTCTTGCCAACAGCTTCGAATTTCTATTACTATATTCAAATATTATCTCTTCAAATACACCAAGTCTTTTTTCACTTTTTGTATATCTTTCCCTACCAATTCATTCTTTAATCTTTGCATTTTCTCAAAAACTTCTTTTCTTTTAGTCTTTACATGCTCTTTTAATAACCGTTTAATCTCATTCTCCATTTCATGTTGCTTATCTCTAAAATGCTTGTTCTTAATTGAGGGCAGTTTGATACATTCCCCTCTAAAAACCAACTTCATGGCATCCCAAACTACATTGTAATCCACCTCACCTGTATCGTTCCAATCCCAACACTCATTCCACTTCTCAATTATTTGTTCCTTACACTTTTGATCGTGGAACAATTTTTCATAATATCTCCAATTTCCCCTATATTTTTCCCCTCTATCAATTTTTAATTCCACCCAAAATTTTGCATGGTCTGATTCTTTAAATATCCCAATCTCCAAATCTTCTAAATCTTTAATCAAATTTTCCAAAACCAAAATATAATCTATTCTAGAATATGCATTGTGGACCTGTGAAAAATATGTGTGTGCCCTCTCTGATTCCTTGATCTCCCTCCAGCTATCCTTCAGACCTAATGTCTTCATCCATTTATCCAAAATCTTCATTCCAGCTGTTCTCCCAGCTCTTGATAAATTCATGCAGTCCTCTGGTACCCGTATTAAGTTAAAATCTCCAGCAACTATCATTTTTGATGTTCTCTCTTTTTCTAAAATACCAAGTACTTTATTTAAAAATGTTTGCTGATGATCGTTTGGGGCATATATGTTTACTAACGTTATCTCTTCATCATCTATTTTCCCAATTATAATCACATATCTACCTTCTGGGTCTGTAATACTTTTTATCATCTCAAAGCCAAGTCTCCTCGAAATCAGGACTGCCACTCCCCTCGCTTTTGATGTTCCATATGATTTTTCATATACCTGCATCCATCCCAAAAAAAGCCTGTTAGTATCTTCTGATTTTTATGGGTTTCCTGAAGAAAGACTATATCTGGTCTATCCTTCCTCAGGGCAGATTCTAACCTCTTCCTCTTAACTTGAAAGCCGGTACCTTTCACATTCCAGGTCAATACTTTAATATTCTTCAGACCTATGTCTTACTCTCCTTTCTTTCTGACAATCGCGGACTCCTATTTGTGTCTTTTCCTCCACCACATATACATTATCTATCAAACTACAACTAAAAAAAATACATTTAACATCTAAACTAACCACACAAAAAACAATCATATCTGCCCTCCCCACCCTTCTTTCAAAAAGTGGCCCTTGACTATCAAAGAGGGGAGGGGGGAACGTGTAAAAGAATGCATCTTATCTGTAGCTCTAATGCTGTATCTACTAGTATTATAAAATTATTACTATTACTAAGCAGACTCTATTTCAAATTAATCCATCTCACCCATCCTCTGCAACCACCTGCACCTCCGTTTCCACCTCTACTCCTCCTGTTGCCCCCCTCTCCAATTCACCTGCGTAATCTCTCCGCAATCCCCCCGATTCCACCAGCGCTTTCCTTAATCGCCTCCATTCTCGAGATGACATTTTGACCAAACCAATCCGACACAGATAATCTAAATAATCCATTTCATCCTCCAACACATGCATTTCCCCCCCAAAAAAATATCTAAGTTGTTTGGGAAACTTCCAATGATAATCGATAGATCGCTCCCTGAGGATTTTTGTCACGGGTTTCATCCTAAACCTCCACACTCGTTACTCAACAGATATGTCATTGTATACCTCGATCTTGCATCCATCAATTTTTAAATCCAGCCTGTTTTATAAAAGCCATCACCTTTAATTTCTCCGCCCAATTTGCGAATTTTACTAATGCATTTCTATTTCCTTTTCCCCCCTTCTTGCCCCCAATCTAAAACAGCTGACAATATCTTCATTTACAAAATTTATCCCCATGTTCAAACTATTTAGCCAATCCACAATTCTTTCTTTCAGCTTATCTGGCGTTTTCTCCACCAAATTGCGTATAACCACGTTCTGTTTTCTCATCACCTCTTCAACCATATCTAATTTTTTCCCTTGACTCTCTATTTTTAATTTAACCTCTTTTTGTTCCTCATGAAGCCCTCTCATGTCATCTTGCATCAATTTCATATCATTTTGCACCACATTCAAAACTTTATCCATCCTCTGATAGTTAGCGTCTACCTTTATAGTTAACTCAATTAACTGTGAAGCAAGCTTTTTATGACACCCCATTAACTCTTCCTTATCTCTCCCCCTCATTTCCTTCATTTCACGAAACCCCTTTACATTTGCCTCCTCCATTTTATCTATTTTTTTCATCAATTTCCCCAACTCCACCATTATTTGCAATTGGTCAAATGAGTCAGCTTCTGTCCCTCCTGTTACTGTTGACTCCGTGGATGCAGACTTCTCTTTCTTTTCATCCTTCTTCTCTTCCTTTCTTGAATCTAACTTTTTCGGCCTAACCACCTCCTCCTCCTTTCTCTTATCCATTTCTTCTGATAGGTTTTCAAACAGTGCACTCAAAAGATGCACCGTTTTCCTACCCACCGGTTTTTTTCCCCAGGTAAATTCCAGCTTTTCCAACTCCAAAAATAGATCCAAAAGGAGGAGCCAATCGTATTGTAATCCAATCGATATCAGTTGCTATTCCTCAGTTTTATAATCCACTTGTAAAACAACGTCTGCCAGTCCAATTTTAATCTGTATATCCAAAGGAATGAAAGGAATAAAAGGCTTCAAAGCACAGCACAGTCCTCCATATTAATACCAAGCTGTAGCTTCAAAACCTCAAACCTTTTGTCTCAAAATGATCCTTCTCCTTAGGGCTGCTCCTGTGTTCCAATACTGTCAAACCGCTTTTATAAACTCCTTGCTCCCAACGAAAATGGCAACAGCGTATCCACAAACTAAGGGAGGAGGGAAGCTATAACTTTCACAGCAGAACCACCACTTCCTTTGTATTCCAAGTAACAGGCATCAACAGAGTTCAAAATAACGATTCCACCTTCCAAAGTACACAGCCAAATTCTAATATTCCACAGAAATGTACCATAGAAAGTCCCTAACCCAGGCAGATCGAAGAAAGGGACTCCAAACCTTTGAAATAGGAGATCCGAAGGTCCCCTCCAAATGGCGCAGGCTTAAAATCACCGAGGATGAAACCAGCCTCTCTCCCTCTTTCTTCTGCTCCACCCGTTCTCTGGAGCTCTTACCAGTATCTTTCAGGTTTAATCCTTTCGCTCCTTTCTGCCCTTTCTCTCCTCTCCAGGCTTCTTAATTCTCCGATATCCCACTCTTGCTTCCCAACTCACAGAAGCCTTCTTCAGCGTCTCCTTCTTTAACTTCAGTTAACTTTCGCTTTCCATTCCGCCGCCATTACAGAGCCTTATCCTTCCTTCTCACAGCTTTACAGACACACACACTCTCTTCACTTGCCTTTCCGTCGTGGATTCTCCCCGCTCTTTCACTTCGGAGATCCCGTAACTGCCACATCTTTACCTGTCCACCTTTATTCTCTTTTAAGAGCCCTCTTTCTCAAGGAAATTTTGCCCATCTGCGGCGCGTCCAGCTCGATCCTCGGCGCGTCCGGCTCGGCCCTCGGGCCCCGCCCCCGCCGCTTATCTCACCCAGCACTGCCGCTCCACAGGCTTCAAATCCTCAAAATGTTCTTCATTAATTCAGGGTGGACAGACCTCTTTTTCCCCAAAGTTTGAGATGGTTTTAAAAGTAATAAATCTCTTTCATAACCTTTTTAACAGCGCGAGCTAACTATTCCAATGTTACTCCATTGGCATCTTAGCCACGCCCTCCACCCAGTGGCTTCATGTAGATGTTAAATAGTAGAGGAGAGAGCACCAAACCCTGAGGCACCCCATACTTGAGAAGCTTAGGGCTGGACCTCTCACTCTCTAACCACACCAACTGGGTACGGCCCTCCAGAAAAGAGGAAAACCAGGACAACACGGTGCCCTGGATCCCCAGTCCTTTGAGCCGTTCCAGAAGGATACCGTGGTTGACAGTATCGAAGGCCACTGAGAGGTCAAGAAGAGCAAGGACGGATGGATAACCCCCGTCACGCTCCCGCCAGTGCGACCAATGCTGTCTCCGTACCATACCTGGGCCTGAATCCTGATTGAAAGGGGTCTAGATAATCCTCTTCTTCCAGGACACTCTGCAGCTGGCATGCTACTGCCTTCTCCAAACCTTACCCAGAAAGGGCAGGTTGGAAACCGGCCTGTAGATGTTAAGGACAGCTGGGTCAAGGGATATTTTCTTCAGGGGGGGTGCACCAAAGCATGTTTTAGTGGTACAGGAAATACCCCCTCCCGTAATGATGCACTTGTTATCGCCCTGACCCAGCCACCTGTGACCACCTTGGAGACTTTCACCAACCAGGTGGGACATGGATCCAAAGGACATGTAGTGGCACGCACAGCTGCAAGGAGCCTGTCCACTTCATCAGGGACAACAGGATCAAATCGATCCCAGATCGTACAGCAAGACTGTGCTCCGGTGCCCCCCCCGACCCTCCCCATCCACACCGTGATTCAGCCCTGAACGTGTCAGCCAGGTTTCGGTGATGCATGCCAGGTCAGCCCGCCCCTCCTGGATAGAGGGGCAAAGTCCTCAGCCGAACCCTGCCAACCGGGCACCGATCTCCCCCTACCGAGGAGGGACCTGGTTACCTGGAACAGGGTGGCTGGTTACCCGGAACAGGGTGGCTGGTTACCCGGAACAGGGCGATTATCAGCGGAAGCAATAAGGGTGGTGAAGTATTGCCGCCTCACCACCCCCATCACCACTAGGTAGGCCCTAATAACAGCTCTAGCTAGTGTCCAATCGGAGTCATGCTGGGTCTTCACCCAGCGGTGCTCTAGGCGTCTCTTTGCCCGTTTGAGTTCCCGCAGTTCATCCGTGAACAACGGGGATGACCTAACCCCATGGGTGCGGAGAGGCCGCAGTGGCGCGATTTCATCCAAGGCTGCTGTTGCCGTCCTGTTCCACAGGTCAACAAGTGCCTC
Organism: Bradypodion pumilum; assembly: GCA_035047305.1. Taxonomy (NCBI): domain Eukaryota; kingdom Metazoa; phylum Chordata; class Lepidosauria; order Squamata; family Chamaeleonidae; genus Bradypodion; species Bradypodion pumilum. The sequence continues at coordinate 184,326,049 of JAWDJD010000001.1, read as the reverse complement.
GGGTGAATCGTGTAGCCAATCTAGAGGAACATCCCCCAGTTCCCTCTGAAATCCATCTGGATCCATTAGTCACTGAGGGTGGGCCATTTTAATAGGCCCTGCCTCCCTATGATGAAGCGTCGCCCCCAGAAAGTCGAGAGTCACCAGATAGTGATCTGACCATGGCACAGGTGAGATGACTAAATCCTGTAATCTCAGATCACTCTGCCACTGCTCCGACAAGAAAATTAAGTCTGGCATGTGACCACTGCCCCTGGTCAGACCCTGAACTACCTGAGTCAGGCCCATGGCTGCCATGGAAGCCATGAACTCCCTTGCCACCTCAGAAGCCATCCCCAACGATGGCAAATTGAAGTCCCCCAGAACCATAAGCCTCGGGAACTCCAACGCCAACATTGAGGTGGCCTCGAGGAGCTTGGGCAGGGCATCCCTTACCCTGCAAGGGGGCAGGTACAGGAGTAAGATCCCCAACTGACACTTGGGGCCCAACCATAGAAGCAGGGCCTCACAACTAGACACTTGTGGAGCAGTGGCCCTAGCAACTCCCAATGACTCTCTGGCAACAATGGCAACACCACTGCACCTCCCCTCACCTGTAGGCTGGTGCCAAATACCGAACCTGGCTGGACACATGTCCGAAAGAGGTACTCCATCCTCAGGTATCAGCCAGGTTTTGGTGATGCATGCCAGGTCGGCCCGCCCCTCCTGGATAGAATCTTGGATCAGGGGGGCCTTATTACCGACCGATGTGGCATTCACCAGCAGCAGCCTAAGGGCGGGGTGACTCTGGATCTGCTGCTCATGGCCCAGAGATGTACCTGTGGGTCTGGAACGAGGGACCACACTTAAATATTGGACCCGCGTTCCCCGAGTGCGGCCCGTCCCTCGGTACCTGCTATACTGCCTCATGCCCATCACAACACCTATATGGGTCCCTGGAACCCCCTAGACGGAATGCTGCCCCTCCTTCCTGACTGGCAGGACCAGCTCCCTCTCTTCCTACCCCACCCACAATCCCCTTAGTTCTGGCAGCAAAAATGGTAAGCCGC